>RJVU01061435.1:2349742-2431311 GCA_003731715.1 Anabarilius grahami
ATTTTCCAGTACATGCTTCCTTTCCATGGAAAAATGTTTGACATGTCCGGCTGAAAACATAAATCTTAAAGGTGCAGTATGTAATATTGACAGCTAATGGTTGAAATGGGTCCTGCAGTCCAAATTCAAAATATTGAAAAATATCGCCTCCTCAGACTCTACGCTCACACGGGTTGCCAGATCGAGGACATGCAACAGAGTGCAGTTGACAATAGAAAGCGAAGAGCCTTACACTGCAAGTTGATCATCTAATGTGTACGTTTGCAATGTTTTATTGCTGATGCTTTTTAGGCCGGGTAGAATCTGCCATTTTCAGACCCAGTTAATTTGCTGGCTTCCATGGCTGCAATACGCTGTGTTTTCCGCCAACTGGCAACCTGGGATGTCAAAATACTATTGGGTAAACTGTCTGGCAGTGGGCGGGATCACACAGACTAAAACAAAAACAGACATTCCGACACAGAACACACATTTCAAAGTAGAATAACTGGTTGTTGCATTGTTTTTCGGAGAAACAAGTATGTGAACTTAAAATGTTTCCTAAATCTCTGCAAACATATGGTATTTCTATGCTTTAGTACGGTCAACAAAAATTACATACAGCACCTTTAAAGGTTTGAAGTCACAGTTTACTATTGGTCTAAATTGCAGTTTTCTTAGAAACATGTCTAGGCTTTTTCTTTGAGAATTCTCCAAATATTTTTCCAGTTAATGCAATCTAACTGATTAACTTTTTTCAGTTGGGGAGACGGTTCCTATTCTGCTCAGAGACCCTTAAACATCTTTTTTTTGTCATTTAATATTCATTTTTCCTCAATGATATTGCTCTCAAACAATGCACAAATTATAATTGTTTTGTGTGGGTTTGTGGTTTTATTTCACTGGTTACTAATTGCATTGTGTATTGGGGGATGCATTTTTATGTTCAGTTTCCCAGTGATTGCCTCCATGTAAATTTCCATGTTTTTCACTAAAGCAAGTAATCAATTCTGAATTTTAAAATGATTTTATATTGGGATAAAATTGTAATGTATGATGAATTAAATTACACATCTCATCACATTTATTTGGGCCTTACGACATGCTAAATAATAAGTAATATGATTTCCAACAGATTGTGATTTTAAAAGGGGGAGAATATTATTACATTTCAATATTTAATAAATAAAAAATCAATTAAATTGTTATGGTTGTGAATATGTAGTAGCCATTAGACTGCATCATGATCCTTACAAATTTCCATATTTACCAGCGCCGCTCATGCATCACGTGAAAACACTGTCTCATCAGATATATTACGATCAAATTATAATTTCAGATGAATTGTCCTTATTAGACCTTAAACCATGAGCAATTATTAAATCTGGGCAGGCCAGTGAATGCTGTTCCTATTCTGTCCTGAAACTGAACTATGTCACAATCTGTTTTTGCTAAGCTTGTGTGCATAATCTGATTCATTGCTTTTAGAGCGTGTTCTAACACAAACACAATAAGCTCCTTATGTAATGGTTTGGCGAGAGAGAGTGCGGGTGTGGGCCTTGTAGAACATAAGCTTTGAATAAAATACCTTTTTTTAACAATGGGTGGATGCCTTCAACAAAATGGTTATCATTTCTTCAGCAACACCGTGGGTGCTCTGTGCTCAGATCACCACAGAGATTCACATAAGCCCACTTCCACAAGTCAATATGCATTTGTGCTGTAGATGATGCTTATGCAGGAATTTCACATATTAATATTGCAGGAAATATATTCTGCGCAGCAGGGGCGTTTCCTCCGAGGAGGCAAGGGAGGCAGTGCCTCTTCCAAAAAAATGGATGAGAAAATCCACAAATATGAATGAAAATGTGAGAATAAAAAGTGTATAAATAACTTGTTTCTCTAAAGTAACATTGTCTAACAGCGACACCAGCAGGTAAAGTTACAGCGGGAGGCCGTATCTCTTGCCTCACCTGAACCCATTTAGTTTTAACAGACCCCCTAAAGTGTGTGGTGGGTTTTTGGTGGGGTAATTGAGAATGAATGGTATAAAGTCACGTGAGAGGAGGCAATGCTTCCATTGCGCTATGATTGGATATAATTGGTTTGTGTGAAAACATTCCGCCTGGTTTAATTTAAACCAGTTGATTGTCTACCATTGCCAGCAATACAGTGCATCTCAAAAAAGTGCTCACCAACTATTGGCACAAGAGACAGCTTTTAACATCTTGTCCTGTGTTTTTTTTATTATTATGATTTTCTGGACAAGTCCAGTGACTGCTGTGAAAGGGCAGCTGACAACATGGGAAAGTCCGCATGACAGCTTGGAGAGACAGCTGACAGGAGGGAACAGACCCCACTGGGGCTGTCAGGGGCTAGCTACCCAAGGCAGCAGTCCCCAACGCTAGTTCAGTTAGTTGGAGACACCGGCAAAATGCTACATACAATCAACGAATGAAAATACCCCTGGAGCCTGCGAGAGCGGGGACGCAAGATGGTTCATTGATTGATAACACGGTTACAGACCCAAGTACGGAAACAATTATACTCAACAATAGCAGCAAAATGCAAGCTATTGCAGCCAGGTAAATCTCGAAGCATCTCCATTGTCTAGGGGGTGATTAGAGACACAAGTTTTTGCATCGGGGACGACCCAATACCAACAAAATATGAGCAGCCTGTCAAAAGCCTAGGCAGATGGTACAACTCAAGCCTTAAGGACAAAGAGCAGGTGCAACAACTAAGGCAAGAGATTGTTAATGGCCTGGACATTATCAATAAGACTCTACTGCCAGGGAAATTGAAGCTATGGTGCCTACAGTTTGGACTCCTCCCACGGACAATGTGGCCACTCACTATGTATGAAGTCCCATTAACAACAGTGGAGAAGATGGAGCAAACTATCACTTCATATGTAAAAAACTGGCTCGATGTCCCACAATGTTTAACCAACATCAGCCTCTATGGAAAAGGGGTCTTGGAACTACCTCTCTTGTCTGATACGACAAAGTGAGCGATTGTCGTGTCTCATTTAGTTTCTTTTTAATTTTTTTTTTTATCTTCTGTGTCATTGCTCTATTGTTAATTAGTCTTTACTTTGATTTGATGGTAATTAATTATGCATGTCTAAATTGAAGCAGTAATTAGGCTACTAAGTACAGTCCTGCATCTGTACGGAACAATAGGCTGATAATCATGTTTGCACACTGACTGTGCACATTATCAGCAGGGGAGGAAGAATACATGAACTACTTTGCAAATCAAAGTTGAGATACAGCATGACTAATTTGGACAAAGGATGCATTTAAAATACTGGAGATTACTGGAGATTAAGGCTCAACAATAAAGATATTTTTTCTGGCTTCCACAGGACAGATGTTCAGATTTTCTACTTGCTCTAGATGGATGGATGGATGGATGATCTCCATCAGAGGGCACTCCTCCCGACTCCTTTCCCATAACCCATTGCCACCTGTGTGTCATTGGCTTGTTAATGTTGGCCTAAATAACTTCCCCTCCCTCTTGCAGCAACATCTCTTCTCTGATGATGTGTTTACTGGCACGAGGGCGGGGCACTCACATGAGATCCACCAATAGCAAACCACAATAATCCATTCAATTCCTGATGGACAAAATCAAGTCCCATCCTAGATTTTTTCTTTTTTGAGAAGCTGTTTCACTCAGATATATGTCACAATAGGGAAGAAAAGACTATTGCAGCTTCTGTTTCATGTCAACTTTAAAATACACATTGTTTTAAAAAGTATAGCCACAACAATAAAGCAGTGTACATGTTGGCATATGACTAGTATGATAGAATTGCTTGCTGACCTTGTCTGTGTAAACGTATATGTCCAGTCTTTCAATTCATGTCATGATCATAAATTCAGCAACTTTCAAGGACAGCAGACAAGGCCGGTTGACATGGAAAAAACTCCAGCCAAAAGTAATAAAGTGCTTTAACAAAAAAGCATGACATTTCTGCTTTTAAGCTATCCAGAAATTTGGCCTAATTTACTTCCATTGTAAGTTCATTATTGTAAAAAGTTATTTTCTGTGATAATTAACATTTAGTCACAAATGCTATCATAATATCTTATGTTGAACCTGGAACATCATGATTACAGCTGACTAGTAAATGCATTCATTATACATTTAAAAGATATTGTATTTGAATGTGTATTTTTAATTATTTCCTCAGATTGCCACTAATATAGAGTAGTTTCTCTAACATTTGCAGCACTGAGCAAAAAGAACGGACAGCCTGTAAGGCACTAAGTAAAAGTGCTTGTGCTGGTGAACTGTGACATTTCCAGAGGCCTTAAAACATTTAAGATAGAGGCCAGGAAAACAAATGAATAACTGAACCGAAGATAACAACATGCTGCTTTGCTGCTTAGACTGTAGGGCTAAAATTTATGCCCTGACAGTAAGCATTACAAAAAAATCATGCTAACTCAGTTTGTATTTCAAGCCCAAGGGGAAGTCTCTATACCAGACGCTCATGTGTACCAATGAGGGCTCAAAGCTCACCAGAGAGGGCTCAAAGCTCACCAGTGGACTGTTTGCTTTTCAAACAATGCATCATGATAATGTCAGTGACAGTTTTATAAGATGAAGTCTTCTGTGATGGATTTAGTGAATTCTGAATGAATAAAAACAGGAATAAAATGTGCTCAACCCAGCTGAACATGACATAACAGCTTTGATTTATACATCACGAGGCTCTTGTTGTGCACAAACAGTAAATGAAATTGAAACACGAAGGCTTCCCTTCTGAAAAAGTACATAGCATACTTTTAAAAGAGTACTTATTACCGAAACAATGTGCTTTATAAAAATATACTTAAAGGATTAGTCCACTTTTAAATACACTTTTCCTGAAAAATTTACTCACCCCCATGTCATCCAAGATGTTCATGTCTTTCTTTCGTCAGTCGAAAAGAAATGAAGGTTTTTGAGGAAAACATTCCAGGATTATTCTCCTTATAGTGGATTTCAATGGCTACCAACAGATTGAAGGTCAAAATTACAGTTTCAGTGCAGCTTCAAGGGCTTTAAACGATACCAGATGAGTAATAAGGGTCTTATCTAGCGAATCGATCGGTCATTTTCGAAAAAAATACAACCGTTTATGCTTTATAAACAAAATATCGCCTTGAACGTACTTTCCGCTTCCGCATTCTTCATAACGCTTACGCTGAATGTCCTACGCCTTCCCTATTCTACTCATGGAAAAAACGAAACTGGCGCCGCGTTCGTTCCGTAAGTAGAATAGGGAAGGTGTAGGACATTCAGCGTAAGCGCTATGAAGAATGCGGAAGCGGAAAGTACGTTCAAGGCGATATTTTGTTTATAAAGCATAAACGGTTGTATTTTTTTCGAAAATGACCTTTAACCTGTTGGTAGCCATTGAAATCCACTATAAGGAGAATAATCCTGGAATGTTTTCCTCAAAAACCTTCATTTCTTTTCGGCTAACAAAAGAAAGACATGAACATCTTGGATGACATGGGGGTGAGTAAATTTATCAGGAAAAGATGTATTTAAAAGTGGACTAATCCTTTAAGTGCAAAATTAATGTAGTGTTTTTGGACACTTAATTGCATGATATTTAAAATTAAATGAAAATATGGTGGTGTTTGTAAAGAAACCATTGCTATGTAGGTGCAGAGGTGTGTTCTGAGTGATTTAAACTAGTTTCTATGCAGCGTCTAAGGCAGGGTGTCCAGTCCTGCTCCTGGAGGGCCACTGTCCTGCAGAGTTTAGCTCCAACCCCAATTAAACACACCTGAACCAGCTAATGAAGGTCTATAGGTGAACTAGAAACTTCCAGACAGGTGTGTTGAGGAAAGTCTGAGTTAAACTCTGCAGGACAGTGGCCCTCCAGGACCGAGTTTGGACACCCCTGGTCTAAGGTGTTTTTGGTGGTTACTACACTCTAAAAACTGCTGGGTTAAATATGGACAAAACCAGGGATTGGGTTGTTTTCACCCAGCCATTTTTTTCAACCAATTTTGGATTTATTTTTTTAGCCAGCAATATAGTAATATAGTAAAAGGCGTGTTTTTGCTCACCCCCAAATAGGGGCAAATTTGTGGGGTATTTTAAGCTGAAACTTGACCAGACCAGAGACTTATATTACATCATGTGAAAGAGGGCATAATAGGTGCCTTTTAACCCAACCTGCTGGGTTTGTCCATATTTTACCCAGCTTGGGTTTTTTTAACCCAGCATTTTTTAGAGTGTAGGTGGCTGCTTACAGGCCTAACGAGTCGAGAGAATTCACACCAAAGTCTCATTGGTCTCTAAATATGGCTTCTTTAGTGTAAGTCTACAGCAGTGGTTGCCAACCCATCGATCGCGATCGACTGATAGATCTTTATCATTGTCCCAGTAACTCCTGAAAATAACAGAAATATGAGTACAAAAATACATTACATTTCTCCAGTCTTTGTATTGTATTTTTGTATTTATTTTTATGTTATTTTCAGGAGCTCTTGGGACAGTGATAAAGTTAAAATAAATAGCCCACATCATGCCTGAGTCTGTAAATGGCCATTAANGCTGCTTACAGGCCTAACGAGTCGAGAGAGTTCACACCAAAGTCTCATTTGTCTCTAAATATGGCTTCTTTAGTGTAAGTCTACAGCAGTGGTTGCCAACCCATCGATCGTGATCGACTGATAGATCTTTATCATTGTCCCAGTAACTCCTGAAAATAACAGAAATATGAGTACAAAAATACATTACATTTCTCCAGTCTTTGTATTGTATTTTTGTATTTATTTTTATGTTATTTTCAGGAGCTCTTGGGACAGTGATAAAGTTAAAATAAATAGCCCACATCATGCCTGAGTCTGTAAATGGCCATTAACAGAGCCCAGAGGTGCTGAAGATGGACGCAAAGAGGAGAAAATTCTGTAGAGGCAGAGCAGCTCACTGTTCACGATGCTCGACATATAGGAAGAAAATATGAATATTGAATTGGGGGTGAGGGGTTGAATGTAACTCTGAAGAGAACTTACTGGCTGCATCTGAAATCACGTACTGTTGCGTAGGTACTACATTTGAATTTAAATTTACTTTGCGACCGTTGAAAAAGTACGTTCTATATAGTACGAATGCGTGTAGTATGAATGAATTCGGACGTACTATATCTGCTATGTTTTTACTGCACATGACCTACCAGCGTCAGTTACGTCCCCTCAACACCACTGGTCTACAGGATTTGTTCTAGGATGTTTTGTCTTTCTCCAGGCTGAAATCATGTCTGATTGCTTAGAAAAGTAATAGCACACAATTTGAGGTATCAGAATCATAGCACAGATGGCGTTGGACCAGTATGTGCCAAAATGTAATACTTGGGTTATTCGAAGTATTACAACATGGCATATCTATTTGCCAGGTGTTATTAAATGTATAAGAGGCTTAAATGTATTACAAATCTAAAAATGATTAAATTATTAAGAACACAGCAAAAAAATGATCCACTCACAAAATTAAATCACCTTCATGTTTTGCCAGCTAGATTTTGTAGCAAAGCTTTGTAAAGGACAGTAGTCAGTGTCAAGTAACATGTGATTATTGGAAAACTATGCAATTTCTCATCAATTAAACACCATCTTTAAATTTCTCTCTTTGGCTATTTTCGTATGCCATTAACTTATTCCCATGCCTGTCTGCAGCATGTTCCCATGCTGTGGGGAGCACTGACATCTTGCAGTAATCTTAAGAGGCCCAGACGTAGGCAGAATGCATAAATTTTACAGCTGCCCTGTCAATGACCACTTTCACAGGAAGCTAGTGGATCTTCCAGATGGGAGAAACTGTCTCATGGGTTAATTATGCCTGTGAAATCTTTGTAAAGAGCTCCTAGTACAATTTCTCAGTTCCTGTCCAGTAGACTGACTCGACTACTTCTTTTGCTCTTTCAATCATCTCCTTTTACTGTATCAGCTCAGAAACATTGCCTTGGCTTGTAGTTGACATGAAAAAAGGGTTAGTTCACCCCAAAATGAAAATTCTGTCATTAATTACCCACCCTGGTGTCGTTCCAAACCCGTAAGACTTTCGTTCATTTTCGGAATACAAATGAAGATCTTTTTGATGAAATCTGAGAGATTTCTGTTCCTCCATTGATTGCCTTTGCAACCACCACTTTGATGCTTCAAAAAGTTCATAAAGAGATTGTAAAACTAATCCATATGAATTGAGCGGTTTAGTCCAAATTTTCTGAAGAGACTTGATCGCTTTTTATGATGAACAGATTTAATTTAGGCTTTTACTCACATATAAACATAGATCAAACGTGCTGCGTAACCAATGAGGTTCATTTTCGTGTGTTATGCAGCACATTCAAGCTTCTGGAAGAGGTTTGTTTTTGTGCGTCATTCAGGTTAGGTTGAGCTTCTGCTTATATTCTGCTTATAAAAGTTTGGGCTAAGTAAGGTTTTTTGTTTGTTAGTTTGTTTTGATAGAAATTACTTTTATTCAGCATGGATGGATTAAACTGATCAGAAGTGACAGAAAAGAGATTTACATTGTTACAACAATTTTAGCACATTTTACACATTTTAGCAATACAGTGATAACATTAATAACCGTGATCATTTTCGACTCTATAATCGTAATATAAAATTGTCAT
Source organism: Anabarilius grahami (assembly GCA_003731715.1). Lineage (NCBI taxonomy): Eukaryota > Metazoa > Chordata > Actinopteri > Cypriniformes > Xenocyprididae > Anabarilius > Anabarilius grahami. The sequence continues at coordinate 2,358,369 of RJVU01061435.1, forward strand.
ATCGTTTCATCTCTATTTCTTAACAATGCTCTCATTTTTGCTAGTCTGAATCACACTAGCTTGATACCATCCAGGTAAAAAGAAATGCACATGTGAGCATGAATAGAATAATTTTCTACCTCAGGATGCAGTTGGTCAGAAGTAGCTGAATTATGATCGGCTGCTAAATGTGAGGGCAATTTCAATACGACCCGATTAGCATCTTCAGGTTATTGTGGGCCGAACTGTTTGATGGATGTTGGCAAAGATGAAAGACACAAGCCTACAGACAGACAGTCCACCTTTTCTCTGTATGCAATTACAACCATTATGCAATAAATCAATGTAATAGTTGGCGAAATAACTCTGAGCGGTCAGGTAGGAGGGTAGAAGCATCTGTAAGTGAGCAGGGAAGGAAAACAACGTGGCAGCGGGGTGTTGAGATGTAAATGAATTCATCAGAAATATCTGTCCTTAATCTTGGCAACGTTTCCTGGACTTCAAAGGCTGCGAGCCCCCGCAGGAGAGCTCTGAGTCATTCAGCACTTATTATTTATGCACTTTACCAGATCTGTCAGTCAGCTGTTGGAGAAGGGCCAATTAATAATTTCTCTGTTTTCTTTCTCTCTGCATCTCTTATGTGATCATAGCTCATTCTTACTGCAAACCTTTCCAAAACATGTCAACATGTGCTATTTTTGTCTTTGTTCTCCCTCCCTCATGCAGACTAACAAAGCGGTGACTAAAGGGGACTTTCACCACGCCAGCTCCAGCTCCAGACGAGCGCTCTTCCTCGCTGTACTGTCCATCACCATCGGGACGGGCATCTACGTGGGAGTGGCTGTGGCCCTTATCGCATACCTCTCCAAAAACAATCACTTGTAGCCTTCTCATGCCCAAACCACTCTTTCTTTTCAGCAGTCAGATAAAGACTGGATCACTTTGGGATCAGCTTTTTGAGAAAATGCCCAGAGGTCACAGTATGGGACTCACCAGCAATGTGTTCCACTCCTGCACTTTTAAAAGTCATTCCCCATTCCCATTTCAATGGGAACATAATCGTTTGTGTAAATGTCCTGATCACCTTTCTGCATTTTCATGTGACTGTGCCACCACCACTTTTATTTTTGCGCTCAATGTTTGTGCAAGTGCAAATCTAATGCTACACACTCAATTTTTGCCAAATTAAAGTCAATATGAAATCAAAAGGGACCTGATTTACTTTCTTAATGCATGTTCCTGCTTATATCGTGCACATTTTTTCCAAAGAAATCTTTCATCAAAATGTAATCATTTGCTCTGCCACTGAAGCAATTTTCCTTTTTGTCATCAGATAGCATTGGATTATGGATGGCTGATCCAATAAATTCCCACTAGATGAAATTGGGCCGGTTGCACCAGCTGTGTCTAAGTTACAACTTAGCTTAATAACATATAATTAGGCACTAAGTTACAGCTTACACACTACTAAATATATTTTGTTGCACCATTAAATTTAGTTTAAACATAACTCTATGTATAAACTAAATATTTATGGAAGCCTCCGACCAGGATTAACAGTCGGAATAAAACAGCAGATTGATTGAATTGCAGCGGATGCGCACAAGGCCAAGGCGGAAAGTGCCAAGGGTGATCTGAGGATTGCAATGGAAGTGTTTCCACTGGGTGAATCCCCACAGGCCTCCCATTCCTCAGCATGCTCGTTCCGCCCAATTGAGTTCATGGATGAGTTAGGCAGTTCACCTCAAGGTGAATTTAATTTCTCATGCGTGGCTCGTGAAGAGGATGAACTGTCGATCGCAGCATTGAAGGGTTGGATTCTGCCTTTGGAAGTGCATGGCTTGCCTATAGGCCCCCACCATCTGGTGTGATGGCCCAGGCTGAGGCTGATGCTGAGTTGGCTGCTGTGCTTGCCAAAGCTGCCGCGAATATTGGGCTAATGTGGAATCCTCCACCCTGTCTTGAGCGTTTGCGGTTGGATGGTTGGTTTCTGGGCTTCAGTGTTCAGTGCCTTTCTTCCCAGAAGTGCACCAGGGGATCACAAAGTCATGGAAGGCACCTTTCACTGCCAGAAAACGATTCTCAGGTTCCTCTTCCATCACTACACTCAATAGCGGGGTGGCCAGGGGGTACTCGGAGGTTGAGCATGTGATTGCGGTGCATCTGTGCCTACAGAACGCTGGCACCTGGAGGAACCATCTGAGGCTCCCTTCCAGGTCCTGTAAGTTTACCTTGTGAATGACAGCGAGGGCTTACAGTTCTGCTAGACAGGCCAAATGCAGGAGCTGCACTTGCCGACCAATTTTGCCCTATGAGTGACGAAGGTCACGGTGCAGGCTCTGGGTTGGGCGTTGTCCACCTAGGAGTGCCATCAACCTTGCCGAGATGCTGAGAAAGTGCGCTTTCTCAGCGATCCCTTCTCCCAAAGTGGCCTCTCTGGCGACACTGCTAGCATCAGTTATCAGCCGTGAAGAAGCAGACGGAAGCAATCAGACACATCTTGCCCCGGCACGACTTGGCTGCCACCTACAGGCCTCCGCTCTGCCATCGCAGAGGCCATCCTCAATCGAGGTTCTTCCGCAGGAAGGTGATGCACCCTTCAGGTCTATCAGCTAGTGAACTTGCAAGCGCTCCCTTGGGTTCGAGGCAGACACAGCCTCATCTCTGGAGTGTCTAGTGCGCGCCCTGCGCAGAGAGCTTTAGATGCTCTGATCAGCTCTTTGTCTGTTTCAGGGAACAGCAGAAGGGGAAGGCTGTCTCCAAACAGAGGATCTCCCACTGAATTGTGGATGCTATTTCTTTGGCATACCAAGCCCAGGGCATGCCGTGTCCCTGGGAATGCGAGCACACTCCACCAAGGGTGTGGCATCCTCCTGGGCACTAGCGAATGGCACCTCCTTGACAGACATCTGTAGAGCGGTGGGGTGGGCTGCACCCAATACTTTCACAAGCTTTTATAATCTCTTTCACAAGCTTTTACAAAGTTTTCAGAGCAGGTGTTACTGGGTATGAACAGGTAATTTTGGGGCAACTGGCTGGGTGTATCGCCCCTCTCTAAGGTGATATTGTGCACTGTTTTTGTTTATGTGGGTATCCCATCTTTGATGAACCTTGGACGCCCTCCTATTCTTCAGCACTCATCAGTAGCCAAATTTGGCGGACACTGTCTCGGCTCCTCAGCACAAATCTGAATAAGTGGAGCAAGCCATCTCCTTTTATGCCCGTATGTCTGGGCGAGTGGCATGCAAATTCCACTTGCCAATTCTCATTGGCCTTTTCTGAAGTATTAGAGGTGTTTGGGGGTCCCAAGGGTGACCCCTATAGTGTCACTACATCGACACAATGTCTCATTCCCTCCATCAGAGAATGGAAGTTACAATACTCAGCCTCTAGTGTGGACCACGTTCCAAGATCTTACGAACGGCTGGTGCAACCCTACCCAAATCCCTACATTTTATTTCTTGTTGAATTTTGTTTCACTCGGATACCAGATTATAGTAAAATGTAAAGTAAAATGGGCTGTGAACAGCATTTCATCTTGACTTTAATATTGGTTTGTCGCAAATACAGTATTTGGTATACAGATCTAACCTGTCAAAAGATCCAGACAAGATCTGAATCAGTATCTGAACAATCAGTGACTTTCTCAAATGTTTTTTGGATTATGTGAAGCATCTATCTGAAGTGCCACAGTGCTTTCAAGCCTTTTTAAGAGCTACTGAATCTTAAGGTCTGTGACACACAAAGGGGCATTTTCAACACTCTTTTGATATTACAGACACAAAATGAACATAAAGCCATATAGATGGGTTGCTCAAGCCTGTGTGTGGACTTTTTTCGGAATGTATGGGTGAAGTCATTCTTGTGGGGCTGTAACATTCACTATTAACTACTCTGTAATTAAGTCCTAAGGCTTTCAGTTTATACATGTCAATCTATGAAGCAGTAAATGCCTCCGCTGTCAAATTTTCTCCCATACTTTGGGAAACACCTCTTGCCAGCAAGCTCATGCTAATTAAATTTGGTCTTTTCATTCAATCATGGTGCCGGTGTGTTCATCTGATTTGGAACATTTGATCTCGGAACGTCTTTTTATGTTATGTTTATGATGAAGTGTTATAAAAAAAATGAAGGTTCACATACAGACAAACAGATAGAAACCCAGATTTTTCAAGAAGTGCATTTTATTTAATCTCGAGAAGTTCATGCTGTGGATTCAACTACCAGCCCTCATTCACAAAAGAACAAATTTTTACACTGCATTTGCTCCAACAATACAAACCTAACATTACGTTCAGTTATGTATTGATTCATGTAATAGCTGAAGTGACAGTTGTTACAGATTTTACAGTACCATAGTGAGTATGTTATAGAAACATTAAGAAGAGTTCTGTTCAGTTACAGTTAGGGGTGGAATGGTTCAGATTACTCACGGTTCGGTTTTTGTCACGGTTTTAGGGTTACGGTTTCGGTACGGTTCGGTATGTGCTATGTTCAGTTAAAAAAATAGAACAATTGTCAAATAAAGATAATGAAAATAAAAACAAATAATCTAACTACAAGAAACAGCACAAATAAATACATGAAAGCTAAGATACAAATAAAATAAACAATGCTTTACAGGGTTTCAGCTATCTAACAGTGTCTTTCAGGTAGAGAAATTGAATAAAGTAATCAAATATAAAATAACACTGCATATAAACTTCTTTGAATAATTAAATAAAGATGAAACATTATTGAAGTTACAAAAGCTATTCAGTCAAGAGAGATTTCTTCGTCTTTTGTCGTTTCATTAACATAAAAACACAGAGAGCAGGAATATTAGACTGCTGTCCCTTTAAGACATAATTCAAAGATCCAGTACACTGATACAGATACACATGCGTTGTCTGTCTCGTTTGTCTCATAAGACATAACCTACTGTGTTTGTTAGGATACTAGCTAAGATGGGCATGTTGACATAATTTTTGTGTGAATTTGTCCGTTTAGATGAAAGACTTGAAAGAGAATTTGCGCTAGAGTATTTGCGCACTGTGACGTGGCTCTCAGTGTACGCGCTTCGGATGAGTACACACAAATCTCCTCACAGAGTTCTCTTTCGCGTCTTACGGATGAATGTTTAAATTGGCAAGGTTTAAATGAGTTTAGTTTAAACACAGATAGCAACGTGAGATGTTCATCGTTCGTCTCACCTGCACTCGTGCGCTATCAACACCCGAGTCATGACGGCGTAAATGACAATAGAGCATTCGGCACGTTATTGAACATTTGTTTACAAAGAATAAACTGTTTTGTCCATGTTCTTTTGATCTTCGCTGTTGTAAAGTATTGGGAAAACAGAATGCATATCAATCGACTGAAACATACATTAGCCGAATCCATCTGTCTGTTTGTTTTAAACACGTTGTTGTTTTCAACAAACCATATTATAGATGCGTCGTCAGATTTGGTATGAACGCGGTGCAAGCGCGTGCCGAACTGTGGGTAGAGAACCGAACGGTTAGATTTTTTTTTTTAAAGAGAACCGTTCCACCCCTAGTTACAGTAGTTCCTTGACAACATGAAATCATGAGCGGATGAACCAGTAGAACCTCAAGAAGCCATACTTGAAGAATTTGTCCAGAAGATTGACATTATGAACGACAGTATTTTATGATTTGTGGTTCTGATTATTGATATCTTATTGTAATGTCAAAGAAGTGAGTAAGGTTAAATTTAGATTAAGAATATATTACGATTAAGTTACATGAAGTTAAGGTAAATTTAATTTATAGGGATAGTTCACCCAAACATGAAAATTCAGTAATTACTCACCCTTATGTTGTTCCAAACCTGTAAGACTTTCGTTCATCTTCAGAACACAAATAAATATCTTTTTAATGAAATCGGAGAGCTTTCTGTCCCTCCATTGACAGTCCATGCAACTACCACTTTGACGCTTCAAAACGTTCATAAAGAGATCGTAAAACTAATCCATATGAATTGAGCGGTTTACTCCAAATTTTCTGAAGAGATTTCATTGAAAAGATATTTATTTGTGTTCCGAAGATGAATGAAAGTCTTACGGGTTTGGAACGATATGAGGGTGAGTAAATGATGACAATATTTTCATTTTTGGGGGAATTATCCCCTTTAAGATAAATGTGGAAAATGTTATAGAAAAACATTTCAGTGTTTTAAAGATAGTAGGAAAAAATAAGAGCACGACAAGCAAAACAACCAAACTTTTGGCATCAGCAGATGTTGTTCTCTATAATCAAATATTGTACTAGCACACACATTTTGAGGGTGATTAAAAGAAGACAGAATTTGCAATTTATGGTAAATTTGTCCTTTAAATGTAGACAGCTAGACCTGCCACATGACTCTATCCTGAAGTTTTCATTCCACTGTTCCCATGGGCTGGCTGAATAACTAATCACCTGTGCATATTTCATAAAAGAAGATATATCTCCACAGTTTGCCAGAGATATTAGCTAACCTGATTCATGCATTTTACATGCAGGGATGCCTGAGGTTAGGATCTCAAATTGTATATAGTTTGCATAAACAAAAGTTGGCAGCTTGTTAAATACTGGTTCTTAAGGGAAGAGTCATGTTGTCTGAACAGGATGCCCACCTAGTAGTAATTAACCTTGTAAAGCCCGACATATATAAAATGATAATTAGAAAAAATCTTTTTTAATGTATCAGTGTATATATAAAGTGTTTATAACACATTGTCTTGTTCAAGAAATCAGTTTGAGATGATTTGAGCTTTGTGACATGGTGCGTTGTCCTGTTGGAAGTAGACATCAAAAGATGAAACACTGTGGTCATAAAGGGATGGACATTGTCAGCAACAATACTCAGGTAGGCTGTGGCATTTAAACGATGCTCAATTGGAACTCAATAAGGTGCCCAAAGTGTGCCAAGAAAATATCCATCACACCAGTCGGCCACCTACAGTACAGCAGACTACTCGCATTAAATGCTACGATATTCACAATAAATATCGTTTCAAAGCAGCTTTACAGAGAATGCAAGTCAGCATTACAATTTAGAGAATGCAGTTAGCTAATGATGTAATAATTTAGGCAATTAATTTACAATCACTGTTAGCAGTTTAATTGAAGGTAGAAGCAATGAGCTCCTGGAAATAATCAATTACGTATTAAAAATTATTAGAATATATAGAAATTTGAGAATGTGTCCAAAGGAGGAACAGTGGTGAACCAGCGACAGGGTCATGGGCGGCTTATTGATGCACGTGGGGAGTGAAGGCTGGCCCGTGTGGTTCGATCCAACAGCTGAGCTATAGCTTAAATTGCTCAAGAAGTTAATGCTGGTTCTCGGTGTCAGAATATACAGTGCATCACAGTTTGTTGCGTATGGAGCTGCATAGCTGCAGACCAGTCAGGGTGCCCATGATGACCCCTGTCCACCGCCGAAAGAGCCAACACTGGGCACGTGAGCACCAGAACTGGACCACAGAGCAATGGAAGAAGGTGGCCTGGTCTGATGAATCAAGTTTTCTTTTACGTCACGTGGATGGCCGGGTGTGTGTGCGTCGCTTACCTAGGGAACACATGGCACCAGGATGCACTATGGGAAGAACCTAAGCCGGCGGAGGCAGTGTGATGCTTTGGGCAATGTTCTGCTGGGAAACCTTGGGTCCTGCCATCCATGTGGATGTTACTTTGACACGTACCATCTACCTAGCATTTATGCAGACCATGTACACCCTTTCACTGAAAAGAAAGTAACATCTGTGGGATGTGCTGAACAAACAACTCCGATCCATGGAGGCTGCACCTCATAGCTTACAGGACTTAAAGGATCTGCTGCAAACAGCTTGGTGCCAGATACCACAGCACATCTTCAGGGGTCTAGTGGAGTCCATGCCTTGACAGGTCAGAGCTGTTTTAGCAACAAAAGTTGGACCAACGCAATATTAGGAAGGGGGTCATAATGTTATGCCTGATCGGTGTAAATATCAGTTGTGACTCTATATTTCCTTAAAATATTTAGTGAGATGATATTTAAATGTATAGTTTTATGATCAAAACTCTGTAGTTTTTATTGTGGGCAAGAACATATTATGCAATGTAATACAATAATAATTGAGAGATGAACAAATAAACATCATCTTGAAATATTACTAACAATATACAATTTTATTAAAATCATAAACGTTTTTACAAGACACGTGTACCACGAACTGAAGGAGGACATTTTTATAATTACACTAAAAGACCTTTTACTGGCTAAAAAAGCATAAACTCAATCAGAAGGCATGTAGCAGATTGTGTTGAACTGGTTTTTCAACAAAGTTTTGATCATGTTGATAATTTAGAGGCCTCATAAGGTGTTTATAGGGTTAATAAAGATCTTAGCATTAACTATTACCCTTGGACAGAAAGACAGGATAAGAGCGCACGAAAGCGGGTCGGTGGGTTTAGGTAACAATTCAGTGAGAGTGCACTCTAAAAAATGCTGGGTTAAAAACAACCCAAGTTGGGTTGAAAATGGACAAACCCAGCGATTGGGTTGTTTTAACCCAGTGGCTGGGTTAAATGTTTGTCCAACCTGCTGGGTAGTTTTATTTAACCCAAATATTGTTTAAAAATTACTGTATTTCTTGCTTAAAATGAACCCAAAATATGTTGGAAATTAACATTTATTAATATGTTTAATAAACAAACATTTATTAATACGTTTTTTGAATAATATTTAAACAATAAACATTTATTAAATTGCTTCTTAATAAATGCTCATCTTTTTGATTATTATTGTTGCCTCTAGTAATTATGAGTCTGATTTTTAATTTCCAACCTATTTTGGGTTCATTTTAAGCCAGACATATAGTAATTTGTAAACAATTGTTGGGTTAAATAAAACTACCCAGCAGGTTGGGCAAACATTTAACCCAACTGCTGGGTCAAAACAACCCAATCGCTGGGTTTGTCCATTTTCAACCCTACTTGGGTTGTTTTTAACCAAGCATTTTTTAGAGTGTGCATGTAAGTTAATTAATCTAAAAACTTGGATGCAAGAGAGTCACTAAATCAATGTGGCCTTTGCATGGTCTTGGTAAATATTAGGGGTTTTTCGGTCCTAGTTCATAGTTTTAGGAGCATGTTGCTTGATTCATTTGAAGGGCTGACTCTCTCAGCAGCATCTGTTACTGCTGATGAGATGAGTCATTCGATGAGAAGTTCACATCTGCAGTTTTCCACCAGCAGAGGAGGAAAGCACAACACAGGCTTATAACTCAAATAAACGTAATTAAACGACTAGGTGGAATACTGCTTTTGATCAGTTCAGCATCTTCTGGTTTAAAATCTGGTTTAAATAATTGACTCTAAGTACATTAGATTTTCAGCAAGGAAGCATTAAATTGCTCATAAGTGACAGGGAAAGCGTTTATTGAAATAGAAATAGAAGTTTTTTGTAACATTATGAATGTCTTAATACAAATAAACTGTCATTTTTGATCAATTTAATTAGTCCTTGCTGATTCAGCATTCATCACAAGTTCAGCTTTGCTTCACAATAATAAATTACATTTGAAAATATATTCAAATAGAAAACAGTTATTTCAAATTGTGATAACATTTCACAATATTAGTGTTACAGGTGAGGCTCCCTCTCTGCTTCCTCCAGATCAACAGAGGGAACTCTCACCAGAATATTGACTGTTGCTATTCGGACTCCATTTCCCATAGGCCCTCTTACCTGGGACTGATTGCACACACACACACCTGCAGTTCATCACACACACTATTTATGCAGGCCACACACACACACACACACACTACATTGCAAAGTTTTGATTTGCTAAGGTGGTCAATTCTGAGCGTTTCTTTTGTGCACTTTGTGTTTGATCTTGGACTGTTTCCTGTTGTTTGATTCTCTGCTGGATTGTGATTGTAAGCCGCCTGCCCATGATCTTTTGCCTGATTTTTGGACTGTGTATGTTTGCCGCATGCCTCGACCCAAGCCTGTCCCTGTTTACGATTCTGTTTTGCCTTCTCTATTGCCACTGCTGTGTCTAGACCCTGTACTGTTTGACTCTGACCAAAATAAAGCTGCAGATGGATTCTCACTCCACTGACTCTTCATTACAATTAGTGTTTTTACTGTATTTTTCATCACATAAATGCAGCCTTGGTGAGTATAAGAGACTTTCAGAGGTAGATGGGGCACAATTTCAGTATAGACGGATGTTTTTGCAAATTTTGTCTGCACATTCATTTCCTACCTGTGTTTTTCAGGCTACTTTTTAAAAGTAAAATGTTACAATAATCCACCCATACATCATTCTCTGTGAAACAACAAATATTGTTTGGTTGTTATTCATAGCACAATCATATGCATTTGTACTGCTACTACTATTCTGCTAAAAGGGTTAAATGGCATCTGGGCGTAAGAGCGCAATTAGCCTAATGCACAGTTGTTCTATGTTTACGATCATTTGCTGAGATGTGATCTCAAGAGCTTTAATAATGTTAGGTTTGTATGTGTTTACTGCATTTGTGGGTTTTAGTTAATCTCTCTTCTGCTACACCAAATAATTAGGTTGCAACATAATACCTGTTGTACACCATGGCTTGGGGGTGGATGCAGATTTGTAAACACTGTGGTTTTCAGTCTCATAATTGGCAGACTGAAATGACTTGTGGCCTTATCAGACTGTCCAATGCCACAATGAATTTATTATTCAAATGAGCACCTGAACATTGGAAAAACACATTTCACCTGAGGGTATTATTGGAGAAAATAAGTAATGTTCTTCTTGGATTATGTGAGGTGCATATCAATGAAGCTGGTCAAATTTTTGGACCTTCTCAACAGCAGTGCTTGCAGGACGCTCTTTACCACATATTTGTTCTTTAAATGACAGGTTACATACAATACTAACATACTACTCTTACAGTTTCTACAGTATATAGCCTATAATGTCCATAGAATAAGATTTATTTGGAATATTGGGTTACACTTTATTTTAAGGTCCTTGTTAAAGTGTAATTATACAATTAAGAAGGGTAACATGGGGGAAGATGCCCCCCTTAAGAACAATGTGGATTTAGTTCGCCTCCTACCTTACTATAGGTTTAGGGTTAGGATTCACATTTGCATCATGTAATTATGTAATTATGTGTAATTTACCGTTGAAAGTGCACTTGTAGTGTACTTCAAATCTTAGTATATTTTCATGATTGCTTAACACTTGAGTACACTTTTAAAAAGTTCTTGTCAGTCCATTCTTGACAGTACACTTTAACCATATTTCAAAGACAATAAAAGTAATTATGAATTTGCATTTAAAGATGTACTTAAGTGGACAAAAACACTCTAAAGTTGAGCTAATTAATTAATAAATAATAAATTAATAATAAAGACAATGGAGGGAGGAGCCAGGGAGGAGGCGACAGAAGGAGGAGCCAGAGGACAACCCCAGAGCAGAGACAGGACAAAAGCTCAAGGCAGAACCGATGGAGGGAGGAGCCATGATGAAGCCAGGAGCCTGACAGATAAGAGGTGAAGACATGATACGAGGAGACCAGACAGACAGAGGAGACGTAGACCCAGAGAGACATTGAAAGGCCTGGAGGCCGATGGTGGAGCCGCAGGTAGGTGTGACCAAGGTGGAGACAGACCTTGGCAGACCTGGGTGGAGTCGGTGCGACTGAGGATGATGGTGGAACAAGAGGGAAGGAGGAGCCTGGTGGAGCCAGAGGGGTGTAGGGTTGAGGCGCAGCTGAAGATCCGGAAGTCCAAAGCAGAGCCAGAGCAATGATAGACCAAGGTGGAGCCAGAGGGAAGAGGGAGTCCGGCGGAGAGTGAGGGATGACAGACCATGGTGGAGCCAAGCAAGTACAGCCCTGCACGGGCCACAGATCTTGGCCCTAGCCAGGCCCTGGCCCAAGACGCTCAGGCCCTAGCCCGGCCCGTGTCCAACAGCTTGTCAGAATTTTCATCCCGAGCCCGACTGGAGCCCATTCTTTTTTTCTTTCCTTTTTTTATCCTCCCCATAACGCAGCCTTTGTTGCAGCCATTGAAATTTTAAGTTTTGTTTTTAATTGTAAAGTAGTTGTAATCCTTTTCATTTGTTAAATTAAAGTTTCTGTTTCTTAAAGTGTGCCGAGGTCGACAGTACATTGACCAAGTTTAATCGATTTAGACTCTCAAATCGACACTTGTCTAACCTAAAATAAAAGCCATATATATAAAACACTAATATAAACATATCACAATGTTAGTTTAAACGTTTATTAGCACTACCACAGTAAAAAGCAATTTTTGACAAGCTGAGGCGGCTGCTCTCAAACAAACAAAACAAAAACAAAACTGGCTTTACATAAAAAAAATTTAAAAAAAACTCCCAGGTTGTCTTACCTTAGGCCTACACCTAGCTATGCATCAAGAATCAAGGCTTCACCATAGAACATGGTCATTATTATTTTCAAACGAAAAATGAGACAGCATGCTACAGCCAGAAGAATACTCTCATATAGAGAAAGAGAATCGTGGAGAAAAAGCATGGTCAGCGTTGGAAATGTTTAATTAGGGATGCTCATAAATGACTGGTTAACTGTTAACCAAGAAGTTTCACCAATTAATACTATCGGTTAGACGGTTTAAAAAGAAAACAAACTATAAACATATAGCTATAGACAACAAATAATTTAAACGGTAGCCTATTCAGATCAGAACCATAACGAAAAATAAAAGAACAAGTCACCTGCCGCTTCAATTCGGCACAAATCCAAATGTTTCCACATTCGCAATGTATTTTAATGCTAAACTATTATTTAATATGTAAATTATAGGCTTTGTACTTTGCTCGCGTTCCAATAACACATCCTTCACATATGTGCTTTGCAAATGAGTCAATGGTATAGCGCTGAACGCCACAGATTATACAATATCCTATATATACATTGAGATGTTTAACTTTGATTGACTGTATTTTATTTGGATAATAAACAGGCTGCGATGTCAAGTTAGAATTGCGAGAGCTGATAGGCTATGTTGTGTATGTGGTCAAGGCGCCGGCACGATTTCTTTATAGCGCTGCAGGTGTGTGACGTGTGAAAACCCCTATTCTGTTGTTTTATATGTTGTATTTGCGCATGTATAAAACTAAAGCCTTAAAAAAAAAACCATTTAGGTATTTTTAATGGGTCACACCGAAATGAACATCCCTTTTTTTAATCCAGTTTCAGTCCTCCTTTCTCACTCTTCCAGCTGCTGCGCTGAAGGCGCACTCGCTGCTACACTAAACATGAGGATGTGCATGCAGCCTCCGAAATGCTATGGCCTCTTGTTGTTTCCACCAGCGCAGCACTATGTCTATGTATATGTTTGTTTCACCATCATCAGTTTCTCATGGTTTATTTCAATTAATGGATGCCCAAAGTATTAAAAGAAGGAGAAGCCTAAAACAAGCCCAAAGCCCGGCCCGCCTGTGAGCTATGACTTGAAAATCGTCCTGAAGGGCAGAAATGCAGGGCTCTATAAGCGAGCATTGAGGCAAAGTGGAGCCGAAGCAAAGACGAAGAAGACTTGGAACTGGGCTGAACCAGCAGAGAAAATACGACTTGGAACTTGGCTGAACCAGTGGCAAGGAAGATGACTTGGAACTGGGCTTAACCAGCACAGACTGAGACGACTTGGAACTTGGCTGAACTAGCAGAGACTGAGACGACTTGGAACTGGGCTGAACCAGCAGAGACGGAGGCGACATGGGACTGGGAGGAAACAGCAGAGATGAAGATGACTTGGGACTGGGCTGAACCAGCGGCGAGTTAGACAACTTGGGACTGGGCTAAACCAACAGAGAAAATACGACTTGGAACTTGGCTGAACCAGTGGCGAGGAATATGACTTGGAACTGGGCTGAACTGCTAGACAGAGACAACATGGGACTGGGAGGAAACAGCAGAGATGAAGACGACTTGGGACTGGACCTGACCAGAGGAGACTATACACCATGAAACATTCTATCATCCAGCTCATCCAATATTAATTCAGTGGGAACCCAGCTCTTTTTATGCACCTCAGCAATGGGAGTGCGTGCGGGGCTTCAAACCATGATGACAAACTCCACTAATAAGCCCTTTCTCCACCAATATGCCCTCTATGACAGACGCTGTTGCTGACTCACGCATCTGTTCAAACCCCACAATGTGCTTGGGCTCCGGATGAAATTGGCCTCATGGCCTCATGTTACTAGCATCTGTAAAACTGCATTCTTCCATCTTAAAAATGGACACACTCTGTCAGTTTAAATCTAGACTAAAAACGCATCTCTTTAACCTGGCATACACATAACACATTATCAATTTATATTTTCAAATCCGTTAAAGGATTATTAGGCTGCATAAATTAGGTCAGCCGGAACCGGGAACACTTCCTATAACACCAGATGTACTTGTTACATCAGAAGAAGAATGGCATCTATGCTAATATTAGTCTTTCTGTTTATCCCGAGGTTTACCGTAGTCAAACGGATCCGGGCCATATCCAGGTGAGACCAAGGACCTGCCCCTTGATACGACCACAACGCAGCCCTGAAGTATCAGCAGAGATTGAGTCAACTAGATCATCCACTGTGAAGGCCTCATCAACACGACAAACAGTGGCACAGCTCCTCAACAACCATCCATACCGGCGTGATGAATACGATCCTCAAATGGATGGAACTGAAATAAATACTTTGAATGTTGCGATCCTATTGGACTTATGATAGCAACCTGGGTCGTAACAAAGCACTGTTCGCCAGAGGAGAACTGGCCCCCCGACTAAGCCTGGTTTCTCCCGAGGTTTTTTTTGTTTGTTTGTTTGTTTTTTATTTGCCACTTGTTTGCCACCTGTTTGCCACCTGATGTCACCTGTTGGAGTTTGGGTTCCTTGCCGCTGTCGCCTTTGGCTTGCTTAGTTGGGGATACTTGACATTTGAATTGACATTTGATATTCAACAGTGCTTTGATCTGCCTGCATTGACACTATTCTTTAAGGGCTGCTGTGCAGCCAAAATAATGTACCAGTTATCAATGTAAAGCTGCTTTGACACAATCTACATTGTAAAAAGTGCTATATAAATAAATGTGGCTTGACTTGACTTGACTTGACTCAGGCAAACGCTCCAGCTCTCGTTCTGTGGTGGACTCTGGATTCTTTTCGCTGTGGGCATGGCTGAAGGCTGGCTGGGCTCTGGGTGTTGTCTGGTGCTGGCATTTTCCTTATCTGCGAGGCAGATGGTGAATGGCAATCCACAATTTACCAGCACCCACTCTATATATTCAACAAGCAGGCATGTCTTTGACTGCTCGTTGAGGCTGGTGTTGTAAAAAACGCATAGCAAGAGATTGGGATAATGGGTGAGGCAAGCCAGATGTAAGAAGTCCCTCGTGTGATCCTCAAGGGAGCAATCTGCCTGCTCAAAGAAAAGCAGACGAACAGCAGGTAAGTCCATATCTTACTTTTCTTCTGCTGCTTAATCTAATCAGGTTCACGTGTAGCTGAATCCAAAAGAGATGCGTGACGCAGAATAAAAATTAACCAAGAGACTTTAATAAACAGCGATAACACACTACACATCTAACATAACTTTAACGTGGAACAATGAACAGAAGAATCAGAGGGCTTATATATACAGAGGATGATAAAGAAACAGGGAACAGGTGTGTAACTAATCAGAAACCATGGTAACAAATAATGAACGTGAACTCAGGCCAAACAGTGGCAGGGAAAACAATAGGCTTGTTTGAGATGCATCAGTGATTGAGTGCAAACGTCTCCTTATTCTTTTGAATCGCTCTTGCAGTACTTTGATGTCATATGCCGATCGGTCTGTGCAGCGCCGATGCGTCTCGAACAAGCCTCACGCAAACTAAACTAAACATGACAATGAAACTCTTAAACTAAACAAGACATGATAATGAAACTAATCATGACCATTAATATACATTTATACTTTAGTATATTATTTCTGTAATAGGTATGCTAAAAGTGTACTTCTTTTCACAAGGGCAGCAACATATGAATAGTATTCCTCACACAAAGTGCACAAGAGACTTGACTTGAATTGATTTCAACAGAGTATGGGTTTAACATGTTAAGTAAATAAGCATACTAAGTAGCGAGCACAAAAATGTAAAAAAATGTAACTATAGTTTTTAGAATATTTCTTTACCATCTTAGATTTGCTCATAACCCATTCCTGCAGCCCATCCTTTGGAACAGCCTCAGGATTGCATATGCAATGTCTTAAAATGGTGCCCATGTAGGCAGCTCACTAGGATTTAGAACAGAGCCATGAACTCTTATCCAACCTCTGTATACTGCAGAGAAAAGATTCAACAATCATGTCTGTGATTTAAACAAAAATACAGCTAAATAAGTTACTCACAGAAAAATGAAAAATGAAACTGTTGGCACATTCATCACAGTGGCAAGGCCTTGTGTTGAAGTGTCTGGCTAAGAAATCATTGCTGCAGTCTTTCCTCCAGGGCCATTAATTAGAAATGAACAGCGATTGAGTTTCCCCTGCACACAAACACTGGCCTTACACAGCCTAGAGACTAAAACCTTCTTTTCTGCAGAACCAGCTGTTTCTCACTCTTGCATGCCACTGATGGATGGACGTTAGTATTTATTTCAAATAAAATGCAATACATAGAATGTATTTCCAATATAAAATACAACTACTGGAAAATGTATGGGATGTACTGTTACAGTTAAAATTAAAGCTGCAAGCAGCGATGAAAGGGCCCTCACACCCTGGCTCACCACCACCCGTTAACCTTAGGAATACAGGAGAATTATGGCAAAGTCATTTCAAAGTGACACACTTCCTGCTGCCAACAGGTGGCGCTTTGAGCGTAACTGAATATTGCCATGCAGATGTCTTCAGGCCAGGACTTTACCAAACATGTGAAGTTTGGAGCAGATCAGACATTGTATACCTGAGTTACAACATCTTCCTGTTTCGTGGTGTTAATCATATACATTAGCACTTAAGCAAGTGTTTCATTATTTATCGTGTTTCTAGTATGTTTGGTACTTCGTGGCATATTGAAATGTGTTTCAGGGAGTGAATTACAGTTTAAAGCATGCCATTTCCTGTTGCCAGCTGGTGGTGCTATGACTTACTGAATATTGGCATATAGATGTCTTTAGGCCAGGACTGTCCTCCGAAAAAAAACGACCCTATAGGTCATTTTTCAAGCACCTTATTACGACCTATATTTACGTTTTAAAGTCATGCGCCCTCTATCTGGTGTAAAAATAATGACAGTGTCGTGTTACGTCTGTCGTCATGAAATGACGTTATGATTGTCGTTACCAATCAAAATGCTTGTTCATTTAAATGCAATGTGTAGACTTTTTACACCATTTGTCCTATTTCCATTTAGCAAAACTCATTTCTTTATTAATGACTACACCTACCCCACCCCTAAACCTACCCTTAGTGATTTATAGTGCATATACACTTTATGAGCACATGCGTTCCCTGGGATCGAACCCACGATCGTATGATCACATGATTGCATATTGTTATATATTACAATGCTCTACCGTTTGAGCTATGCGAAACCGAAATAGGACGCAGATAAAAGGGAACAATGCATTAAAATGAAAGTGTCCTGTTGTTGATAGCGGCGCAACTTTAGTAAACGCTCCTATGGGTCGTATTTCAGGGAAGTGACAAACGACCTATATAGGCGTATTGGTTGGAGAACATGTTGCTTATCACACATGTGAAGTTTGGGGCAGATCGGACACAACAGCTTCCTCTTTCATGGTGAAACATCAGACTTTGTCAGGTTGCCATTGACACGCCCTTCAACGAAAACTCAAGACCTTCACAATTTAACATCGGTAAGGCCTTAAGATTAGACTGACCATATATGATGTGGCTCTGGTTAAATCTCTACGAGGAGTTAATCACAGTGTAAAACATGACATTTCCTGTTACCCACAGGTGGCACTATAACTGTAACTGAATATTGTCAAGTAGATGTCTTCAGGCTAGGACTCTAATAAAATATGTGAAGTTTGGGACAGATCAGAGATTGTATGCCTGGAGTTACAGCAACTTCCTGTTTCCTGGTGAAACATCTAAATATTTGTCATGGAAGCAAATAGTCCCTCCCCAAACTCACACCATTGGATTAACCAGTACTATAGCTGACGCAAGTTTGCAATTCTTTTGGTGCTGCAAGTGGCGCAGAAATTACACACTTCACGTTTAATAACTTTTTATGCCAACTTATTCAAGCTTATACATGGTACATAGCTTTTAGTTTTAATAGCTCCTTTATACTGAATAAAGTATAAAGGGGTCGGCCGCCTCTGGCATTTTTATTTATTATTATTTCCATGGTGACATGTCATGCTTGTCACGTGACTCACCGCAGCCACAAAAGCGATGTATGACTGATGTATTGGTTTTATTTCATTTTCCTTTTATTATTCAAAACATTCCCAAACTTGTTAACTATGAAATATGAGAGGTCTATTCCAGTTCTCAAATACGTGTAAGTAAATGTATTTTGTCGTTTAAACACCTTTATAATGATATGTTAGTTGATCTATAATGGTGGATGTGCACTGCTGCAATAGACCTTATATAGCCCCGCCCCTTTTCTTACAGTTTGTATTTCCACAGCATAAAGGTAAGATCTTATGGATTTATGAATGAAACACTCGCTTTAAAATCTTCCCAGTCTACTGCATTTGTTATGGCATCCATTTCAAACATTACAATGCCCATGATAACTTTCGCCAACTCAAAAAGTAAATCCACTTACTCTTCGACAGTAACGCCATAGAAATCTACAGAGCTACCACAAAAACGGAAGTTAAAAGACAAAATATTAAGATGGCTGTACGCTTGTTTCGCTGGTGCATAAGGTCTATAGAAAATGTGAAATTGACGTCACACTAGGGCTGGGCGATATATCGCATGCGATTGTCACGCGCATTTCGTCAGTAAAGCCGGTTCCCTGATTACCGCTAAATCGCCATCACCTGCTTTCAAATGGAGCGGCATTTAATAGACAGAGCCGTAGTTCACTGACAAGCTACGCAATATCGCGTTCATTATCGAAGGCGATTCATCTGCGATATGAACGCGATATTGCGTAGCTTGTCAGTGAACTACGGCTCTGTCTATTAAATGCCGCTCCATTTGAAAGCAGGTGATGGCGATTTAGCGGTAATCAGGGAACCGGCTTTACTGACGAAATGCGCGTGACAATCGCATGCGATATATCGCCCAGCCCTACGTCACACTATGTTGAGTTCTGGGTAACTCTCTTGTTTAGATGCCATATTAGGAGGATCGTGCCTTACTGCTAGTGAGTTTAAGGTAGAGTTTTGATTTTCTGTTGTGATTATGAAAAATTCGCCATTGTAGGTCATTCATGCTGCATCGAGAATTGTCATAGTAATTCATATCATGAACGTTCAGGGAAAAAAACGTGGCAATGTAATACGTTTTTGTTTAAAAAAACAGGTGAGTGAAGTAATGAATTGCAAATACTTACTGTAATTAAGTAGTTTTTATCAGAAATTGTACTTTAAGTTTAAAAGTTGTTTACTTTTACTTGAGTACATTTTAAGTGATTTGTCTGTACTTTTACTCTGCTATTTTCCCTTTGTTTGTGATCGTTACATGCTTGTTTTAATTATATATTTATTGATCAACGTGATGGGCTAGGTGCACAAGATGGCACCTGTGAGCTTCGGTGATGCAAGTGTGTGCATGTTTACTTGGCGGAAACCCCTGCAGAAGGGCAAGGACACATGCCCACGATGGAGTTGAGGGAGGGAGAAGCCATGGGGGAGCCTCTGCAGGTGAGACCAGAGAGATTCTAGGACGGTGGAGCCGTAGGTTCAACGGCCCTGGGTGGAGCTGAAATTGGCTCTTTTGAATCTCTCTCTATTTAACCCACCTCTGGAATGTGATGCAGAAGTCTCACATGAGTTTCTAAAGGTATTTTTGTATTCTTTGCACTGTTCTGAACACTGATTTTATGAAATCTGGTCAGATGTTATTGGCTACTAATTGGTCATGATGTTGTCGCCTGATTCACTCTTCCATAGTCTAATCTCCAATTAAATTATTTAATATTGTGTTAGTTATTAATTTCACATTGTTTATTGTAGCCCTGCAATACTACTGCAATTCTTTGATATTTTGAAAGATTTTACAAAGTCATTATGCAGTAAATATTTTGACAGATTCATGTAGACACACAGACATCAAGAATCAGCATATGAATCTCAGTAATGGTGACAGTCGAAAAAATATTCAGAACAGATCAACTCTGAACATCATAAAACAAGGTACTAAAGTCACAAAAAAAGCTTTTTGTTGATTGTCACCATTGTTGAGATTCATATGCTGTTTGTTGATGTCTCTGTGCATCTAAAAGGCACAGCTCAAAACATTTTCTGTATAATGACTTAAAAAAAAAAAAAAAATCAGAATATCTGTTTGCCATATCAATGTGAAATTAGAGTTAATATACTCAGAGATTTCTACATGATGATTATATCATCAATAAGTAGCCAACTTCATCTGAGAGAAGAGCCCGACTAAAGCAAACACTGATCTCCATAATGGTGACATCAAACTTTATTATTTTCAATAAAACATCTTCTGGAAGCAAAAATTGTGTCTTTTGGCTCAAAAATCTGTTTCTGTCTCTAGCACAACCAGATCCTGTGCATTTGTATTGGTGAATAAGAATAGGCTTACAACATTATATGCAACATGAATATCAAACTTTTTTATTTTACATAATTTTCAGACCCTGTTTCACTCTTGCTGGGACCCCCTGTAGCTCTCATTCAATTTGAACTCCATCAATCTCAGGATTCATATAAACAATCTTGAGCTGAAGATCACAATGAAGACCCAAATGCTCCTGACTCACTGTCTTGTCTGCTGAGGCACAGTACCTATCAGCACTCATCATCCTCGATGAAGAAACTTATTTGTGCCTCTGGGTCGCTCATGAGGGTTGTCGTGCATGTCAGCGCCAATCATACTAAAATCTCAGTACTAACATAACGGATTGTTTTTTGTTAACCTGACCAAGGAAAAAGATGCTTGCATTACTGTGTTGCATCAGTATAGGGGTGTTTCTTCAATTATGTCTACCTTTGGCCCTGTAGGGTTTCAGAAAATAAAATCCCTTAAAGGATTAGTTCACTTAAAAATGAAAATTAACCCAAGATTTACTCACCCTCAAGCATAAGCGCTTTGAACTGCGAGAGGCGTTACACTTTCTTCGTAAGTGGAATACGGAAGGCGGTCTGGCGGAAACTAGATATTTAAATTTATTTATATTACTTTATAACTTGTGAAATATGGATATTTTTCTTACACAAACGCATCGCTTTGCTTCAGAAGGCTTATATTAACCCCCCGGAGCCGTGTGGAGTACATTTATGATGGATGGATGCACTTTCTTCAGCTTCATACTCGTTGGACCCGTTCACTGCCATTATAAAACTTAGATGCTTCAGGATATTTATTAATATATCTCCGATTGTGTTCACCAGAAAGAAGAAAGTCATATACACCTAGGATGGCTTGAGGGTGAGAAAAGCTTGGGGTAATTTTCATTTTAAAGTGAGCTAATCCTTTAAAAGGGCTATGGCCACGTACACACTGCAGCTAAATTCAGTTGTCAGTTCACCTTTAAGTGCCTAATCCTGTTCTGTACACACACAGTTCAGTAATTTACAGGAGTGACAACTGCATTCTACAACCGGATTAACTCCTGAAAAATGCAGGTAGTGACAACCGCATTTACAAAAATTCTACACAGTGTGTACGGAACTGAACTGGGGTGCGTTTCCCAAAAGCAACTATGGTCACAAGTTCTGTCATTACCAACAGAGATCAATGGAACTTGCAACCATAGTTGGCTTACGATGCTTTTGGGCAACACAGCACTGAACAATTAGTTGTTAATAATGTTTGTTAATGTGCATCAGAGATGTGTCTCTCTTCTGTGTGGTGCAGGAGATCTTCAAAGATAAATCACCCCGCACTTTATCAGCTTTTTAAAGGCTAAATTTCACATTCTTAAATTTTCAGGGGAAAAAAAAGTATTTATAGTATTTAAAAATGAAGTAAAGCATTATATTAAGTCAAATTTGCCCTTGAAGAAACAAAGCTATTCAAATTTTACAAGCATGTACACTCTTTAAAGTATTTTTATAAAATTTTTCATACCTCTCCTAGCAGTTGAAATTTTGTATTGTAATTGTATTGTTTGTTTTGACTTTTGATCTATAAAAAAGTGTGTGCAAGATATCACAGGGAAAGCGGTATGAGCCTTGACTCATTCTTGTTGCCAGATCTTGCAAGAGAAACAGCAAACAAGAACAAGTCCACAATAAACTGAAATAAATCCAAATGTGTTATGCTTAAAATAAGACGACCCGCACCAACTCACTCAACTCCATAAACTCGATCGCTTTATTAGACAAGTTTAAACAACAACCCCGAAAACGCTTATAATAAGTGGACATGGCAACACTGCGAGAACGTACTCAGTGAAGCAGCCTTTCCAAGCAAAAGCAAAACATACAGCGATATACTGTTAACGAACATCCAGACGCTGTCTACACTGCTGAGAGCGATGTTTAGACTAATATTTTAATATGTGCTGCATGCTTTTGTCGCAATAACAAAATAAACAACAAAAATTACAGCGGTGAGAAAACAGCAGTTAAGAAAGCATCTGATCATAGCGATGTGGATTTGTTTGCTCCAGCTCTGCAATTCACTGGCATTATGTCAACAGATGAGGACATTAAAATTACACTGTTATGATAGTTTGATTATAGAGTATATTTGAGACAATAGACTACAGATCTGGCTATGTGAGACTATAGTTTGAATTAATCCCTTTTCTTTGCATGACACATTGACATTACAGTAGAGAATAGCTCTTTTGGCATTATCCTGAACATAGCTGACCTTGTTGAATCATTACAGAATAACATTGTTTATGTCACTGTAACTGAAACAGCAAAATTTTATATTTTAGTGTGTGTTGTGCTGTGCTTTGTTGACGTTAATGGACTCCATCTTTATTGCTAAGGTCAGGGTATACTTCATTTTCCGGCGTTCCGCTCCGTCTCATGCACAGTTGAGAGCATGAGCCTTTCAAAGTATACTCCTTTGGCCGTGAGCACAGAAAGACACCCATGCACACTATCTAGTGGACTTTGTTTTCAAGTGCACAAGTCACTCGCACATGCGCTGTTGTACACGCACCGTGCGGACACACAAATTGGGCAGCGGACGTCAGCGGACCCTCCTGATGACGAAAATTACATCACATGGGCCGTCACGGACCGCGGACAGCCGAAGTATACTATGTCACATCCTTTTGATTTTCCAGGCAAAAACGTCCCAAGTCCTTCCCATAAAAATCAGTCTACAGGCTTTCGTAGACAACCTAGGAAGTCGGGGAAGGTCTCGTTCTTTAGGTTTCGTTACAAGTTGTTCACACATTGGCAATAAAAAGTGATTCATACATGAAAATAGCCCCTTTATAGCGCACTTTTCAAACTGAATTCTTTTTCCCCTCCCCCCTTTTTTAACATTCATCTGAACTTTATTAACATGTCATTTCCAATATCTCATATCACTCTTTATTCAGAACTAGAATAATCCTGTGTCCTGTTAAGGCTAAATTTATAGCTATACAATTAAAAACTATCCTAAGTTAAATTCAGTATTATTAAAATATACATTTTCATACTTTAATAAGAAGTAATGCACGAAAAAGTTTCCCAAAAATTATATTTCTTATGAATTTTCACGTCCCATATTTTATCGCAAGTGTGCTTTTCACTAAACGGTAAGTATAAAAACTTTCGGAAGATCTTTATTAGCAACATAGTTGTAGGTTGAGGTGTAAAAAACTGTAAAAACTAAAATTTACAGTTTTTGTACTACAAATATTTAAATGCTTTGTTTATTCTATAATGCTTTATTTTTAAATTATTTATTAAAAAAATTAATAAAAGGCATGAAAATTTTATTTAATGTGACCTTTAAATTGCAAAAAGAGAAATAATGAAATTTGTTTTAGTCAGTTTTAATAAAAATAAACCCATAACACAAATGTGTAGTTGAAGAAATGCCCATAGAGCATGAACAAACAAACAAAAAACAGTCAGGTGCTTGTTAATTATTTTACCAAGAAGTCAAATGTTAAATCAGTGGTTCTGTTAACAGTTTAAATTTTGGGTCTATGCAGTTCATGCAGAAGATATGACTCCCAACATAAAATATGACTCTTGAAGCAAAATCAGATACAAACACTTGCAGTCCAAGTCATAGAGGTCTAGTGTTAATATTTATAGGACGGCTCTAGTGGCGGGTGTCTGATGTAGAGTGTACGAGAGATGATTTACTGAGAAAATGAGCTTTACCTGATGCCATGATGCACAAACCAACAACAAACAGCCACTAAAAGGACGGAGGGGCCGTGCTCATTTAAAAAGAAGAAAGACAGAATAAATCACCCTTTAAAAGGACATTTAATGCAGTCAAATGCAAATCAATCTCATCCAGCAATGGGCTTTTAATTATTACGCAAATGCTGGACACACCGGGATGTAACATCACAGAGGGCATGACAGGACGCCTCGGCTTCTCAAGTCAGTTGGGGCTCACGTTTGTGCCTATGTAGATAAATGGCGTATGATGTCTTTTTTTTCTTTTTTTTACTTGCAATGTGGGGTAGTTGAAACAAAAAACAAAAAAATCAATTATGCAACATAGCAAAATACAAGCAGCATGAATTTCCATGCTGGAAAGGAAAGATGCTTTCTCTGCAAACAGTTTCCGAGATGAAATGTGGTCTATCAGAACAAATGATTTTTTTAAAACATCTGAACACAAGCTTCTCACACATATCCGTTCTAATATGTATCTCCACTCAAAAGGACTCCACAATCAGTCAAAGCAGACAGCAGGGTGACCTTCACTTTGACAACTGACTTTGAAAGCAGATGTGCTTAGGAAAAAAAATGGCAACTGAATATGAAGGGATACAGTGACTAGGGGTGGAAGAGAACAAAAGATGGGAAAGAAAGAGTAAAAAAAAAAAAATGAATATGAGGGGGAGGTACTGGGAAAAGAGGGGGCCTCAAGATACTGTGTGTCTCTTTGGTGTTGAGCCTACACTAATTCCTCAAAGCCTCAAAGAGAATGAGAGTACAAGCATTTTGTTCTGACCTACATTCACAGAAAAGAACAGCAGCTTTAGTCCAGAAGAGCTTGTGTTTCAGAGACGCAAGCTCAGAAATTAGACAAAAATGTTGTTGAAGTGGTTAATTTCTAATATTTAACTGAATGGTCATTTATTATGTATATTTTACCACTGGTGTCAGAGAGATTCTGCTTATGTTGTATTTACCAGTCTCTTAAACAAAAATACATTACACAATTCCCCCCCAAGCTCAGACCAAGAGACCCTCACCTAAATGCTGCCTCTTTAAATCGGCACCACTATATTACTATATAGTAAGTCAAAAATCTATCTATCTATCTATCTATCTATCTATCTATCTATCTATCTATCTATCTATCTATCTTGCCAAAAGTTTTGGGACGCCTGCCTTTACATGCACATGAACTTTAATGACGCTCATCCATGTTTTTATGGACTTTGCTTTGTGCACGGGTGCGCAGTCATGTTGGAACAGGAAGGGGCCANCTATCTATCTATCTATCTATCTATCTATCTATCTATCTATCTATCTATCTATCTATCTATCTATCTATCTATCTATCTAGCCAAAGGTTTTGGGACGCCTGCCTTTACATGCACATGAACTTTAATGACGCTCATCCATGTTTTTATGGACTTTGCTTTGTGCACGGGTGCGCAGTCATGTTGGAACAGGAAGGGGCCATCCCCAAACTGTTGAGAGCATGAAATTGTCCAAAATGTCTTGGTATGCTGAAGCATTAAGAGTTCCTTTCACTGGAACTAAGGGGCCAAGCCCAACCCCTGAAAAACAACCCCATACCATAACCCCCCCTTCACCAAACTTTACACTTGGCACAATGCAGTCAGGCAAGTATCGTTCTCCTGGCAACTGCCAAACCCAGACTCGTCCATCGGATTGCCAGACAGAGAAGCGTGATTCGTCACTCCAGAGAACACGTCTCCACTGCTCTAGAGTCCAGTGGCGGCGTGCTTTACACCACTGCATCCGACGCTTTGCATTGCACTTGGTGATGCAGCTGCTCGCCATGGAAACCCATTCCATGAAGCTCTCTACGCACTGTTCTTGAGCTACCTACACACCTGAAGCACAGCTCGGAAGTCTTCTTTCACAGCGCCTTGTGATTGAATGGCTTAAAATCATGAATGTTTAAACTGATAATACTTAATAACACGTGAAAACGATAAACTTTCTTGAGGAAGCGGCACTAGCCCGATCATTCAGATTATAGTATTAGGGGGGCTGCCTGAAGCCCACCTAAAAACGGCCTAGAACCGCCCGTCTGGGACAATACATCGAATCGAAAAGAAATTGGAGTGATTCCATAGACTGTAAAAAAAGCGATCCTGCTTCCAGTTCCTTTAAGGCAGTAACACACCAAGCCGACGGTCGGCCGTCGGCAGTTTTTGTTCGTCGGCCGACTAAGTTTTCTCAGTTTGTTCCACACCGTTGGCTGATATTGGTCCTCGTCGGCCTTTTTTCGGCTGATTCGACAAGTCGAATCGGCGTCGGAGCTCGTCAGTCCGTCGGGCCATCTGATCATTCTGATTGGCTGTTCAGCTACTGCCGCATGCTGGTACGGAAAGGCATTTCATCTTACGCAGGCGCAGAACGGACGTGCTACTTGGCCGTCAGCTGTCGGTTTGGTGTGTCAGGGCAACTTTGGACACAGACGCTGCCGACGGGAGCCAACCACGCAGTCTGCTTTCGTCACCACTAGTTTGTCGGTGTCGGCTTGGTGTGTTCCTGCCGTTACACCACTTAAACCTAAAATAATCATTCATAAAGTTCGAAAAGGTTGAAGCGAATTACAAATCATTCACAAAGCATTCTGAGCCGAGGTGCAAGTATATTCAACCATCCACACGACTCAGCCGAAAGCACGCGCACTGTCCAGCAGTCTTCTTCGTGAGCGTTTGAGAGTGTGCAGTTAAAAACTAGCCTAGAGCGCCATCTGCTGTTAAAACTAAACTCAGAATCAATTAGAGAGAGAATCCAGATTCCTTGTATCTGTGACGGATGTTAATATATACTCACAATATTAATGTATTTCACTAATGATCCTTCCTTTCAGTTTGTATTTATTTACTTAGTATTAATTTGTCCACGAAAACCTTAAAATCTTATTTTTGCCATTTTTGGAAAAAGTTTTATATCTGTAAAAGTATTCTTGTCGCTTTATAATATTAAGGTTGAACCACTGTATTCGCATGAACTGTTTTACATATGTTTTTAGAAGCTTTCTGGTCACTAAAAAAGGAAATGATCTTGCTGGAAATGCAGGGCTCACTGAGCCATCGGATTTTATCAAAAATATCTTAATTTGTGTTCTGAAGATGAACGAAGGTCTTATGGGTGTGGAACGACATGAGGGTGAGTAATTAATGACAGAATTTTCATTTTTGGGTGAACTAACCTTTTAATGAAATCTGTTTGATTTCTGTCCCTCCACTGAAAGACCATTCCACCACTTTGATGATTCATGAAGTTCATTAAAACATTGTAAAAGTAATCCATATGAATTGAGTGGTTTAATCCAAGTCTTCTTCACTTTATATGATGAAGAGATTTAATTTAGGCTTTTATTCACATAAACATTGATCAATCCACATACAAAGAGCAAATCAATTCTGTCCGACTGCAGCTCTTGCCTGGCGTGTGAAAATAAACCTCAATGCAATCACGGTTAAGCTTCCGTGTTTACCGCATTTGAAGTGCTCTATGTATGTGCGTTAATGTGCGAGGAGGTCAGAATCGAACTTTGGTTCAACCATCAACCCAAATGTGCTATATAAAAGGAAAACAGACCCTTGGAGATTAGTGTCCATGTTTGTCTCACAAGAATTATAGCTCACCATGTTCATTTGTTCAGGGAGATCAAAAAAGCAAGCTTGGAAACAAGCATGGAGATGACATAAATCACAAATTACTGGACGATACCTCTTGTACCTGCCGTACATGGTGTCAGTCATATTACAGGAATGATTTCAGCTCTGGTAAATAATCACCCTTGAGCAAAGAGGGTTGGAAAAACATCATATTTCAAGTTCCATTTTTAGCCTCAAGTGCTGTACCTGAGCATCACTTCAGGGACCCAACATAGCAAGGATCCTACCTGCTTTGAGATCCCACTTGTACGTTATGCGTTATTCATAGAATAGGACATAGTCATAGGAGAGAAGAAATGGTCCAAGCCTCAGATTGCACATTGATTGACTCGTACACTCAGTGGATTGTTTCCCTTGATGTCACTTGGCTTTAGTTTCTGCAAAGATTTAGGAGATTCTACTGAATCCATACAGAAGGAGCGAAGTCATGGAAGGATTATGTCTTGATAAAATCAAGAAATCAAGAAATCATCATATTGCAAGCTACACTTTACATTCTAATGGGAAATATCATTGAGAATAACGGCAGAATAATGGAGAATAACGGCCCTGCCCACAAGAAGTGTAATCCGTGCAATCAAGTTTTTGTTTTGGCCATAAAATTGTACTGCGAAAGGAGACAGTTTTGATCATCTATGACAATATTTAATGCTGTTTTAACAATGTGCGATCTAACATTAGAGTAAGTAGGCGTACCTCACGTTGCAACAAAACAATCAAAAACATGCCTTGAGAATTAACGCATACACTGTGATGTAGCCTTTTAGGTTTAGGTTAGACTGCATATGTGCATTTAGAGTGATTCTATTTGGATACGTTCAGACTGTCAGTCCAAATTTTTGTGCATATGTGCATAAAAAAAATAATTTGCGGTTAATTTGTAGTTTTTACAAATCCATTTTGAGCTACATTTATGTGTGGTTTGAAATTCAAAATCGAGGGGGTGAGGTTCTGTCCAAATGAACGCACGTCAAAATGGCAGCAGGGATTCCCCCGAGGGGAAGTGCTTATGGAAGTTTGCAAGTATATGTCTAAAAGTGGAGTTAAATGCAGCCCTAAAGAAAGTCAAATGTTTAGTTCCTGAAATAATCAGCTTGAATGAATTGGTTGGCTCAATGAAGTCACTCATTAACAGTGACTTGCCGCCACCTACTGGCAGTTTTAGTTTCATATTTAAAGTTTCTTTTCAGTTTTTATATATCAATATTCAACATTTTATTTTTAAAACAACACATTATTTATGCATCTGTAACTGCAGGTTAAATGCCTTTATGTCACCTCTGAGCTGCATTAAACAGTCCGTGTAAATACATCTAAATGCCACTTCAGATGCAACTTCTGTGTCCTCTGCATTGCAAAGATGGATTTTGATTATACTGATTTCATTTTATTGGTAACTGCCCTATAGTGTCTTATTATTCCAATTGAATTTATTGATTAAATGTAAGAATTTGACATAAACGATGATGCATAAGCTACATTCAATTAAGTAAGAAAAAAAAATCCCTTTATAATGGTAAAAATGCCCATAAAAAGGTACAAAATCACCTTTTTTGTACCTTTTATGGGTACAAAAAAGTACCCCCCCCCCTCAATTCACCTGGAGTCTTCATTATCTGAGATTATTCCAAACTTTTGACTGGTAGTGTACATTAGTGATGCCTACAAATTAGTTAACACTGAGAGAGAATGCAAAAGATAAAAATCCTACAATANTCGCATCTTCTTAGATTTCTATCATTTCTAAAGTACATCTGGTGACCTACAGCAACTCTACAGTGGATTTCTGCTGAAAATGTAACATTTGAAACAATAAGTAAACATTTGACCATGACCCAAATAAGACATTACGTGGCAATACATTCAAACTTGATCCTGCATGCCAGTGTAATTCCAAAAAATGATAAACAGTTATGCCGCAAACATATAAACGGCACTTGGATGTGGTTTCTGTGCTTATGCTTTGGCAATCTAACCAGAACATCATTAGCTTGTAATGCTGGAGGAGGGATGCATGTGAGAGCGAAGGCTGATTCAGCACATGTTCACAACAGGTTTCTTGAAATTCACCTGGAGTCTTCATTATCTGAGATTATTCCAAACTTTTGACTGGTAGTGTACATTAGTGATGCCTACAAATTAGTTAACACTGAGAGAGAATGCAAAAGATAAAAATCCTACAATAAGAGAACAAAGGCTTTGAGAAATATCTCCTTCAGGTTATACACTAGCTGCCGCAGATGCTGATTTTCAGCATATACCCAGGTGCATAAAAGTCATCTCAGTTTAATAGATTATCAGTGTGGATGTGTAGATTTTGAGTAGATGCCTCTCAGACTCCAGAGTCCTGGGATTTGTTGTAAAACATTCATCCAGCATCATTTCTCACTGACCTGTTGCTAGGTTACCTTCTACGCAGTGGAGCAGTCTGTCCATTTAAACGGTTGAGAAATGTAGATCTGCATTTTTTGTTCTAAAAGGGTTAAAGTTCATTGTACAGATGTGGCAATCCTGAAGAGCCATGATAAGGTAATGTTTTTCTCTTAATACACATACTCGTTTTTAATACTATTTAAAGCTGTAATTAAATTTAAACATCATTTTAAGTCTTTTTCGTAAAACTACCAGGACATTTTTTCCTTTCCATTTTTTGCATGTTTAAGCTGCAGCCTGTAACTTTTTTGGGTTAAAAATGATCCAAAATCAATTTGAGCAAGTACATAACCAGCCAGTGTTTAAAACTATCTCCTTACCTTAGCCCGATTCACAATGGTGAGCTTGTAATAATGTTTCCTAATCTGAGTGGTACTGGTGGGTTTCCACAGGAAATTCGAGCATGTCTGCTGTTCATCTTTGCATCATTGTCACGTCTGTTTACATAAAGAGCGAGTCCCAGCTAGTAGGCTGTATCTGTCACGTAAGGCACAGAGACAAGAAGGTAAGATCCATATGCAGCTTTAATGGGGTAATCCAAAACGTAATCCAAAACAGGCAAGGGTCAAACTGGGTGCAATGAACGGGATAATGAGTCCGGGAAGTGGGTTATGGGAAATGAAGTCCAAAAGTGTGGTGAGGAACAGTCCAGGTTGGAGTGCCCTCTAGTGGCTAACTAGGGCACTCCAACTTGTGATCATGACAATATCGCATGTGAGGATCTTATACAGTCCATGGTGAGGATGCTCCAGGTGGCAGATCATTTATAGCCTTTTCTCACAGCAGCTGCAATAATTAAACATCAAATTGTATGGTATGACAAATTAACGTTAGATATTAGACTGTACAGAAACTGAAATCAACAGGTAACGCTAATACACACTAAATACATGTAGTTACACAGTAACTACATGTACTAATAGTATGAGAACAAAGTATAACAATAATAGTAATTTGCACAGTTTGATGTGATCCGAGCTAAGCGATCGTTAGATTTAATCACCATTGGCAGCGCGATTTATTGTAATGCTTTTTTTTCTCAGTTGGACAGAACAAAAGTGGCAGATTCATTACTTGTTCAGATGACATTTTCTGGTGAAAATTCTAATTTTGGTCATATTTACAAGATTACAATCTGTGATTACAAAGTAGAGTATCCACCGGTGCGGTGACTGACAGCCACACATTCTCCTCAAAACATTAGATTCATCCGCGCTGAGGAGCCGTGCCGCTGCACAACCCACGTAAAGATGATAATTCCGCAAATAACTGTAATTGCAGGTTTTCGAACAGAGATGGCGACAAAGAGGCAAAACCTACAGACTGCAGCTTTAAATCAATTTAAATTGATTATATACATAACTAATCTGTAGGCAAAAGGGATAGTTCACCCAAAAATTCTGTCATCATTTACTCTCCCTCATGTCGTTCCAAACCCGTAAGACTTTTGTTCATCTTCGGAACAACAAATTAAGATATTTTTAATGAAATCTGAGAGATTTCTGTCCTTCCATTGACAGCTCCACAACTACCACTTTGACGCTTCAGTTCATAAAGAGATCGTAAAACTAATTCATATGAATTGAGTGGTTTAGTCCAAATTTTCTGAAGACACTTAATTCGCTTTATATGATGATTTAATTTAGGCTTTTATTCACATATAAACATTGATCAGCGAACATAAACAGAAGCTCAACCAAACCTGCTGATGCACAAGAACAAACCTCTTGTTCAAACGTGCTGCGTAACATGAGAATGAACCTCACTGATCATTCTTGAGCTTCCGTTTACCACAACTCATGTGTGAGCTGATGAATGTTTATATGTGAATAAAAGCCTAAATTAAATCTGTTCATAATATAAAGCAATTGTGTCTCTTCATAAGATTTGCCTAAATAAGCTGCTCAATTCATATGGATTAGTTTTACAATCTCTTTATGAACTTTTTGAAGCATCAAAGTGTCAGTTGTATACAGTGCACAGCATAAATGAGTACACCCCCTCTGAACAAATACAAAATATGTATTTTCTTTATGATCAGTAATACAATTCATGGAAAGATGGCAAAACTAAAATGTATTAAACATACATAATAAAAACTGAGAAATATATATGTCATTAATAGGCATAAAATTAATTAGCCAATTTTTTTAAAATTAAGGATTGCAGAAATGAGTACACCCTAGATTTAATTCAACAAATGTATAATATTCTAGCACTTAGTATGCCCTCCATCATTTTGAATATACTGCTCTGACCCTTCTTGGCACGAAGTGTACAAGTTCATGACAAATTGTCACATCTGTCCTGTTTAACTCCTGGATGATGAGCTCCTTAAATGCCCTGATCTTTAATGGGGAGTGTTGCTCAACTCGTCTCTACAGAATCCCCCACAGGCGCTCAAGAGTGTTAAGATTGAGTGCAATACATGTCCACAGAAGGTTTTTCACCTTGGGAGAATGAATATCCTCATTGTCATGTTGAAAAAATGCCCAACAATGCAGGGAATGAGGAAAGGGTAACATCTTCTGTTTCAAGTTTGTGTATTAAATTACACAGTGGTGTGTGAATTCATGACAGCATTGATAAAGCACAACTCCCCCACACCTTCAGCGCTCATACATCCCTATATAAGAGCTTTACTACTACTGAACTTTACTGTGGGAACCAGGCACTTCTCACTGTACTCCTCCTCTAGCAACAGCATAACATTTTGGATGCTGTTAGATCCAAAATGATTGATTTGATCTCTTGAGACCAGAGTATTGATTCCCAGAATCTATATTTTGTAAATATGGGCTTTGGAAATGGCTAACTGACTTTATTGTGCTTTGGCTACAGTAGGTAGTTCCAGTGAGAACAACAACATGCGTGTCATTTCTGCAGGCTGCATCTTACTTTGTGAGATAAACAGTCACTCTTTTCATAGCTTTTGCTGGCTCTGAGACACTCGCTTGGTATTTCTCCTGCTCTTTGACTGACAAATAAAAATCCCTCATCACTAAATGAAAGCTTAAAATGAAGGCCTGATTGTTTCAGGGTCCTTGTCACAAGTTCATTGTTTTTTAATATCTGTGTTACTTTTGCTATATTTTCACTCTTAAAACAATGATTCGGTAATCCTCTTGTCCTCTTTTGTGCTTAGAAATAAGTCTCCTGACAGTTCACTCCCCAGTGGTTCCATTGTTGTCAGCATTAAGTGTGAGAATGATTCAGTGGGCTATATAACACTTTTAATTGTCAAGAAATTACTTCTCTTTAAATGTTTTGGTTCAACATACTTACCTGTTGATCAAACATTGCCTTTTAGACTTCGTTTTATTTAGTAACTTTTAGGAGGGTGTACTCATTTTTGCTACACAACATTTTATCACCTTGATAAGAAAATCTTATTTCCTAAATATTTTTGACATGCTTCTTTGGTAATTGATTAAGCAAACTTGTTGGAACATTATATCTCTAAAGAAACCTAACATGTCTTCTAAGTAATTGAGTAATTTCTGACTTTCAGAAGTTCCAGAGGGGGTGTACTCATTTATGCTGTGCACTGTAGCTGTCAAAGGAGGGACAGAAATCTCTCAGATTTCATAAAAAATATCTTCATTTGTGTTCCAAAGATGAAGGAAAGTCTTACAGGTTTGGAACAACATGAGGGTGAGTAAATAATGACAATTTTTGGGTGAACTATCCCTTTAAGATAAACTCAAAACTGTTTCAAGGCAATTTCCATATAAATTGTCAAGTCCTAATGTACTTCATCAGTGAGGCTATCAGATTTTATTTACATGCACTTTAGATTGGCTGGGTTGTAATTGAGGTGTTGATGATGATTTGACTCGCCCAGTAGATATGCACTGCCTTATGCCGATCGATGTGGATGTTTTCATTGGATCTAAGCATTCAAATGTAAACATATTTTTTATATATGTAACCCTATAGGCACTATAACATAGTGTTTTTTTTACACATGAAGACGTGTACCAACAAGATGTGGCATTATCATAAAACAGCTTTAGTCAGTCACGTGGTATGGTGTAACATTCACCCTTGAAAAGGCCAAACATCCATCTCTCAAACAGGAAATACTACAGCAGGAGGCAAGAATTACATGAGACCTTTCATGCTCAAATGCATTTCCTCTTTTGTACAAAGATCTAGATAGTGATTGCTTCTTAGTGACATGCTCAGAGTGCGTCTAATCTCAGTTCACTCAGAAGACTCAAATGCAAGTCGGCAATGTGCGTCAAGTGCTGAATATGATGATTGTCACGTTCCATTTGATTCATTCTGTAAATATTCCTGCAGGGACAATATGTCACAGCTGCTTTCTGCTGCAAAAGGGCTTTTTCCCCCCTGAATTGAGTCCAAATCAAGACCAAATTTGTTTCCTTAGCAATTTTATTTAAAAGCATATCCATAAGCAAAAAAACATCTCTGCAATCTGCAGTTGAGGTCCTTAGTTATGCCTTCCTATCGCAATAAACCAAGTCATTACAGCCACAGGACTCATTTTTTAGACTCATCATTTTGTCTGACTGCCAAGAGGCAACATGTACTGGTCGGATGTAGTGACCAAACACAAGAAAAACACAAGGGCTATATATACACAAGGGTTCCCAGGGGGAAAAAAAGTACATTTCTATAATGTACTTAAAGTGCTCTATTTTTGTGCACTAATTTTGTACTTAATATACTAAAAAATTCTTCTTTAGTACTAATTAAGATCATCTTAAGAACATCTAAGTGTACGCAACTGTGCTATTTTGAGACACCATGAAATATGAACTAAAATGTACTTTTAATATACTATCTCTGCATTTAAAAAATGTATTTAGATACTACTTATAGTACATTCGAGCCCATAGTGTACTACAAGTGGTAACTAAATATATTTTTTAAATACAGAGATAGTATATTAAAAGCACATTTAAGTTCATATTTAATGGTGTCTCAAAATAGTACAGTTGAGTACACTTAGATGTTCTTAAGATTATCTTAAGAACAGATGTTCTAAAGATAATCTTAAGAACATCTAACTGTACTCAACTGTGCTATTCTTAAGATTATCTTAAGAAGTACTAAAGAAGAATTTTTAGTATATTAAATATAGATTATAGGAATATAGAAATGTACTTTTTTTTCACCTGGGTTAACAAGTTAACAAGACACACCTGGGAAGACTAATCAGCAGGGGAAAAACTACAAAGGACTACAACATGGCACACAGGACAGGAAGTAACATAAAAGTCCAACCAAGACTAAGGGAACATATGACACTAAGAATGTGTAAAAAGTGGAATAACGACATGGATAAGGCTGAAATGAAAATTTTCTAACCCAAATGAACCTTATAAGTAATGTTTACCTGCTCAACACACCCATTACATTTTCAATATGGGTAATTGTATAGTGTTTGAGAATATGGCTCTTCTTTTTATGGATAATTTGATTCCCCTTGTGAAAAAGTACACTTTAGCATACTTTTAAAAAGAGTACTTATTATGGAAATTATATACTTATAAAATAATATACTTAAATGAGAACTGCATGCAATTAAGTATTTTTACACACTTAATTGCATGTTATTTACAATTAGATAAAAATGTATTGTTTAAATTTAAGTTGAACTTAAGAGTGCTTTTTGACCCTCTTAAGTAGGACTTAAGGACATCTTTGTGTAATTTCATAATTGTCTAATTTCAAAATATTGTCTAAGTGTACTGTCGAATGCACTGACATGCATTTATGGTAAAATACTTTAATGACATGTCTAATATTTGTAATTACACATTTGCAATTTAGACCAAAA
Organism: Anabarilius grahami; assembly: GCA_003731715.1. Taxonomy (NCBI): domain Eukaryota; kingdom Metazoa; phylum Chordata; class Actinopteri; order Cypriniformes; family Xenocyprididae; genus Anabarilius; species Anabarilius grahami. The sequence goes on from RJVU01061435.1 coordinate 2,394,744, forward strand.
TATGTGAACTTTAAATGTAATATCAAATAACACACTACAGTTAAAATTATGGTTAAACTTTATTTTACAGTACATGGACTTACCCAAGAAAGTACTGAGTAATGTAAGGTAACTACATGGGTTAAGATTAGGTTTAGGGGCAGGTTCAGGGTAGTACCCATTTATTGCAATTACTACAATAAGTATGTACGTATGGAACAGGGGCCATATTCACAAAACATCTTAGGCCTAAAAGTAGCTCCTAACTTGTCGATTTAGGAGAAACTAAATAAAATAATGGATGTGCCAGTCCTAAATTTAGGACTCCTAAATTTTTGCTCAGAGTATTTCACAAAGCATTTTACTGCTAAAACCAGCTACTAAACCTGTGAAAAGTTAGGAGTAGTCAAGAGGACTCTTAAGTAACTAAGACCAAATTACAAACAATCCTAAAATGGTTGTTGCCGGCAATCCGCCTCAGCAATCTGCCCAAAGACGCTGTACACCATTGAGGCAACAGAGCCTTGAGTGCTGAGCCTTGTTCCCCTTATAAATGCACTAAATGTTTTGATTTATAGATTTTAATCTGCGATGACATAACATAAAGGTTTATATATGGTGTTTTATATGGTCAGCCGCTGCCTTCATGGCTCCATGACTTTGGGATGCAACACATTTTTACCGCATATGGCCTCAGTGCTCTCCTCCCTCATCTCCCATCACAGGCCTCTGTACGTCTCGATGTAACACGGATAGTGCTTGACCAGCCCGCATCAGCTGGCAGTCCATGACAGGGTGGCACTCTTAATAACCCTGCTAAAGGTAGTTCACCTGTCTCCCGTCGCACTTCTGAAGACACACACATGCTCACATCTTGTTCTGGATAGCCAGATGGGCCACAGGGCACAGACAATCGTTCTCCTGTTGCACACCAGGTTGAATCCATTAGTGGACAGATTAATCTAGAGGTCACACTGGCCAGCAAGAGGAACATCGCCCAACATCATGCTGATTAATGATGCAGTACATCTCTAAGAATAATTTAGTTATCATACTGCAGGAATCAATACGGTTTCCTATTTCCACAGAACAACATGTTTCTAGCAGTGCACTGAAGTTTTTTGACATGCAATGACAAATTACCTCCCCTAAAAAAAGAGAAAGAGAAAAAAATTGAAAAGTAATGTTTGAACACTGTCCTGACAAAGCCTTCAGCCTTCAAATATAATGTTACATTGAAAGTTATACTGCACATCTTGGGTTTTTTTGAATACTTAATGTTTCATGTTTGAATGTAGGCTTGCTAAATGGTTGCTTATATCTGCTTGCTGCTAGGGTGTTATGTCTGGTTGCAAATTTGTTGTTTTTACTTTGCTAGAGTGTTCTTGCTGTTTGCTAGGCGATTGTTAGAAACCTTGCTGGTTTCTAGGGTGTTGCTAGGTCTCAACCAATACAACGAGTTGCAGTAATCTAAACAAGAAGTAATAGATGCATGGATGGCCATCTCGAAAGTTTTATCGGTTAGCAGTCGGAGTTTAAAAAAAAAATATGAACAATTATAAATGAACATAATATGGGCAGTAAGATCCAGGGTTCCCACAGTCTTGATTAAATGAGGGAATTTTAAAAGTGTGATTTTCAGACATGAAAAAAATCATGGACATTTATAGAATCAATATGAATTTTTCTAGTTATGACAAGCTCTAAAATATTTTATTGGGCAGAATTTGCTATTTGTGAATTTAATAATGAAAAATAACCACTTTATCCAGTAATCACAAACGACTGGAAATGTCTCGTAAGTTCATTTGATATAAAAGTGTGAACCCTAAAATACATTCAGTTCTTAAAACACCTATGAGATTTAATTCTTTTATTTAATTAACTTTAATGTATTTCCAATCCTAGTTTCTGTAAATAAACTATAAAAACAAAAAGTTTTATCATTACAGCAGAAATATCTAAGCTTAGACGGGGGACCTTTGAATATTGAATAATATATTGTAGAAGAACATAAAAATATATCGTCTTGAACAGCGGGGGGCCTTGGAGTCAAAAAGGTTGAGAATTACTGTGCTAAATGGTTGCAAGGGATGTTGCTAGGTGGTTACTAGGGTGGTGTCAAGGCATTGTTGTCTGTTGGTTACTAAGGTGTTCTAGATATTTGGACCCACGTAGGTATTTCCACGGATGTTGCCAGGGTGAGTTCGTTGCAAGTGGAGCTAGGTGATTGGTAGGGTGTTCTGGGTGGTTGCTAGGGCATTTCTAAGTGGTTGCCATGCAGGAAGACAGACTGATATAAAAAGACACAGCTCACTCAAGTCAGAAGAACAGAGAATACGATCTCAGATGTTACTGGTATGGAATCAAAGTGTTTGCTAGATTTAGTAAGACTTTGAAGCACTCATCCTTCTGCAGCAGAGCTTTCATGCCACACATTACAACAGAAAGAAAGCTACATTTAAAAAATGGATAGTTTATAGCAGATGATTTTTTGATCACCAACATAAAAATAAATCATTTGTTCTGGGCCTATTAAAACAGGCTAATAAAGTGGAATACTGTTATCCCTTGGCACAGTGGTTTTAAAACTTTTTAGAGTGGCGTACCCCCGAGGCATTTAACATCCTTCTGCGGACCCCTCTCTCTTCCACTCAGACTGCAGTCACACCTTTTCTATTAAGGGACAATATTTATATCCTTAAATTGATTTTCAGGTAAATTTTTTACCTTTATAAAGGCAAAGTTTTTCTAACCCTATTTATCTAAATGTATGTCATGTTTTCCCAAAATTCCACTACCTGAAATATTAATATAATAAATAAATTAAACTAAATCAAAAATTTTAAATCAAATGAAATCTGTAGCCTATCAAGCCATCTTTGCAGCGGTACAAGCTGCATCTAGATGTATTTACCCACTGAATGCATTTACAAGGCATAAATAACATGAGATAATGTTTTAAATAAAAATGTTCAATAGAGAGGTATGAAATGATGGTAAAAAAAAAAAAAAAAGAGGAAGTTTTAAATATTGAACTAAAACTGCCAGTAGGTGGCGGCAAGTCACTGTCTTAATGAGTCATTCACTCACTTATTCATTCATTCATTCATTCAGTGGCTGTATTTATGAATGGGTCATTGAATCACTGACGTTTTCAATTCGTTTACTAAAACTAAACACCGCTGCATGTTGTAGTTCTGCTGTGGCTTTCCTTGGAACTATTATTTCATTGCAAAATAGATATTGTATGTCACTTAATATTACCTTTTTGTTTGTTGAACTGTTGTATAAAACCAATGTCACATTAGTACGGAGCCCCACACATGACATGCAGGAAAAAAAAAGAAAAGTAAATTGTGCGCACGATTTACCATTTCGTTCCCTAGATTTATAAGTCATGATTTAGCAAATCGAGGGAACGAATTAGTAGGCTTAGAAGGAATTAGTAGTACTATTTTATTCCTGCATGTCATGTGCGGGGCTCTGTAGTTTTGACAGAAAAACATGAGGTATTTGATTGGATGTCATGTATTTGACCTTTTACGGCAATACCGTTTTCCTGTTTTTACACTATCCCTGCATCCCAGTATGCATACTATCCACCCTTTCTGACCTAAATAGTATTCAATTTTACTAATGTCACATACTATTTAGGATGGATACTATAGCAGCATTTTGCCTGTTAGAAATACATACATTTTAATGTTATTTTAAGGTGGGGTAAAATTAAATGAATGGCAAAACTCTGCATTTTGTTCATGTACCCCAGTTTGGGAACCACTGCCTTAGCATTTGTACAACATTAGGAAACAAGGTATTTGAACCATCTGAAACCATCTTTGCAGATAATCAACACTATTCAAAATAAGATTTTTTGGTTGCTTTTAGAAGGGACAGAAAATGTCTTCCTTTCATATTCAGAAGATAAAAAGGATGCTGAATGTAACAGACTACATAAGGTTTTTATCTCTTGATTTGGATTCATGTTTAAACGAACAAATGTTCACCAGCTCTGGTGTAAACTGAGAAATTGGCTGCATTGCCGGTACATGGTCTGCATATTGGTAGAATAACATAGGACAAGGAACAGCAGTGATTTCAGAGTTTTGTCATCTGAAGAGGATCAACATTCTGCTCAGGCAAAAACAGACTTCAATTCTTGAAGTACAAAAGCAATTCTTCAGGCTAGATTGAGATGTGTGAAGGATGTGACATGGCTGGAACTAGCCTTTTCATGTTCTCAGCACAAGGGTAAGCACTTGATATGAGCACCATCCTTGAAGTTTTACAATCTGAGTAGCTCCAGAAAGTGAAGAGCTTGCCGAAAAGATGCCATATTTCTCCTCTTGTGAACTTCTGAAAAGACAGCTAAATTGTTTTTGGTGATTGCAGGATGAATTCTGAAAAGAGTAGTGGCTTTTTGTCCGTTTGGATCCGATACAGGGTAAAAAAAAAAAAACAGGAGACACTTATATTACACTTACTGACGACACAGCACCATCTGCTGGTTTTACAAACTTAAGGAGCTCCTTCAGGCCCTAATTAAGTGCATAACAAAAGCCCCGTTCAGACTGTCAGTCCAAGTCAGATTTTTGTGCATACCCTATTGGAGCCCTATTGTGAATGGCAAAAAAAAAAAAGACTGTCTGTGATTGGCTACAATGATCACAGGAGCGTTTGAAAGCACATGGAAGTGTTTGAATTTAAAAGCGGGAGAGTTTTGAAAGTAGCCGTCTATCAGCAGACTGGTCTGTGTAAGCGCTCAGTGAAGAGCGTCATTGATGTCTATTTGCATGTTTTTGAAGCGTTGATCATTGTAGCCAATCACAGACATATCTGATGAGCTGGTGAACACAATGGCCAATCAGAGGTGTTTACAAATCCACTCAACAGCGCTCAAAGCGGCACATTTATGATGTACTTTTGACAGCACTTTTTTCTTATAATAGTGCTGTCAGTAATTCCCCCTTATAATTATGACTTAATATCTCATAATTTTGACTTTTTGGCTCATTGACGTTTTATTTCATAATTTCAACTATATCTTATAATTATGACATAAGTATGTTATAATTCTGACCTTTTATCTATGACTTTGTATCATTTAGACGCCATAATTATGATTTATCAAAGCATGATTTTTTCTCATGTACATTGTTTATTTTCTATAGGCATCATTAATATTAACATTATTAAAATCTGATCTCATTTACTTTCAATGTCATAATTTAGATTGTCATAGTTGACCATTCATCTCATCCTTACCTTTTTTTTTTTTTAAATCATAATCATGTTTATCTTGTAATTTTGACTTTTTATCTCAGAATTTCTTAGTATGTCATAATATCAACTTTTTATGTCATAATTATGATGTGCCAAACATGATTTATTTGTTTTTTTCATATGGCAGAAATGGTATGTGGTACATTGTGTTAATTTTTTTTAGGTACCATATTGAAATATGATCCTCAGTTTGTCTTTGTATCAAAATGTGTTAACTTGCCTCAAAGGAGTTGCAAATGCAGTTTTCAGAATATATTTCAGTTTATATTGTGCACTAACACAAATCAACATACGTTCTTAAGCTACTTTAAGACAGTTTTGCTCTTCTCATCTAAATCATCATTCACATGCAGCACTCACATCGCATGAGTGTATTCTTATCACTGAATGTCATCACCGGATGTGGGAGGAAACCACAGGAGTTCACTTACATCTTTCAAAGCACTTCAACACACAGCCTATTTTGGTTCAGTTGAGGAAGGATTATGTCCTTTGTTCTTGTTGTTTTCGGTGGTCTCTACAAAGTTTGATATTTATAGAAGCAAATCCTCAACAACTACATGTACTCTGAACTATCAAAACTAAACAAAAAATATGCTAAATCCTGCAACGTGTTTAACTCCAAAGAAACATCATATTGTACTCAAGCAGCAATCAACAGTCAATTAATTTCACCTGTGTTCATTCTCAAGTCATATGGGAGTCCATGTAGGAAACAATTCTCCTGACCAATGGGAAATGTGCCTGCTCTCTGGAGGACTGCAGCACACAGCTGGTGGTTGAAGTGTTGCTGAACAGGAAGTTGCTGAGTAGAATTGAGAGAGCTCCAACAGACATGAGGGTCTCTCGTCTGGTTCTTGTCTTGCTTTTCTTAGCAGGCTTATGCTCACTCGGTAAGACATTTTCATGAGCTTTTGCATATATATACATATTGTAGATAAAGTTGTTTGTTTAGTTCTGTTTTCTTCTATAAGGGTGTATTACATGGTCACTTAAATGGCTAAGTTTTACATTGATATGTCTTGATACCTTGCTGTCAGTATCAAAATCCATGAAAAATGGAAGGTTTTTTGTCTACAGGAAAAGCTCAAGTTCACGCAGTCGTCAGCAGACCAATCCCAGGAACTCTGCAGAATGTCAGTAAGAATGACACTGGGGTACAGAAGGCCATCCTTACCGGAACCTTCTCATTTAACAATAAGTCTAACGATGCTTTCCTGTTCAAAGCGTCGTCTGTTGATGACGCAAAGAGACAGGTACAGTACAAGATGGCCTTTTGACTCACTGTGTGTGTATATATACTCAGTGTAATGCATACGTCATCCAGTCTCTGCTCTGCTATAGGTAGTCAAAGGCATCCGCTACATTCTGGAGGTGGAGATCTCACGGACTGTGTGTAGGAAGAGGGCCAACAACAATGATCTCACCAACTGTCCCTTTCAGACGGATAGTCTGTTACGGCAGGTATGTGTGGTTTTCTATGGAACAAAAGAAGTTAAAATGGCTTTCTTGCTCTGAATTAATAAGGCCAAAATCAGGGTTCTCACACTATAAATGAATTTTCAGCTGGTGTATATATATATATATATACATACATACATACAGTACAGTCCAAAAGTTTGGAACCACTAAGATTTTTAATGTTTTTAAAAGAAGTTTCGTCTGCTCACCAAGGCTACATTTATTTAATTAAAAATACAGTAAAAAACAGTAATATTGTGAAATATTATTACAATTTAAAATAACTTTTCTATTTGAATATATTTCACAAAGTAATTTATTCCTGTGATGCAAAGCTGAATTTTCAGCATCATTACTCCAGTCTTCAGTGTCACATGATCCTTCAGAAATCATTCTAATATGCTGATCTGCTGCTCAAGAAACATTTAATGTGTACAATTGTACAAAATATTTGTGTACAATATTTTTTTCAGGATTATTTGATGAATAGAAAGTTCAAAAGAACAGTGTTTATCTGAAATCTAATCTTTTGTAACATTATAAATGTCTTTACTGCCACTTTTGATTGATTGAATGCATCCTTGCTGAATAAAAGTATTCATTTCTTTAATTTCTTTTCAAAAAAATAAAAATTCTTACTGACCCCAAACTTTTGAACGGTAGTGTATAATGCTACAGAAGCTTTGTATTTCAGATAAATGCTGTTCTTTTGAACTTTCTATTCATCAAGGAATCCTGAAAAAAAAAGTACACAACTGTTTTCAACATTGATAATAATCATAAATGTTTCTTGAGCAGCAAATCAGCATATTAGAATGATTTCTGAAGGGTCATGTGACACTGAAGACTGGAGTAATGATGCTGAAAATTCAGCTTTGCATCACAGGAATAAATTACTTTGTCAAATATATTTAAATAGTACACAGTTATTTTAAATTGTAATAATATTTCACAATATTACTGTTTTTTACTGTATTTTTAATTAAATAAATGTAGCCTTGGTGAGCAGACGAAACGTCTTTTAAAAACATTAAAAATCTTAGTGGTTCCAAACTTTTGGACTGTACTGTATATATATATATGAAGTATGTAAAGTCTTTTGAAGTCTATACATTTTTTTTAATGTTTTTGAAAGAAGTCTCTTGTGCTCACCAAGGCTGCATTTATTTGATCAAAAGTACAATATAAAAAAGTAATACTGTGAAATATTATAACAAAATATCTACTGTTTATATAAAGCTTTAGCTGCTTTAGTACATTTAGGCCCGGTTTCACAGACAGGGTATTCGCCTTCCGTTTTTTCCGTAAGTAGAATAGGAAAGGCGTAGGACATACAGCGTAAGCGTTTTGAAGAATACGGAAAGCGGAAGCACGTTCAAGGCGATCACTTGTGTTTATAAAGCATATACAGTTGCATTTTTTTCGAAAATGACCGATCGTTTCGCTAGATAAGACCCTTATTCCTCGTCTGGTATCATTTAAAGCTGCACTGAAACTGTCATTTTGACCTTCAACTGTCTGGAGGCCATTGAAGTCCACTATAAGGAGAATAATCCTGGAAAGTTTTCATCAAAAACCTTAATTTCTTTTCGACTGACGAAAGAAAGACATGAACATCTTGGATGACATGGGGGTGAGTTATCAGTAAATTATCAGGAAAATTTTATTTGAAAGTGGACGAATCCTTTAAGATATGTTAGTGCAAGGTACTTTCAGTTAAAACAGCTCAAACATGCATTTTAGTCTAGGACTAGCTTAAGCCTTGTCTGTGAAACCGGGGGTTAAAAATATAAAATGTATTCCTGTGATCAAAGCTGAATTTTCAGCATCAGTCTTCAGTGTCACATGATCCTTCAGAAATCTGCTGCTTAAAAAACATTAACATTATTATCATCATCAATGTGTTGCTTAATATTTTAGTGGAAACTGTAATAAACTTTTTTTCAGGATTCATTGATGAATATAGAAAGTTCAAAAGCAGAGCATTTATTTGAAATAGAAATCTTTTATAGCATTATTGTCTTTACTGTCACTTTTGATCGATTTAATGTGCTCTTGATTAATTAACATTAATTTACTTACTGACCCGATATACAGTGCTGCTTGAAAGTTTGTGAACCCTTTCAAATTTTCTATATTTCTGCAAAAAAAATATGACCCAAAACATCATCAGATGTTCAGAAGTCCTAAAGCAGACAAAGAAAACCCAGTCAAACAAATGAGACAAATATATATACTTTGTCAATTATAAATTGAGAACTTTCCAGTATTACATATCTGTGATTGGCAAAAGAAAGTGAACTCATGCTTTCAGTATCTGGTGTGACCCCCCCCTTGTGAAGCAATAATGGCAACTAAACATTTCCGGTAACTGCTGATCAGTCCTGCACAACGACTTGAAGGAGTTTTAGTCCATTCCTCAGTACAGAACAGCTTCAACTCTGGGATGTTGGTGGGTTTCCTCACATGAACTGCTTTCTTCAAGTCCTTCCACAACATTTCAGTTGGATTAAGGTCTGGATTTTGACTTAGACATTCCAAAACATTAACTTTGTTCTTCTTTAACCATTCTTTGGTAGAACAACTTGTGTTTTTGGGCTTGTTGACTTGCTGTATGACTTTCTCTTGAGCATCAGTTCATGCACAGATGTCCTGACATTTTCCTTTAGAATTTGCTGGTATAATTCAGAATTCATTGTTCCATCAATGATGGCAATTCATCCTGGCCCAGATGCAGCAAAACAGGCCCAAACCATGATACTACCACCACCGTGTTTCACAGAGGGGATAACGTTCTTATGCTGGAATGCAATGTTTTTCTTTCTCCAAACATAACGCTTCTCATTTAAACCAAAGAGTTCTACTTTTGTCTCATCTGTCCACAAAACATTTTTCCAATAGCCATCTGGCTTGTCCACATGATCTTTAGCAAACTGCAGACAGGCAGCAATTCTGCAACTCTTCCATGCACACCATGGTTGTTCAGTGTTTCTGATGGTGGACTCATGAACATTAACATCAGCCAATGTGAGAGAGACCTTTAGTTGCTAGAAGTTACCCTGGGATCCTTTGTGACCTCAAGGACTATTACATGTCTTGCTTTTGGAGTGATCTTTGTTGGTCGACCACTCCTGGTTGTGATTGTCTTGAATTTCCTCCATTTGTACACAATCTGACTGTGGATTTGTGGAGTCCAGACAATTTAGAGATGGTTTTATAACCTTTTTCAGTCTGATGAGCAACAGCTCTTTTTCTGAGGTCCTCAGAAATCACCTTTGTCCATGCTATAGAACACGTTGTGAAGTTCGGACTTTGCTAGATCCCTGTTCTTTAAATAAAACAGGGCACGTGCTGACACCTGATTGCCATCCCATTGATTGAAAACATCTAAGAACAGGCGGAGCCTAATTTCACCTTCAAATTAACTGCTAATCCTACAGCTTCACATGCTTTTGCCACTCACAGATATGTAATAATGGATAATTTTTCTCAATAAATTGACAAAGTATATATTTTTGTCTCATTAATTTGAATGGGATCTCTTTGTCTACTTTAGGACTTTTGTGAATATCTGATGAAATATAGAAAATTCATAAGGGTTCACTAACTTTCAAGCAGCACATCATATCACTATAGAAATATTCACTTTCCAACTTTAACTTTTCAGGCCTGCAAATCACAATTAAAAAGTGAACCCTCTACAAATGTATCTGTAAAATACTGTATATGGAGGTTGTAAATCAACTCATGATTTTTCATATTTCTTTCTATTGTAGACATTCCTCTGTCATTTTGACATATGGTCCATTCCATGGCTGAAGACAATGTCGACTACATATTTTAAGTGTCGTTCTTTTGATAAATTCTGAAATGTCTTTTTCATCAATGTTTTTCAATGGATCAATCTGAAATTTCATGCCAAGTTAATGAATATGACAATAAAACGAGACGCAGTGAACAGAGCATTGCAGTGATTGGTTATCATGTACAGTATCTCTATAGGTGCAAGTGACCTTCAGTTCATCAAATGCTGAGCTTGACTCAGAGAGTAAATTATTATCTATCACTGCAATCTCTGAGCTCCCTGGCTCTTTTCCTTTGAGTTGCAGATCTTTTGAACAAACTGGCCCTAGAACCACACTAGCACTGATCAAACACGCATCTAACAGGTTTGTACAAACAGATATTTTCATTGATTTTTTTTTTTTTTTTGACAACTCATTTACTAGTTTTTCCCAAAATGTGACGTACTTGTCCTAGATTCATAACTCCATATGCCCATTAGGTGGGTGGAAGCATCCAATAGGACAGTGGTTCTCAACTGGATTTACATTTATTTATGTTAAACTAATCACTGATTTACATTTGAAAATGTCAATGTTTTATATAAATTTGAACTGTTTCCCTGCATTGACAATTTTCTATCATTTATGACATCAGTTACATATGTAACCTTGGTTCACTGAAGAGGGAACGAGACACTGCGTCGCTGACTCCATGGGAAAAACCCCTGGTGCAATGATTGTCTAAAACTTCCATACCATTTTTTTAATAGGACAACACACATTAATCAACATTTCTGTAAATGTGCTAGTGTTAGTCAGCTGGCTAATTTTCAACTGCAGTCCTTTAAACCATCACACCACTTCACTGGCGAGTAGCACTTGCACCGCCTCCAAGGAATGTCATGTATCCCTCATAAGAGCAGGCTCCTGCCATTTCTCTTCAGATTTCCCATTATGAAGGAAGCACTTGCAAAGTAGGAAAACGGCCAGCAACGCAGCGTCTCATTCCCTATTCAGGGAGCCAAGGTTACATACATAACCGAGATGCAGTGTAGAAGTGAACCAATGAAAGGGAACACACCGCTTCCCCGCCATTGACGGAATTTTCCGGCAACACGTTTTCATTGTTATCCGATCCGGACGTAGTAAACCAAAATTTTCTTTTCTTTTTGTTCAAAATGTTGCTTTTTATGAAACTTACATTCAAGTGTTGGTAAAGAATGCATGAAGCTAGAATAAAATGGGCTTTTTTTGTTTAAAAGCAGAGGCTTTGTTCTTTCTTTTGATATATTGTATGTTCAGATAATTATACAAAAAAATATTCTGGGGGCCATGAAGATTTTGTGAAAATGATCAAAAATGCTGGCGATGGCTGGGAACTTAAAAAAAAACCTTGGCAGGGGAATAAGTTAATGTTCGAGAAACAACAAAACATTAGTCTGAACTAAACAAAATGTTTGAGCTTTCTTAACTGAAAGCAACTCTGACATCTTAAAGTGATCTCTTAAAATCTGAACTTCAGCTTGTTAAGCGTTATGTTATATGTAGGCTAGCTTTTTTTATTTCATGCATTGAGATCAAATAATCGACAAGTTAAACCCCTGTCATAAAGCTTGAGTAGAGCTTTTTTTTTTTTTTTTAATAGGCTAGAGATCACATTTCTGAATAGACAACTAAACAAAATAACATGTAGGCCTTAGTTAAATTAAGATATTTAAGTAGCTTTTATAAACATGCCTTAGGGGGGAAAAAAAAATTACTGGCATGTATCTTAAGACAAAACAATGGCACTGACATATTTTAAGATATGTCAGATTTGCTTTCAGTTAAGATAGCTCAAACATGCATTTTTATCTGGGACTGTCTGAAATTGGGCAGTAATTTACTAAAGATTCTGACAAAGAAATAATAAAAAAAAAAATTCGGTCTGAATGAATGATTCAATGACTCAAAGACTTCCATTGCTTCAGTACTGGATGAATAAATTCAACAAATCTTTTGAATGAATGAGTCGATGACAATTAATATTTTATAATGATCACTTGTCACCACATACAATGTAATTAATACAATCTTTATTTGAAGCATCGTTACTTTCAAAAGGCGTTTTATTATATTTTGATCGCAACCGTAGACCAGTGTTTATATCTGAACTATAAACTTTTATCCCAGTACTTCTGTGATAATTTTAATTATTTTAAGACAGAAATTATACTGTGTGTGAAGCCGTTTCATACCTAAACATAACAGCGGCGGTGTTGATTTTGTCAAAGGATTAATAGATATTGCCAAATCGTTGTCATTTAGGAATAAGATCGCATGGGTGTTTGAATTGAGATCGCAATCTTTTAACGATTAATCGTGCAGCCTGAGTGTCCACACAATCTTTGAAGTCAACAACACTTACTTTTGTCAGAAGTTTTAATCCAAAGTGACTTGCAATGTCTCCACTCTCCATTCCCAGTTCATGGTGTTGCTAACATCATGCTCTACTGTTTAAACTACAGGAATGCAAAAAGAAAAAAAGTTAAGCAAATGTATTTTGCTTTCCCAACTCTGCAAGATTATATTATTCATTTAATTTATTATTTCCATTTAGCTTTATTTATTTTTTTTCACCATTGTCCTATCAAATGAGCCATAACTCACCAGCTGAGAACCACTGTTATATGACATTATTGCTGATAATTATTATAGACATCATGTAAAGTATGAACAGAAAACAGATACTTATGTAAAGGTGTGCTAAATATTATAAAGCCAGCAGCATTTATCAGCCAAGAGTGACACAGCTCTCAGTTCAACAACATATACAAATAACGATGAAATGAGGAATACCTTCAATCTCTTAATTAAAAATAAACCAAAACATTCACACATTTCAACATTCTTAAAACCAGAAATAATTATAGCTGAATGTTGCAGGAGATTCATTATATAATGAAATGAAAATACCCTTTCACTTCCCCCAAACAACATCCTTATGCTGCCACCCACAGGAGTTATAGTTATGATTTGTATCACAGCGCCTTTAAGAAAAACAGTTGACAGCTCTATTTATATAGACGACGGTCGGTGCAAATAAAACAAGTACAGAAATGGCATAATTTCTGTCACAAGGGAGAAAAAATAAAAATAGTAATGGCACATCTTTTGATTTAAAAAAAAAAAAAAAAACAGGCTGCCAGAGAGCTTAATGTGCACCCCACATCTCTAAAAAAAGAAAGTCCCCCACACGGGTTAATGGAACAAAATACAGGCATCTGTCAGACCTAAATAAAGAGAAGGGGTGTCAAATGAAGTGACTGTGTTTGTTCATTTGTTGACTGTAATATGGAAGAATTTGATAAGTGTTCTTGAAGCGCTGCCAACGTTAATTGCTTCGGAATCTGCTTGTTTGGAAGCCACAGTGAAATGACTCAAGCCGAGCATCTGTTAGGATAGTGACGTGTTTTTCGGCATGCTTCACACTTTGCTCAGATCCAGCTTGCACAGATAAGGGGAGCGGAAGGAGCCCAGGTACAGGTAGCCGTTGTACTCGTGTGCCTCGCTGATGTAGGCCGTCACCATGCCGTGTGGGTCGTGGAAGCTACGCACGCACGTCCCGCCGTCCTGCAGCTCTACCACAAGGCTGTAGCGCGGCACAAACTTCAATAGAGTTTCTTGACTGAAGAGCTGAAAACACACAGAAAACATGGAAAAGCAGATCTATTTCAAAAATATGTATTGAGTAGGAATGTGTAAAACCACATTTACAAAAACTACAATCAAAATCAGCTATTATAGTTAACCAGGCAACATATTATGAAAACTGGTAAAACCTTAAGAAGCTTCTCTCAAAAGCTAAAACGTGAAAAAGTGAAATTCCTAATATTAATTCCAATAATTCCAATATATTTTTACTTTGTATTGTAGCACAGAGGTTGCACGGACCGCATTTATTCAACCAACCATGATCACAAACAATATGGTCAAAAATTGATGATGAATTGATCATGAATCATGCATCAGAAAAGGTTCACTCGCAGATTTAGTAGCAGCAAGTCGCACATTCTGCCTCATTAAGGAACACAGACTGGCTGTACGACACTTTACATTTCACAATGGACATCGCTAAACTTCAACATATATGTTTGTCGGATCATCAGCACTCTTTTACAGCCCGGAGAGAACATGTGCAGGGTTGCCAGATTGAGAAGATTAAGTAAAAAGAAAAATGTTCTGCACAGAAAACATATCCTTTTAAGAGAAAAGCCCTGTTTGGGGGATTTATTACTATCGACATTGGAATTGTTAGGAATTTAACAATTCTGGTTTCAATACATGGTAATTCACTTGACATCTTGACATCTGGCGACCCCAAGCAGGAAAGATATTGGAGGCTCGTTACCAAAGCAAGATAATGGAAATATCGAAATAAAAAAAATGTTTTCTGGACAAATAATCAGTGTGGCAAATATTGGGATTATTTTTAATTAAATCGAGAGAAGCAGAAATCGTTAGCACGATTAAAATACGATTAATCATGCAGCCATAGACATTTATTATAATCAAATCAATTAATAATTAGTAATAATAAAAAATAAAAATTTAGAGAAGAAAACATTTCTTTTTTTAAATACCTACTTTTTAATTTAAATAATTTTTTTTTAAAGATTTTATTTTATTTATTAAAAGNTTACCTTAAATATGAGCTTCTTTATCCAGGGTTTTTGAGACAGGAAGTCTAGCATGGAGAAGCCAGGGTTGGGTCGCACAGCAGACATGGCCACCCAGTATCCACCTGAAGAACTGCGTCGAATGTTGTCAGGGAATCCTGGGAGGTTATCTATAAAGGTATCCATTCCTCCTTTATTGAGACCAGACACATGAACTCTGTGAAGAGAACAAAGTAAACATTCAAAACACAGAACTGAACATGAGCACTGACAGACCGATACATCAGCTAAACCAACAAGTCAGATGATGTTTGGCCATTTTGAAACTAATGACATTGGTATTGTTAGGAATTTAACAATACATGGTAATACACTAAACCAAAAATGCAAAATCTTTCGGCAACGTATTTTAATGTCTTATTTTTAATGGCCGGCACCTCAGTTAATCTGTGAGTCATTTACCCAGTACTGTTTCTACTGATTTTACCAGGCCATCTCAGATCACCACAGGGTTAAAGTACATTAATATTAAACCTTTTGCAGCACTGAGACCACACTAGCTTTAGTAAGAGGAAACATACTCTACATCTCTCCACACATGAAGCTTAATGATGGAGCCTGTTGCCTTGGCAACTGCATGCATTCATCATTTATGCAGGTAAGGAGAACGGCCTGTGCCTGTAGCAGTGAATGAGGACTACGTAATTCAAGAATTCAGCTGTGAGAGGCGATAAAGAAGTGACAGGTAGGACTGATGTGTTCTAGCTGACCTAATAATGAATCAGCCCAAAGGTAGGAACACATTTAAAATGACAATGGATGATCAGAGTTTACTGACATACTATTGATGGAAAAGTGAAGCACAGAACAGCTAATTAGTTGGATTTGTATTAAAAAGCAAACATGAGCATCTCTTAAGTCAAAGATGTGGAACTTTCCATGAGGGATGGAAACACACTATCATTCAAAAGTGTAGGGGTCGGTAAGATTTTTAAAAATGTTTTTGAAATAAGTCTTTTAGGCTGCATTTCTTTGATCAAAAATACAGTAAAAACAGTAATATTATTATGAGTGATGTCAATCAATAAAAAAAAAAACTAATTGCACATTTTTCTGTTATTAATTGCGATGAATTGTACCTAACGTTAATTTTTAAATATACTTTTATATTGTAATAATTTCACATTTAATCTCCAAATTAATGTAGAACAAAAACATAGAGAGTATATTTTAAATATTTGATCTAACAGGTAAGAAATATATGCATAAATGCATAAATTATAAATTAAATATAGATTAATCCTTATTAAAGCTACAAAAGTTATTCAGTCAAGAGCAGTGAGTGATTTTCTCTGTCTTTTGTTCTTTGATTAACATTAACAGAAATCACAGCAGCAGGTTTATTAGGCTGCGGTCACTTTAAGATCTGACGCACATGATACGGATCTGACACACATCCGATGTCCTCACAACTCTTTACGGTCATTTAAGACTTTATTTAACTCATTTAAGACTGAGATTTTGGTATACTTTCGTGTTTTTGTCCGCGAAAGAGAACGCAGCTGTCTGAATAGGCTTTCTGTGTGCATGAGTCATGTGTGTCTGTCACACAGCCAGGAGATTTACAGACAGCACATCTGTACAGATTTAAGCTTTTTTTTGTGTGCATCTTATCACGCTTGAATGGTTTAAAGGCACTTGAATGAATGATAGTATCATATAATCTAATGCTAGCCAAAGGACGCCAGGAAAAAACAGATGCTGCCTGCTTCGTTAATTGCGTTAAATATTTTTTACGCGTTAAACTGAAAAAATGTATCGCATGCATTAACGCATTAATTTTGATAGCCCTAATTATTACAATTTAAAAGAACTGTTTTTTATAAACATATATAAAATATGTTTTCTATGTAATTTATTCCTGTGATCAAAGCTGAATTTTCAGCATCTTTACTCCAGTCTTCAGTGTCACATGATCCTTCAGAAATCCTTCAAACATCTCATTCATTATCATAGTTGAAAACAGTTGTGCTGCTTAATATTTTTGTATTATTATTTTCAGAATTCTCGATAAATAGAAAGTTCAAAAGAACTGCATTTATTTGAAATTGCAATCTTGTAATATTTTAGACACACACACAAAAAAAATCTAATTAATGCATCTTTGCTGAATAAAAGTATCCATTTCTTTTTCTTTTTTTTTTTATCTTAATGGTGCCCTAGAACACTATTTCACAGGATGTAATATAAGTCTAAGGTGTCTGTGAAGTTTCAGCTCAAAATACCACATAGGTTTTTTATTATACCATGTTTTAACTGCCTATTTTGGGGTGTAATTAAAAATGTGCCGATTCAGTGCGTGTACACCTTTAAATGCTCGTGCTCCCCGCCCTCAAGCTTGCAAGAGTGGCAACTCTATTATACATTGCATAAACAATAGAAGTTCACACAGCTAATATAACTCTCAAAAGGGATCTTTACAAAGTGTCCGTGATGCAGCATATCAGATCACATAAGTATGGTAATTATTTTTATGGATGCTTACATTTGATTCTAAATGAGTTTGATAGTAGCCTGTGCTCCGTGGCTAACAGGGCTAAAGCTACACTGTTGGAAAGATTTATAAAGAATGAAGATGCGTTTATGCATTATACAGACTGCAAGTGTTTAAAAATGAAAATAACGACATGGCTCTGGTCTCCGTGAATACAGTAAGAAACAATGGTAACTTTAACCACATTTAGCAACATGCTAACGAAACATTTAGAAAGACAATTTACAAATATCACTAAATATATCATGATATCATGCATCATGAACAGTTATTATCGATCCATCTGCCATTTTCGCTATTGTCATGGCTTGCATGCTTCACAATACCTGCAGAACGTCTAATGATTCGGCTGTGCAGCTCCAGACGTTAATACTGGCTTGCCTTGAACATGGGCTGGCATATGCAAAAGTTGGGGCGTACATAATAATGATCTGTTATTATGTTCTGTTATATCTGTTGCGTCAAAGTCGGTGTTATGTTTTCCGTGGTGTTTTTCATGCACAAGATTTACATATGAAGGAGGAAGCAATGGCGTTTGAGGATCACGGTATGTCATTTCCATGTACAGAACTCTTATTATTCAACTATGCCGAGGTAAATTCAATTTTAAATTCTAGGGCACCTTTTGAATTTTAATGTGCAGTACATACTATAAAAATAGTAAAAACAGAATGAACATAGCTCTTGTTCTGGTATAAATTCCCAGGTTTTGATTAGAATCGTAAAAAAAAAAAAATGAAACAATATAGAAGCTCATTAACAATCAACGACCAAAGTTACTGAATGTAAACAGTACGGTGAGTATCACCTCCTTATTCTTGCCATTGTGGTTTCAGCCACCAGAACAGACTCCTCATCAGGAAAGAGCTGGATGCCATTAGGGAACCTCAGGTTCTCCATCATCACGGTAACTTCCTGGCTCTCTATATCGTATTCAAGCACACTGGAAAACCAAATTAACATCAGTCACTCTACTAAAACATTCCCTATGAAAACAATCAGTGATTCAGATACTATGTGCAATGTTCCAACCAATTAAAAACTGTAAAGTGCGAAAACCCGTGAAATGCACTGAAAATCAGATGTGCCACTGAATTTTTCATGTCCCAGTTACCGTCCATCTGCTGTGGCTTCCATGATCAGGTGCATAAAGTCTCTGCGCTGCCACCTGCTGCTGGAGTCAGTGAAGTACACCTTTTTCCCATCCTGAGTTACATCCAGATCATTCACGAAGCCCAGACGTCGACCACCGATCATCTTCCCTGTGCTCACCAGAGATTTTACCTCACCTAAAAGACAAAACGAGACAGTGCATTGTTCTTTTTGGAGCCTGAAAGACATGGCCACTATGAACTAAAGTAATAACTGTATACAGGTTTGGAACAACATGCGGTTGAGTGAATAATGACAGAATTTTCATTCTTCCATGAACTATCCCTTTAAATGAGTACTGACTTTTTAATTTCCTTACCTGTGACAGGATTGACCTCAAACAGTCCCAAATAGGCATCAGTTACAAACAAGGTGCCGTTGGGTCCCACACGGATTCCCAGAGGACGTCCACAAGTGTGTTCATACTCAGGAGAGCCTTTGAATCAGGGAAAAAAATTACTTGATGGACATTCAACACTAATGATAATAGTGTTTGATACTGGAATCATCTCAATTATATCTTTAACATAACTCAATTATTATTAAATAACGATATGTTTGATGGAACAAAATCCTCGAGCTAGTCAATTAAAATTCTTTGCACATTTTATGTTTGTTTCCACAGTGTCAGCAGTTTACAACACAGCCAGGCAAAAGGAAGGAGTGCATCTACTGTATAAAATGCCCTCTTCTACTGTAATAAAACACACTAGGGATTTTGTCTATGTAGGGCTTTAATGTTACATTACATTAATGCATGTCCGCTTTACATGCATTAATGTAATGTACCAGCAGGGCTGCCCCTGACTAAAGATTTTTCTAGTCGACAAGTAGTCACTCATTTAAGCCATTAGTTGACAACTTATTTCATCTGAATACATTGTAGACAAAATACTTAATACTTGATGTTCTTGTCAAAACGCTGCTCCCCTAAATATTGTGCGACATAATACATAATTCATCACTCAGTATTTCAGTGAACAAACATATGACCTAAATAAATAAGCCCCTTTATTGAGCTGAGTCACACTCATAACATACCTGATATAATGCTTTCATTAGGAGCCATTACAGCTATATATCTTTCCACATAGTCATTGTTTTAAAATTCAAGATTATTGACATATAATCAGAACATTTGGTTTAATCACCAAAACACAACTGTATGATCTTATATCTTTAGTACTTTGAACGATCAGTTAATTCAATAGCAAACAATGCAAGATTTCTAAGATGTTAAACTAATACTGGCTACAGTTGTCATATTGGAAAATACATTTACATTACTCGCATAAATTACATAATTTATGCGAGTAATGTTATAATGTATAATGTTTGTAATAGCATCTACCCTGTGTGTTATCAAAAGGTGTGATAAAAATATGACATCACTGTCAATACAGTTTCCACTGTGCCACAATCTATACTCTAGTTGACCTTTTTAGATGAAGTGTAAGTTACACTACCGTTCAAAAGTTTGGGATCGGTACGATTTTTAATGTTTTTAAAAGAAGTTTCGTCTGCTAACCAAGACTGCATTTATTTAATAAAAAATACAGTAAAAACAGGAATATTTTGAAATATTATTACAATTTAAAATAACTGTTTTCTATTTGAATATATTTTACAAAGTAATTTATTCCTGTGATGGTAAAGTTGAATTTTCAGCATCATTACTCCAGTCTTCAATGTCACATGATCCTTCAGAAATCATTCTAATATGCTGATTTGCTGCTCAAGAAACATTTCTGATTATTATCAATGTTGAAAACGGTTGTGTACTTTTTTTTTTAGGATTCCTTGATTAATAAAAAGTTCAAAAGAACAGCATTTATATGAAATACAAAGCTTTTGTAACATTATACACTACCGTTCAAAAGTTTGGGGACAGTAAGAATTTTTATTTTTATTTTTTTGAAAAGAAATTAAAGAAATGAATACTTTAATTCAACAGGGATGCATTAAATCATTCAAAAGTGACAGTAAAGACATTTATAATGTTACAAAAGATTATATTTCAAATAAATGCTGTTCTTTTGAACTTTCTATTCATCAAAGAATCCTGAAAAAAAATATTGTACTCAAATATTTTGTACAATTGTACACATTAAATGTTTCTTGAGCAGCAAATCAGCATATTAGAATGATTTCTGAAGGATCATGTGACACTGAAGACTGGAGTAATGATGCTGAAAATTCAGCTTAGCCAACACAAGAATAAATTATATTTTTAAATATTTTCAAAGTTATTTTAAATTGTAATAATATTTCACAATATTCCTGTTTTTACTGTATTTTTAATTAAATAAATGCAGTCTTGGTTAGCAGACGAAACTTCTTTTAAAAACATTCAAAATCGTACCGATCCCAAACTTTTGAACGGTAGTGTAAGTACTTTGGCGGTCTTTACCAGGGTAAGGCCTCTGTTGATAGTATCACATTGTGTTCTGTAATGTAAAAGGCCTGTATTTTGATGCACCTGTTAGCCGACCTGATCTGTCTCCCTCCTTCTAATGCCTCTCTGATTAATCTAATGGTTACACTGATAGTTTCTTGTGTTCACAGACTCACTCTCTACTGTAACAAGATTTTTTTTATATTTGCTTATCCAAAACCAGTTCTATAGAATCTATATAGAAATCTATAGATGCACTGATTAGTATAATTAACCATTCAAATCAGTTGGACTACACGATAGACAAATGTATTAAACTGAATGAGAAAATATGCAAATGAAAAGTTTGATAGTAAGCATTATGGAAGGCAGTTACTGTGAGTGAAAGGTAGATGAAACACGTATGTGAAGTGAAAAGGATAATGTGTTTTTGTGTTTTGTACTAACATTGAAAATGTACTGAAATTACCAGCGTGAATAAAAAAAAAAACTGTAATAACTCAGCTCAATGGAGGGCTTATTTATTTAGGTCATTTGTTTGTTCGCACAGATGAGGCTAGCAGTGCGTGAGCGTGAGGCACAAGTTAACATGGGCACATTCACTGGCACCATGAAACATCAGGCTACAGAAAAGCTTATTTGAAGATCAAGATCCGTTCGTTATTTGTGGTGGCGACAGGATGCACCAACATTGTGTTGATTGTATTTTGATGGATGAGTTCGAATCAAGTAACAAGGATGACTTAAGCGTTTTTTTTTTGTTAAACGTACTTTTGCCGTTCCAGGTAATGGCTTAACTTTTATCATTTCAATGATACCAACATCACGTAGTCTAGGGCTGAAACTGACGATTATTTTTCCAATCGATTAATTTGTTTATTTTCTAAATAGCCGATTCATTCTTTGGTTAATTTACCAATAAATAATAACCAATAACTTAGCATAAATAATAACTGTATCTAATCTATGTATTAACTTTTACCTAATGATATTATTTATGACAAAAGATTATGCAGTGTAGGCATAATTAGGAAAGGTGTTTAATATAGACCTTTTCAATGTCATCCTAGCTCTTAGCATCCTAGATCACTTATAATTTTCCACAACTCATATTGTCTGGAGTTTTTTGTCGGCTAAAATTTCTCTGAAATATATTTTGAAGTTCCATCAGGAGAACAATCCAAAAACACATGAAATTACAGTACAACCCACTGAAGTGATGATGTCTATCCCTCACGGCCATGTAAAGTATCTACTTTAGGCTACTACTTAAATGTTTCAAATGATAAGCCATGTCTGAGGTCTATAGGTGAATGTTTGGCCGATATAATTACCACGTGGACCAGCCGTGTTAACGATCTGTCTGTCGAGTTTTGTTTTTCTGCGACTAACCGAATAATTAAATTTGGTCTCTTCTCATACACTAATGTTTAGTCGAATATTGGGGGCAGCCCAACAAAAGCAATTGTAATTTCAACCTATATTCATATAAATCAAACGTTGATCCCTGTCTACTGCTTATGACAAAGTAATAACTAAAAAAAATTTCTTTGTTATGGTTTCCTAAAAGTTACAGAAAACTAGGGCTGCCCCCTTATGGTCGACTAACCATTAGTTAACGAGAAGAGGTTGCAAGAAAGAAACAAATTCCACAGGAAGTGGCGAAGTGACGCAGTTTGTTGACGGCAGATCATTAACAGCTGGTCTTAGTGGTAAATACAGTACATCGGGCAGGACATCCAAACGCTCATTTTCGACCTCAAATATGGCTTATCACATGAAACATGTACACTACCGTGTTTTTGAACGGTAAGATTTTTTAAATGTTTTTACAAGAAGTCTCTTCTGCTCACCAAGGCTGCATTTATTTGATCCAAAATACAGCAAAAACAATAATATTGTGAAATATTTTTACAATTTAAAATAACTGTTTCTATTTGAATATGTTTTAAAACGTAATTTATTTCTGTGTTGGCAAAGTTGAATTTTCAGCATCTTTACTCCAGTCTTCAGTGTCACATGATCTTCAGAAATCATTCTAATGTGATGATTTGCTGCTCAAGAAACATTTATGCAAATTATAAAATAATTTTTGTACTTTCTAGACCTCTTTAGTCTTTTTTGGATTCAGTGTGCGGTCAGCTATTTTTTTTCTGTTTTGCTCAAGTATTTTCTTGGTTCTACACACCTGAAAGAAAAGGAACTTTTTGTCAATTGAGAGCGCAACAGTTTCCTCTGATCTATACTAGTCGACCAGAAAATTCTTTGGTCGAGGACAGCCCTACTGAAAAACGTACAAAGATTCGTTCCTTGTGCAACAAACCCATGAACCCGAGCATTTCAAACGGCAAGGTCACTTATGTTGAAATACCACATTACGCAGTGGTTTGATGAAATAACCAAAAATACTGGACTTTCTTACCACATGGTGGCTTGCCAAGTGTTGCTAAAACATGACTGTTCCTTCCCTCGATTTTGACTATCTTTCCATCAGCCGTCCCAGTGTACAAAACATCTACAAAACAAGAATGATTCAGAGACATCACATGCTGTCACTAAAGCAAATCATTTTTAAATATTGACTTAAGAATGACTTAAGATCAATATTAAGATCTATTTATATTAATTTACACCTTAAGATCTTCATACTTCCTTATTGTCAGAGTGTGCACGCATGCAATTCAAAAATACAATAACACACTCCAAGTCAAATCAACTTTTATCTATTTTGGCAAGTACATCCGGTCTATCCCTCAGTGCACACACTGCCAAACAGCTGCTACAAACTGGGTGAAAGGTCAAGCTTTGACTGCATTGCTTTGCAAATACTGACCTCCAATATTCGCAAGGGATTCTGGGCCGATGAGCTGGTCCTCGAACAGTCGCTCTGCCTGTCTGAGTTTTAAGTTGGGCTCGTAACAGCCAGTCATAAGAGGCGGTTCATTGAGACTAATTATTAAACACAAGAGGGGAAAAAAAAACGAAGAAGAGCTTTAGTTAAGTTTCATGTTCATAAACGCTGAGAAGAACCGAACTGAAAGCCGTTCTTTCGTGAGAACGCTGGAGGAGATGAAATGCCCTACATATCAACTGCAGAGGCATCAATTATTAACCATTGTCAGAACTAAAACAGAAATGAGAAAGCACAGTGGGACTTGGCTAAGATGAATATTTATATTGGAATTTGTCTTGACTCTCAAGAACATTGTGACAGCAGATCAGATCAGAATCAAAAGGACTACACTGGATCAGATTTAAAAGAATTATTAAAGAAGCTTTCCATTCAGCGTTAAAAGAATCGTTCATGAAAATATTAAAAATGTGCTTTCATTTACTCCCACTCAAATAACTCCAAACCTATATTATTTTACCTCTATGAAACACAAAAGGAGATTGGTTTATACTGAAAAGATTGAACCCCCCCCCCTAAATGCAGTTCATATACGACTCATGCACGATATTCCAAGTCTTCTGAAGTCATACGAAAGCCTTTGGTTTAGGAACAGCCGTTATTTTGCCATTTCTCCTCGTAGTCTTTCATTCAAAATATCCACAAAAATCTAACCTTTAATTAAAGTCAAATTTAATTAATTTTCAGCTCAGGATCTTCTCCTACAGTGCATAATAAGGTTGATGAACATATGGCAAGACATCGGAGATCCTTCAGATTCAGATGCTTGTGGACTCTTTTCTTCAGCTCATCCCACAGGTTTATTATGGGGTTTGGGTCAGGGGACTTATGTCAACGGCAAAACCTTCATTTTGTGGTCAGTGCAGTGTCATGTTGCATATTACAAAAATGTTTGTAACTATTTTATAAATCAATTGTTTTCTAATCTTCACAAAACATATCAAGGTTCCATATATGGCGATTGTTTTGTGACAAATGTATTAATTTGTTACAGGAGAATGCATCAAAAACAATTCAATGGCGTGTGGGTGTTACCCAGTGGCTATTTTTGGTATAGCACCTCAACAATATCTCACAGGATCTTAAATGTTTGTGATATCAACTTCAAATTTGGAATACAACTTGGTTAGGCATATGGCTTTTATTTTATAGCAATTTTAGAGTAAAAATGATTTTGTAAAATAATATTTTGTATAAAATAAAAAATGTTTAGTACAGTACATTTGTTTTACATCAAACTTAAACTTCTATAACCTTTTTACACTTTCATTTTTTGAAGTGCTTTCAATAATCTGAAGTGTCTTCTTTAAAAAGAGACCAACCTTAGCTCTGTATTCCAGAGCATTCATTGATTACAACCATTGAAGTTTGCAGGGCTCCAGAACAGCATTCGACAGCAGTAGCTGGTCTACTAAGTTCTACAGATGGTGGCACAAGGTAGCGCTGGGGGGTTTTAATCATAAAGGTCATTTAATCATAAAATTGCTATTGTTTTGCATTAACAAGTGCAGTTACTAATAATATTACATGTTTATTTCTTGGAAATACACATTTGACAGTAAAGCACTGAGCTTGAGTTGCAGATAAAATGTAATTTTATTACAGTAACGTGCAAAAAGGTATGCTTCAGTGATTATAAAATGAGCACCATTTACTTGCTTTCTGTGTAATTCAGTCGCAGTTTGAAGAAGTTTTTGTTTTTCATGAGACTTGACTTCAGTACAAAAAAGTGGCAAACTTTGACCAAACTGATGTCTTGATGATTTGATATTTTATAAAAGTGATTTCATAATGTCTAAATATAAATTCAAAAGCAACATGTGAACAAATAAAAAGAAATAAACAAATAAATATATGGGAAATGGCTATTAAACCAATAAGTGCTCATCTGCCGCCATCTACTGGTTATAGTGGTAATTTAATCTTTTTCGATCTTTTTTATTTTTAGATAAAAGTGTTTATTTGCCAACAAGTGTTAGTTTTCCTGCATCTTAAAACTTTTAGTTTTACAAATAGGGACAATCTTTTAAGGATTAACAAATAATTGGTCCTCACATTAAAAATAACATTTAAATTGGATAATATTTAGAGGAGCTTTGAAGTGCTGGAAAAAGTTGCATGAAGCATTAGAAAGTCCTTGAAAAGTGCTCGATTTTCACTCTTTGGTTATTAAAAAATAAATAAAAATCAACTATTAATGCCATAATACTGGTTACAGTTAGCATTACCACTACATTAAATCCATGGTAAATTTTGGTGATTTGTGGACTGAAAAGCCTTCTATAACTTGTTCGTTCATGGCTGTTCATGGATCATTACTGTATTCTCAGGTCTTTCCCATAGTGATAGATGACTCCAGCAATATGGCCTGTGTATTACTTCATATTTAGAGCCCAGTGAAACAGGGGCTGCATTTACACTGCAATTCTTAATGCACAGATCTGATCTTTTGACCATATCTGACTTTTTGGCCCGCCTGTTTACATTTACTTTAGACACGAATGGTATCCGATATCTGTGTTTACATTCATTCCCGCCCAAAATGATTGTCGGTGATCGCTTTACTACGTACATGGTAGACCCTCGGGTTTTGAATGGTCGTGCTATTAAAATTATGTATATATTCCACATGACCATGATTATTTGCCAACATGGACAGGTTAATAGCCGTCATGGATGTTTTGCAGTGTGAAATCCGAAGGATATATCTGAATGGATATAGACTGAAAAAAGTTCATTTTGAAAAAATTAAAGTTTGTTATTTTATCTACGACTCGTTAGATCTACAGTTCTGAAGTGAAATAAAGTAGCATGATAAGAATACATTTATTTGAATGAATTCTGATAATGAGAGAAAGAGCAAGAGAGAGTGTGTGAAAAGTACGAAGCTGGAAAGTTATCACCTCGCGCAGCCTTGTTTTCATTAGCCTACTGAATGATTCAGCGTTTTGAATGAATCGGTTGAGTCAAGCATCCCAATGTGCATACTATCCGCCCTAAATAGTATTGAATATTACTAATGTCACATACTCTTTAGGATGGATAGATTGCACATTGAGACGCAGGCAATGACTCATTCATAAACAAGTGCCTCATTCTTGACTGAATCAGCCATTGGAATGAGGCACTTGTTTATATATTTAAAACAATCCCATAACATTATTTAATGCAGTTGTAATTTTTTTATTGTAAATTATTTAATTTGATTTGTAACAGCCCTTAGTGTCTTATTCTAATTTAATTTATTGAGCAAATTTAAGAATTTTAAAATTTAAAAAAAGATGAGTCATGCATTTTACATGAATCATACAGGATTGGGTGGGGGGAAATTGCCCCTTGTAAAGGTAAAAAAGAAAAGAAAAAAGGATATTCTGAAAGGATATTGCTTCAGAATAAATGTATATTTACACCAAAAAATAAAAAAATAAATCCTATTTTTTCCAGACAAGCAACTGTTTTACTCAGACAAGTAAATGACCGATTTACTTGTCTGAAGGACAAGCACATGACAAGGCTTAATGTCGAGCCCTGTATGTAGTCTTAATGGGCCGCATTTCAGTCATCATTTCATATTGAATGACAACAAAATAGAAAAATATATAGATGAAACCATTTTATTGGGAATTTGGCTGTATTAAAATACATTATGTGAGCACAAAGAGGTAACAGCAGAGAAGCAAACAAATGTAAAGGGCTGACACTTGGCAGAATGCAAATGCAACTTAATGGCATAATGAATATTCTAATTGCCGTATGACGTCATCTATTGACATTTAGCGACATACATATATATATATATATATGGCATTACATTTTTAAAAAATTGGCATTAAAAAGGCATTAAAAAGCATTAAATTAGATTTGATGAAACCTGTAGAAACCCTGTTTTACTTAGGGGTGTACTCACTTTTGTGGTCAGCGGTTTAGACATTAATGGCTGTGTGTTGAGTTATTTTGAGGGGACAGCAAATTTACACTGTTACACAAGCCGTACACTCATACTTTACATTGTAGCAAAGTGTCATTTTTTTCAGTGTTGTCACATGAAAAGATATAATAAAATATTTACAAAACTGTGAGGGGTGTACTCACTTCTGTGAGATACTGTATGTGTTTATGTATATATATATATATATATATTCGTGTGGAACACTTTAAATATAGTGCACAAGTCACATACACGACTTTTAAGGTTGCTTTTCCCCCCACCCTTTTTGGAACTTGCCAGTATAAATCACCATCCACTTTAATTATGTGGAAACTAGAAGCTATATTGCAAATATTTATAAAGGGTTGGAATGACATTGGGATGATTAAAAGATAAGATTTTCATTTTGGGGTTAAAAAAATTATTTAACCACAAGTCTAATGATTTATTTTTACAATAAAAACAATATACTTTTTGAAATAGGGCTTCTTTCGGATTGCAACATTTCCAGCTTGGCAATAGAATTTTGCAGGAAGTTCTTTTTGGTATTTAGTAATAAACTTTACAACTGACATTTGGCAATAAACACTGCTCATGGTATCTGAGCAATGCTGTATATGACACAATGTCCCACCTGTACTCCTCTCTGTAACCACTTATACATCATTACACACATACCATTGCATGAGCAATAACAACCTATTGTACGTGTGTTACTCTAAAAATGAATCATTTGGTCATTTATTATTATAATTTGATAATTTTCCAGGCCGAAAATGTTATATAAACTTATGTTTGCAGGTTTTCTATGACTGAGGAAACTGAATATCTAAAAAACTGTGTGTCTTGTGTTTTCTTTTCCATGCCAGTGCAATGAGTGCATGATTAAGGTGTAGATCTTCGTGAGAGTAGAAAGCTCACCTGAACGCCTCTGGTTGAATGGGAGACTCGAACAGGAAAACGACCACCAGCAGAGGGAAGAGCAGGAAAGCCACCAGTGTGAGTAATGTCACACGAAACACCTTCCCACTGTAAGTGCTGCAACGCACAAAAAACAACATGGTACGTTTAATTAAAGAGGACACATTTGACATTAATTAAATGAATTAAATTTAATCAAGTGCATGTTAACGTTTTCAAGTAAGCAATGAAGGCAGGTAGGTATGTCTTACCTTGTGGTTTTGAACTGGGGTTCATGGGTTTCGTCTGTAATTATTTGAGGTCTGTTCAACCTCCTGAACCGCAGTCCCTCGGGCTCATTCATTTTGTTGTTGTGTTGACTTTTCCTCTGTTTCACAGCTACGTTCACTAAAACATAAGGCTAAATAAACGCTGGTACAACAAATAAAGAATTTATTCACAACATCCCAAAGCAAGCGCAGTTCATAACGTGCACGAGACCCACGCGCGTTCTCGACACCACCGTCTTGTGAGTGGAGAAACGATGAAACGCTTCCAGTGACACCAGGAACATTTTTCAAATTAAAAGTCTTGAGCTGCTCAAAACGTTTAGAGAAAGGCAGCAAAACGACTGAAATAGCTTACAGTAAGTTTAATTTTGTCATTAATTAACAAGCAATTTTTTTTAAGAATAAATACATAAAACGTTTCATTCATGCCATCATATGCACAGTTATAACCACTCAATTATGAAACTATGAGCAATATGCTGAAAGTGTACACTTCAAAGCCTTTAAATATCACTTCACTGGAACAAATTTCTTAAAAGCATAAATAATCTTGTAACAACATTACGCATTAATACATAAATAATGTATATAAACACATCAGGATATGGTGATTTGCTATTGCTCAACTCTGTAGTGTTCATTTGTACTGCTTTTAGTGTATTTTAGTTGTTCTATGACTCCCATTATGAGTGGTGCTAATGCGTTAGATATTATTAAAAATGAATACTTTTTTTTAACTATAATTTTGACTTTTATTTTGAAAAAATTACACTTTTTATGTCTGCCTTCACACTGCTGGTTAACGCTGCTGTATGCGGGTGCTCCAATGGCCATTATTAACACTGATAATATTCGTAGTACAATTTGGATTGCCCTCAAGAGGCTTGATCTCAACGGTTGGTATAATTTTTTTTTTATAATAATCTGTCCAAATTACATTTAATAAAATAGTTGTTAGCTGCGTAGCATCCTGGTTGCCATGGCAACGTGAAAAGGTTAGATTCTCGTTTGTCTGCCTTTTTGCCATCTTCATTAGTTTTACATTAGGAGAAAAACATTTCTTATAATATATATATATATCCTGAATTACTTTTAAATAATTAACTTTGCCTTTTGGCCACTGTTGTAAAGTGTATTGAGATGGATAGACAGCAACAGGTGCATCTGACAGCACAAGACAGTTACTGGCTACTAAAATAAAATAAAAAAAGAGAAAACATTTGTTATTTTGACTGTGGCATTGAATCATTTATGCACAATTTTGTGCTAATATGCAAATCACATGCAAATTGAAAAGATATGTAAAATGAGTGCTGACATAACCAGTTATATTGCAGATGACAAGGTTACGGCCCTTCGGGAGGTTCACATTCCAAGTGGGGCCAAAGTAACCACCGTAAGACAAGTGCGTTTTGACCAGTTCTTGGGTTAGATATTGAGATTGAGTACCTATATGTATTAAAGTGGTGTTCTCTCTCCTTACAGATACTAGCTCATACTTTCAGGCTGGACACTTCTCAGATAACACTTAAGGTATGTTTACGTGTGTAACCTTCCTGTTGTGATTGAAACCTTTACTATCTGCTCCATATTTATATAAACAGAAATATTTTGAAATCAATTTTCAGATGCGAAACCATCGAGGATCTCTAATTCCATTAAACTGCTGCATGCTGCCAAACAGCAAGCAAATGTAAGTCTTTGTAATCTTTTGTAAAGGTATATTCATATTTATCACACAAGGCTTGAATGCATGAATCTGATTGGTTAATGAACGTTCTAAGATGTGTGATTATTTTCAGGGAAACGCATGCAGTAGCGTTGTTAACCACCATGCAAATGCGTAGGGCCCCGCAGGTTTTGGGGGCCCCCTGCTGACCAAGCAATTAAAGGTGGTACAGAGGATCTTTTCGCCGACTGATTTTTTGAAATGAGCGCATGCGTAAGAACAACCCCCCTCCATTTCGAGGGAACGTCTCCCAAAACTCGTGCACGAGTATTGGAACACGAGTGTTTACCACCGGCATTCGCTGTGTTATTAAGCCGGGCACACATTTAACGACTAGCTAAAACATTCTAAGACTATGCTCAACACACAGCGATTGTTTCCTGCTCCTGAAGCAGATTTATATACTTTCACAAGGAATTTGAACACCGACTGTACTCGCAGACTGAACGCAACTGGCTCTGACTGGACGCGTTTGAGCGCGATCAGTCATAAGTATCAATTTACATTCATAATCGGCCTTACAATCGTCTTAAAGCCGCGCACACACTTAGTGGATTCATTATGTCGGACTCACCGCAGGTAACTCATAATCTGCAGTTGTTACTCCTGTCTCCTGACAAAAACATTGCATGCGGCGCCTGTGGAGTGTGGAAAGTTACTGGAGCGCGCAGCCGCGCGTCTCTCACAAGGAACGTCATGGCAGTGATTGACAAGCCAGATGATCGCGTAAACGATTGGCTGATGTTTTTAAGGCCCTACCTCGTGCACAGATGATGTATATTAATAATATTCCTTTCAGTGCACCTAATAAATAGTCTTTTATCAGTTAGTAAACAGTTTCAAGTAATATTGCAAAAATGTATAAAACAAAACATCCTATTTAGCACCTTTAAATCAGTTGATGACTGCTGTTACAGCAGCGCTGTTGACCTCATTTACTACATATTAACATTGCTTCCATAACCAAATTTGAATACTGCAAACTTTTTTTTTTTTCAACGACATAATGTTTATTTTAGGTTTCATTTAAATACATGAAATACTAGCAAAAAAATCATATTTAGTTTGTAAAATACACACTGAGTGATGTCTATGAAAGCAGCATTTGCGTGTTGTAGTAAATCCGACAACTCTGATTCCCTGCACTGAAGAGCAAACTATTAGGATGGCGGCGCCGATCACCCGTTATCATCTAACATGATCAATATAAAGGTGTTTAAAAGAAATTTATATCACTGCGGCAAATGATTTCAGTTATTTCAATAGGTCCGACAGCCTACAACCACAAAAGAAACAAAACCCACAACGTCACCGACTAAGCAAATAAATATAGCAAACAATAGGATGAAAACAACAAATAATTTCCATGTTTTTGCCACAAAATTACATTTTATCTCTGTTTAGCTCTGTCTCCCACTCAAACGCACACACACATATAGTACGGACACACACTCGCACTCGCAGCAGCGCTGCTGTATTTTATCAGTACAATAGTTTACCAACTTAAAAGCTACATGACATTTCTCACTAGCTGTTCTTGAAGCAGATAAAAACCTGTATAGAGACGCTACTGACGAACACTGTTGAGAGACACACACTAGCTCTAAAATAATGTTTTGAAATTAGCAACAGAGGCGTGGGATGAGATGTGTAAGAATGGACAAAACCTGACAAATGTCTTGAAATACAATATCTGATGTCTTGAGGTGTGGTAACCGTAGTATAAGTGGAATAGTTGACTACGTTCCGCTTCGCATCGTGGCCATATTACCACCTTGGCTGTGCATTATTTTCTATGAATTCAACGGCCTGTCGTCAATTATTCCTTACATATATAAGTGTCAGCCTCAGCCAACAATAACAATGTCAGAAATTCCCTTCTTTTATTATGGGCCATATTTAGACCCTAGAATTAATTTTCAGGGACTATATATATATATATATATATTTACACTACCGTTCAAACGTTTGGGGTCAGTAAGATTTTTTTAATGTTTTAAAAGAAGTATCTTCTGCTCACCAAGCCTGCATTTATTTGATTAAAAATACAAACAAAAACAGTAATATTGTGAAATATTATTCCAATTTAAAACAGCTGTTTTCTATGTCAATATACAGTAAAGTGTAATTTATTCCTGTGATCAAAGCTGAATTTTCAGCATCATTACTCCAGTCTTCAGTGTCACATGATCCTTCAGAAATCAATCTAATATGATGATTTGATGCTCAAGAAACATTTATGATTATTATCAATGTTGAAAACAGTTATTTACATTTTTATTTCATGATGCTATGATGAATAGAAAGTTCAAAAGAACAGCATTTGTCTGAAATCTAAATCTTTTGTAACATTAAACACAAAAGTTTGGGGTCAGTAAGAATTTTAATTTTATTTTTGGGGGATAGAAATAAAATTAATCAATACTTTTATTTATCAAGGATGAGTTAAACTGATCAAAAAATACAGTAAAGACAATTATAATGTTAGAAAATATTCTATTTTAAATAACTGCTGTTCTTTTGAACTTTCTATTCATCGAAGAATTTTGAAAAAAATGTGTACACAACTGTTTTCAACATTGATAATAATAATGAATGTTTCTTGAGCATCAAATCATCATATTAGAATGATTTCTGAAGGATCATGTGACACTGAAGACTGGAGTAATGATGCTGAAAATTCAGCTTCGATCACAGGAATAAATTACACTTTACTGTATATTGACATAGAAAACAGCTGTTTTAAATTGGAATAATATTTCACAATATTACTGTTTTTGTTTATATTTTTAATCAAATAAATGCAGGATTGGTGAGCAGAAGACACTTCTTTTAAAACATTAAAAAATCTTACTGACCCCAAACTTTTGAACGGTAGTGTATATATAACTAAACTTTCACTTCATATACATTAATGAGGGAATACATTTTAATAAAAATATGATTATATCAAATACCTGAATTTAATCAATTGAAATAAATTCTTGAATATAATGAATAAATGTTACATTTTCAAATCATACTCATCAAATTCAAGTAGCTGCAAATGCACAAGATATCGTCACACAATAAACATATGCTTATACATTGTACATTAATGGCTGACATACATTTTTGACCTGGTTAATGTCTGATGGTCACGGTCATTTCTTTCTGTTTATTAAGCCTTTCTTAGGCATGTTATATTTTCAGGATTGACTACTTTTAAATTTGTTAATTTGTTCATATTCTTTGTACCCAGGCCGTACGTCCTTGAAGTGGCTAAAAACTACCAGCATGGTATGACAACTTGAGGGCATTTTTAATAATGACCCCCCCAACACACACACACACACACACACACACACACACACACAAGCTTTATTGCATTATCCAAAAAATTCACTATTTTTCCTTATGAATATAGTCAACCCAAGACCCAGAAGTATTCCCGTGACTGTTTTTAATAAAACCGTGAAGTCGAGACTGCAGAGCATTGTGAAACAGGTGAGACGTTTGACTCAGACGTGAGTCACTCATACTCAACTTGCTTCTTTAAAACAAATTCATTGTATAAAACTTCCTTGGTGAAAAAGTATGATCATTTCTCATATTTATGACACATCTGGTGCTATTTCAGATTGAAAGATTAGAAGAGCTGTTGCCTCAAATCAAGCTAAAACACCATGAAAAGATGATAAAGGTGAACTTCTGATTTTATATGTTACATCTAACAACATTCTTTCTTTTGTTGATGTATTTCCTATTGAAACAGGATGTTGCTCACTCATTGGTAAGTGTATAATGCTTTAGCCTTTGTCACAGAATGATTTGCCACTTGCTATTGTGCCTACTATATATGTTGTATTAGGTGGAGGAATTTGGTTGGAAAAAAAGTCATATATGCCTGTAAGTCATTTTTTTTGTTTTCCAGGAAGATAGAGACTGAAAATTTTAAATGCATAAATACCTTAAGGCCCGTTTATGTTCTGTTTATTATAAGTGCACACTGCAGTTTTGTCGCCTGTCGCTTTAAATGCTCGAGCTCTTTAAAGCAGGATGGATTCAGATGTTTTTATCATTCAGCTGCTGGGAAAAATTGTTCTGAAAGTGATTCCAATGATGTCTTTTCTCTGTGCCGTTATCGTTATTGTTGTGGTGTGGACTCTGTTACGCTTTTATATTTGGAACGATTTTTAGAACTATGTCTTTATCATTATAGTTATCGTCCTTTTTGAATGGGCCTTTGGCCAACAAATTTGTCTCAAAAAAATATGTAATGTTAAGTGTTGGCAAATTAATTTCATGCCTTTCATCACAGGATATTGAGTTACTGAATCAAAAGCTGGTATTTCTTCACAAACGAATGCAGGTAAAATGTCATTCCTCATTTGTTATCATCAAAATGTCATAATTATTACTGCAGATTATATACTTATCGATATCAACTACGTAATCTCTTTAATATAGGTGTCAGTTAGGTGGTATAGGTGTAATTACACTGAACAAAATTATAAACGCAACGCTTTCGTTTTTGCCCCCGTTTTTCATGAGCTGAACTCAAAGATCTAAGACGTCTTCTATGTACACAAAAGGCCTTTTCTCTCAAATATTGTTCACAAATCTGTCTAAATCTGTGTTAGTGAGCACTTCTCCTTTGCCGAGATAATCCATCCACCTCACAGGTGTGGCATATCAAGATGCTGATTAGACAGCATGATTATTGCACAGGTGTGCCTTAGGCTGGCCACAATAAAAGGCCACTCTAAAATGAGCAGTTTTATCACACAGCACAATGCCACAGATGTCGCATGTTTTGAGGGAGCATGCAATTGGCATGCTGACTGCAGGAACGTCCACCAGAGCTGTTGCCCGTGAATTGAATGTTCATTTCTCTACCGTAAGCCGTCTCCAAAGGCGTTTCAGAGAATTTGACAGTACATCCAACCGGCCTCACAACCGCAGACCACGTGTAACCACACCAGCCCATGACCTCCACATCCAGCATCTTCACCTTCAAGATCGTCTGAGACCAGCCACCCGGACAGCTGCTGCAACAATCGGTTTGCATAACCAAAGAATTTCTGCACAAACTGTCAGAAACCGTCTCGGGGAAGCTCATCTGCATGCTCGTCGTCCTCATCGGGGTCTCGACCCGACTGCAGTTCGTCGTCGTAACCAACTTGAGTGGGCAAATGCTCACATTCGATGGCGTCTGGCACTTTGGAGAGGTGTTCTCTTCACGGATAAATCCCGGTTTTCACTGTACAGGGCAGATGGCAGACAGCGTGTATGGCGTCGTGTGGGTGAGCGGTTTGCTGATGTCAACGTTGTGGATCGAGTGGCCCATGGTGGCGGTGGGGTTATGGTATGAGCAGGTGTATGTTATGGACAACGAACACAGGTGCATTTTATTGATGGCATTTTGAATGCACAGAGATACCGTGACGAGATCCTGAGGCCCATTGTTGTGCCATTCATCCACGACCATCACCTCATGTTGCAGCATGATAATGCACGGCCCCATGTTGCAAGGATCTGTACACAATTCCTGGAAGCTG
>RJVU01061435.1:2432355-2466682 GCA_003731715.1 Anabarilius grahami
TTTAAATATAATAACTGCTCTTGAGCCCTTTTGTCACTTTAATCAGAATGAATAAGCCAATCTTTATCTGCACTGTTTGTTCACTGGTTTGCACTCTATCTGCCATGTGCCTTGCGCTGCTCTTTTTAACTTTATTTATTTATTTTTATATATTTTTTTTAGTGTCTTTTTTTTACATCCCCTTATTGTATAGTTATATCTTATATTTTATATTGATCTAGATTCTTAAGCTCTACTATTAGTGTTATCTGTATGCACCCACCGGGGGTCTGAGAGTAACGCAATTTCGATTCTCTGTATGTATGTACTGTACATGTGGTAGAATTGACAATAAAGCAGACTTTGACTTTGACTTGATATGCTGGAGATTGTTTCTGGATGAGAGCAGAGTATTTTTCTTGAAATCCTCCAGAACAACTTGTGGAGATGTAGGTGATGTTTGATAAATTTTTTTAGGCTTTCTGAGACTCAAGACTCAACTAACCTCTGCAATTCTCCAGCTGTGATCCTTGGAGAGTCTTTGGCCACTCAAACTCTCCTCCTCATCGTGCATTAGGACGATTTAGACACACGTCCTCTTCCAGGCAGATTTGTAACATCTTTAGTTGATTGGAACTTCTTAATTATTGCCCTGGTAGTGGAAATGGGGATTTTCAATGCTTTAGCTATTTTCTTTCAGCCATTTTCTATTTTGTTAAGCTCAACACTTTTTTGCTGCACATCAGAACTATATTCTTTGGTTTTACTCATTGTGATGAATGATTACAGGAATTTGGCCTTTGTGTTTCCTCATGTTTATACTCCTGTGGAACAGGAAGTCATGGCTGGACAATTTCATGTTCATGATCACCCTGGTGTGCTAAAAAATTTAAATATGAATGGGAATATACTTCAGAGATATTTTACTCATACAAAATTCTAGGGGTGCCAATAATTGTGGCCAACGTGTTTTGGAGAAAAACATTTATTTCATAATGTGATTTTCCCCCACTTTCAATTCTTTTCCTTCAATGAAATGTTAGATTTTTGCTCATTTTATGAATTAAAGATCAAAAGGCTAAACAATGCAGATTCATTTTATAGTCATCTTTGATCATATTTACCAAGGGTGCCAATAATCCTGAGCACCACTGTATGTGCCAGAATATTGCTATTCAAAATGTGATACAATCTCAGATTGATTACATTGTCTATTCTCCTTTCATTTCTTTAGACGGCCGAGTCCTATTGCTGGGAGGGGATGCTGAGAAGAGCTCCATTGTGGTGAAGGATGCTTACAGTTCATGAAGTCTGGCTCAACTCAATAATAAGCACTGACTAACAAGACCAATAACATTTAAGAGTAGAGGCAGTCTGTTCTTCAGTTTTTGATTAAATCTATAGAGAATATGAATGAACTTTATGGAGTTGTATTTCATCATGGACACAATCTGACTTATAATTGATTTGTAAAATACCTTTCTGAGTCGTTTCTGCAATGACTTTTATCCAATTGGAGTCATATCAGTGACCACAGGTGTAGAGAATCACATTATCCATGATTCACTAACATTTATTAACCCACAGTATAATGTAATGACATTCATATTCATACATTAAGAGTGTTTACAAGACAACGATTGAGGTGTAAAGAGTACCTGTAAACCATACTTGAGTAAAAGTACAGATACCTCACAGTGTAAATGACTCCATTACAAGTTACCAATTCTAATACTACTTGAGTAAAAGTCTTAGAGTATCTGATTTTAACAGTACTTAAGTATTTTACTCATACTAAATGAAGGCTCAAAGATGCACTTGTCCTCAACACCTAAGAGACATGCAAATGAAAATAAGAAACAGTTGATTTGTAAGATGAGAAATCATGTTTATTTTCTAAAGTCAAAATAAAACTGAGCACCTCAATGTTGCAATAAATCAATAAACTCGACACAACAGCCTCTTAAACATCGACAAACTCTCAAGTCTCAGTTAAGCTCAAGTGCACAGAAAGGCCATAAATAAACCAATATCCTTCAAAAATTCATCTTCAATATAGCAGATAAATTAAAATAATGTTAAGTAAAATTAAATAGTCAAAGTCTACTTGCACTGGACGTCCTGGTTTCGGGCTCATCACCGGCTGCAGTCATGAACTCATCTCCTAAATCAAACACCTGTGATTCAGCAACTGCCTGCTAATGCACATTCACATAAAGTAGCCTTGTTGACAAGTTTAGGTGAGTAAGGGCAAAACGCTTAGATATAGAACCATCAATGCACTTAGATGACGATATCGCTTCTTTATAGCAAAAACAAAAAAAACTGCTGCAGAAAAAGTTAGGTGCCATGCAAAATGTAATGTGTAATTGCATTACTCATCACAAATGTGTTGGAGTAAAAAGTACATTTACTTGTTCAAAAATGTAGTCAAGTAGAGAGTAAAAGTTGCTAATATCTTTGATACTCAGTAAAACTACAAAGTAGCCAATAAGATACTCAAGTACAGTAACTAATTACAGTTACTAAAATACTTTACACCACTGCAACGATGTACCTTTGCGTTTTTCTCATACAGGAGACATCAAAACAACCTTCGTTCACATGGATCCTCGAAAACGATTCAAACAAAACGTTTTTAGTTGAAAACGGTTTCCTAAGGGGCAATATCACAACACCGCGTTTTGGCGACAACCGCATTTTGGGGGGCTGAATTGCAAGTTTTTGAAAACGATAACGTTATTGTCTCCGTGTAAACTACAAAAACCCGAATTTGTGAAAATGTTGACCACGCGCATGCGTATTACGTTCAGTCTATAAGCAAGTGCGAGTTTGACAACCTAAACAACAATGGTGAACTACATGACTGTGTGTTTGCTGCTCAAGATACTGAGTTTATTAACACTTCTCCAGCATTATTTACTGCACCACTGAGACGCATTATTTACATACGCCAAATTCTAACATCGCCAACTAATTCTAATTCTGACCTCGCCACCTACTGGCCTGGCAGCATAATACAGTGTTTTTAGTCTTTTTTGCAGATACATAAGAATGTGCATCATTTTGACAACATTATAGTTTATTGTTAACAGGGGCAATGCACATTAATAAACATAACTGTAAATGCGCCAGAATTAGCCCAAAGGGCTATTTTTCATCTGTAGACCCTTGACAGAATGTTAAAAAGTCACCCTAAAACAAAGACAGAAGCATCATTACACACATACACATCATAAAAAACAAACAAAAACAAAACAAAAACAACATTGTCATCTGTATGCAAAACTTTTCAAAAACGCAAGGAAAATCTTTTCCATTTTTAACTACATCGTTGTCGTGTAAACATACCCTAAGTTGTAGATATATTTTGGCATCACTATAATATATTCAAACAGAACAATTCAAATATGTAAAGCAGTTCATAAAGTTTGAAAAACTCATTGACTCAGTTCTATTTAGCCAGAATTGCATGACAAAGTATCTTGAAAGTGCATCAGCATATGATATATACTCTAGTGCTGTCGATTGATTAAAAAAATTAACTAATTAAACACACATTTTTTTCTGTAATTAATTGAGATTAATCACTATTACAAACATTGGAGTTTTTAATATTTTTATACTGTAATAATTTCACAGTTACTCTCCAAATTAATGTAGAAACAACTTAAAGACAGTATATTTTAAATATTTACTACTGATGTCTCTATGATTTATTTGATTTATAAATTATAGACATTCAACATTATAAAAGCTATCAATTTCAACATTTATTAGTCTTTAAAAATAACAAGCTTTAATTGAAGTGAACTTAAAACAATCTTCACATAATTGTCATATTTACCTGTGGCCTTCCTAATGTCTAACAGGTAGGGAATATACAGAAAATGAATAAAGTTATCAAACACTTTACAGTCTTTACTGCATAAATTATAATTTAAATATAGATTAATCCTTATTAAAGCTGCAATTTTCTCTGTTACCTTTGGTGAACATTAATGACAGACATCACAGCAGCTGGTTTATTAGGCTGCTGTCACTTTAAGAGCTGCCGCACATAACACGGATCTCATATTCTCACATCTCTAAGTTCATTTAAGACGTTATTTAACTTATTTAAGACTGCTCTTATGAAGATACTCGATAAAACGAGCATTTTGGCATAATTCTGTGTTATTGTTTGTTCAAGCACGAAAGAGAACTCCATACTGCCTGGCACGTGTCACAGACGGCGCGTTCTCGTTTGTCTTGTGGCAAATTCTGACAGCACTAATATATATTAAAAAATAAATACATGAACATTAATGTCCATTAATTTTATTTTGAACATCGGTATGCTAGGATGTGTGTGTCCTTAGGTGCTGTGACTGGTCATGTTTATTTTAAAAGTAGAAATATTCTGTGTACTCTCCCAATTAAAATGAGAGGATAAAAGTTCCAAGCATGATGATAATTATATAAATATTAATCTGTTTACTATGATCTAAGATGAAGTATATCACTCATGCTAACAGCCCATATAAACAATGGAATATAATGACTGCAGCTTTTACATTTAAATAAAAGGCTAAAATTTGTATTCATTTTTGCTGATCAGATTACAAAGAACTAAACAGATAGGGGTCAAATAGAGATCATTTCCATTCAGCCTGAACAAACCCCAATTCCCCATAAGAAAAACAGCATTGCAGTACTTGTCTCCACTTGTTTATTGATACAGAAAAGGCTGTAGATCTGAGCAATGACTAATCGTTTCCCTGTACACCCCACAGATGTTCTGAAAAAGTACCAAAATATATATTCCAAAATACCTTGTATATAAACCTTAATGAATTAGATGGATGCTTCAAGACGATGCAAAACAAAAAAAGGAAACTCGTTTTGCAGTGAGGACTTCGACTCTATAAATGCATTTACTGAATCCTTTCACATTGACCAATGTTATTCTTCAGTCCTTGTGATTAAAAGAAGCCCATTTATTACAGACAATAGGATTGACACTGCAAACAAAGTTTTTGCAAGCATGAAACAAGGGAGAAAGGAATGTCAATGTAAATCATCATCTCAGAGCATTTCTACAGGATTATTTTATCCCTCGTCTGGACGATGGCTTCAAAAAGAAAAGACCAGCATCTTTCATGTTATTAAAAAAAAAAGAAAAAAAAAGTATTTGATTACATACTGGTATCCAGAGAAAAGGTCACAAATACTGACACAATGAATTACTACTAAGAAAAAAAAACAAAAAAAACAAATCAAGTTGACAGTTACTGGAAAAACACTATGTACACAAACAAGGGTATGATGGACGAGACAAATACATCAGGAGTACACAGACTCATGTGTCTTCACCTCTGCTACCATACTGCTCCGTTCATTTCATTAGCAATTATAGACGTTGTTGACGGGCCTGTTAAATAAATCAGAACAACAAAAGAACAAATGGTCTGGTTTAACAGTTCTAGTTGCTCGCGTCTTTGAATAGTTTAAAACTTAAACGCTCTTTCTCAGGGAGCTATTCTTAAAATTTTTTCCAAGTGGTCTGAATTCAAAAGGGGGGGGAAGGTGTCCTCAAAATAATCAGCATATTCAACGACAGCACTTCTATTCAGTTTTGGATTTTTTGCTGTCGTTGCCGTTTTCCTCTGCCGCGGTGTCCTCCGGCTTCCGCTTCCTGGTGCTCTCAGCTATGTTGCTCCCAAGGTGCGGGGAGAAGGTGATGATTATACAGGTCATGTTGTCACATCCTGTGCCGTCCCCTGAGGTGTCTGGTGCCAAGCAGTGGTCGAGCAGCTAGACAGTGAAGAAGAGACTTTTTAGTAAGTGGACTTTTCATGGTTCCATTAATAACTACAAGACAAAAAGGCAGATAATCAGGCGCGGATTAACGCACAGGCTTGCCTAGGGGCCCCACGTGTGCAGGGGCCCGCATTGGCCAGACTATTTTTTTTATCATTTTAAATTTACTTCAGCAGGAATAAAAAATAAATAAATCATTGGCCCATGAGAAAATAAATAAGCAGGCGATTGGATAGATGTGACATTTGCGTCAAATCTGTCCAATCAGCTGCTGATCAAATCATGTCAATCATTTTCATTTACATCGCTGCTATTGCTAGACGGCATTGCGGCAAAATGTCCGAAAGAAATTACGATAGTGGAGCACAAACAAAACTGAAAATACAAAGGTTAAAAGAACAATGTGAACAAGATATACTGAAGAAAAATCCCCAAATTGGCTTGATACTTAAAGGCATTGGATACGTCAAGACAGAAGCGGCGAAGTCACACAATTCTTGAGGGAGAGATCGTTAACGGCAGGAAACTCAAACATTCGCCTATCATTCATTGACCTCAAATACGGCTTATCACTTGAAACATGCAAGTAGTAGCAACTTTACAAGTCCACTAATGTTAGCCTAGTCCTAGATAAATGTGCGCTATTATTAGGCGCATATCCAGGTGTTTGTCTGGAGAGCGCACTCGCTGCATGACATGGAGGCGCCGGTGCGATCACGTAAAATAATCATTTTGGTCATACAGATTAGACCCTTTACAGTTTGTATTACTCTTCTTTTATTTCTGTAAACTCACAACAACAGAAAACGTGTTTTTGTAAAATGAAAACCAGGATACACGTTCTGTCGTCTGTGTGAACTTGAGCACGTAACAAACATGAACCGTACTTCCCTCACAGACACGAGAAATATATCTATAGAAAGCTTGAAGTGTCTACTTTTAATCGAACCAATTCAAATGGAAAATACATATTCTCAGATTATGTAATCCGTATGAAACCTGCATATAGGCGCGTCCACTACTGCGTATATGACGAATCAGCATCACAGTCTTCATCTTTGCAGCCGAAAACAGAAAACATTATCAATAAATTAAAATGTTTAGAAAGTCTCCTTGCTGTTTTTTCACTAAGTTACACATTTCTACATCCGTTGAATCTGCTATCCCCTTCCCAAAATCAGCTTTGGGGACATCCCTAGTCACACATTTTTCCCAGTACTCACCTTTTCAATAATAGCAGATAGGGGTCTGTTTTTACCAGCCTCAGTTTTCAACCTCTCATTCACAAAGTCCACCACTTCCTGACTGCTCATCACATTCCTTTAAACACACAAAGACAAATATAAACTACTATTTATTGGCTATTCAGTTTTTTTTATATTTGAATACTGCCAAAAAAACAAAAAAAAAACCATGGCAAAAACATACACAAAAGTGAAGCAAAATATATGGACCTGCATTACATTACCATTAAATTACATTGAATGACTTTAAAATAACACCACTACTTTAAACCTAGATGTTACGTACAATGGTATCAAAGCAGAGAACATGAATAAACTAGAAGACGCAATGGTTTTCTGCTTTTTCCACAATATATTTATCCAAATTTTTTTATTTTTTTATTTAAAATAGATTAACCAAACGATAAGCAATTTCAACCAATACAGCCACTACAGTCAATTACATGCAAAATATTTATCCAAGAACTAAAAGAATAATGTAGTTAAAAGTAAATCAAGGAAGAAAGACCTTAAATTAAATATTTTATCATTTTAGTATAGATGATCAGCAAAATCACCACAAATATCATGATTACTCAATTAACAACTTGGAAAAGCATGCTAATGCATTGTGATAATTTTATACATCATCCCATCATCCAATTTGTCCATCTTACCAGATGCCATCACAGGCAATGACCATAAACTCATGGTCTTCATTGAGAGTCAGCACTTTGACATCAGGCAGAGCAGAGATCATCTGTTCCTCTGGGGGAAGAGCCTTGTTCCTTTTATAAAAGTGATCACCTGCAAGAAAACACAAGCATTAGAGATGCAGAAAAAAATTTCTGCGGTTCTCAAACAAAAAGGAAATACGCAATATAACACTTCCAAAAATAAATAACCCAATGAGGAGCAGAGTTACCAATAGCCCTGGAGAGGTTCAGGCCTCCATTGACACGGCCGTCCATTGTCACCTTCCCACCAGCATTCTTTATTCTGGTCAGCTCGAGCTCATCCTCTGGTTTGTGGTCATAGGACATGTCCACCGCCTTTCCCTTTTCAGACACCACACACCTGGAATCTCCAGCGTTGGCCACAATGAGCTGCTTCCCACGAATAAGAGCGACTACAGCTGTGGTACCACTGTCTGAACCTGGCTGCAGAACGGGAGGAAAAAAAATAAATTCACGAGAGAAAGTATTACTTGATCCAAAAAAACAGGCTTGTTTTTCCACTGTGGAACACAAAATTAGAATAAAAAAAAATTATATTTGCTATAGCTAAAGGGATAATCTGAACTCACTGA
This sequence comes from Anabarilius grahami, assembly GCA_003731715.1. Lineage (NCBI taxonomy): Eukaryota > Metazoa > Chordata > Actinopteri > Cypriniformes > Xenocyprididae > Anabarilius > Anabarilius grahami. The sequence goes on from RJVU01061435.1 coordinate 2,440,669, forward strand.
ATTACTATCCAAAAGAGTCTCCATTTGTGTTCCCCAGAAAAAACAACAACTACGTTTCAGAGGAACAGCATAGGCATTATTTGAACTTCTATTCAAGGTAGAAAGAGGTCAGAGCCAAGAAAAAAAACAAAACAAAGCCTTTGTACCTGTATCAGCAAATTGCCTGCAGAAATTGTAAGCAAACGAGTTTCAGTTTGCTTGTTACTTGTTTACTTATTTAATAATTTACTTAATTTTAATATCACTGGAAAAAAAGCACACGAAATGTGAATCATTGTCCATTTTGCGAGCAATTGTTGATAAAGAAAAATGCCACAAAGCAATATTTAAAATATTTCCATTTTAAACCATGAAGGCGAGCCAGTGGATATCACAAGCAATGTGCAAACGTTGCATGAGAGTTATGCCGGTTAAGAAGTCTCAGACGCCAGTCAATTAGTATTTTGGTGAATCAAGAAGTATTTTGTGTTAAACAAGTTGTTTTTGAAATGAGGAGTAGGCTAGGGTTGCACCGTGTACCGGTACTATGGTAGTATCGTGATACTAAAGCTTCAAAATACTGGCGATGCCATTGTATTTTTTAAACTGTAGTATTGTCAGTACCATAAGGAATCTTGTATGTGCGGCAGGTACTCTTCAATTGAACATGCATGCCCGCAAAAATATTACAAGAGACTGCCGTTGCCTGTCTGCTGTGCCCTGTGCAGTAAATGCTGTGTAGAATTAGTGCTTTGTTCCCCAATGCTTCAGTTAATTTTGCAATGAGATAAAGTTGCACTTGCAGGCCCATTTTTATATTTAAAACAATCTCATAACATTTATGCAATTGTAATTTAAGTGCAAATGCATAAATGCTACATCTTAATGTCACTTCATGCAGCTTCTGTGCAGTGCTAAGATGAATTTTGTTTATAAGGATTCATTTGATTGGTAATAAAAGTCTTATTCATTCTCAATGAAGTATTCAGAGAAAAAAATACCACCCATGTTTCCCACATTAAAACACATCTTAGAGGTCATGTGACATGCTAACCTCTTCTTTTCCATCCATGCCTGGCAAGCACATTTCCTCCTCTTCATCTGTATCCTCTTCCTCCCCCTCTTCTGTGTCATCCTCTTCCTCGTTCTCACTGCTGTTCTCACCATCCTCCTCACTGCAGTCCTATTGATCGTAACAGATAATGAAGCAAAATTTTGTAAAGTCCAAAACTTACAAATTCCATTGATTTTCTTTGAAACAATGTGTATTGTGAAAAGCGCCAACTTGATCATTCCAAACAAAACCTTACTCTTCAGTTACCAGGTCACCTCTATTTGGGATTGAACCTGCAGTGCGAGTAACCCGGATGCTTGGCCATTATACAAACCTAGTCCCGAATTGTCAAAATGCGCTAGTCCTGCTAAATGTGTCCCCTCACCTCTTCCTCACTACCTTCCTCTTCATCCTCTCCCTCCTCTGACTCTTCACTGTCCTCGAAAAACTTGGACTTGGCACTTCCAGGAGCAGGAGCTGCAGAGGAGGAGCAGGAAGGACCAGCATCCCCAGACTTCTCACCAGATCCACCGGAAGCAGAGCCACTACCGCCACCGGAAGCAGCTGCTCTTCTACAGGCCCTCATCTTGGAGCCTTCAGCCACATCTCCAGCACCAGCTGCCTTCTTCCCATTGCTGTCAGCCTCAGAAGCCCCACATTCTGTCTCACCATTGATTCCCTTCTCAGCATGAGACTTCTCTCCATCCTCAGACTCTTTAGAGGCATCTGGACACGGCTTTTTGGCATTTTTGTTTTGGTTCTGTCCGAAGCGGATAAGCAGCTCCTCGATTGTCATGGTGGCTTCTTCATGCAGCAGAGCTGCTTCTTCATTATCAACTGACAAGAAAGATGAGCATGGATACAAGTTTAGTTAACTTGTAGTAGTTGAACTGTGCATGCATTTTACAACTCAGAAGCTAGCATACTATGTTGGTTATTGCAAATAATCCGATATGTCATTGCAATTGCTTATGTCACTTAGGACGCTTTCACACTTGGTTCGAACCTGGATTTTGTTCACATATTAGGCTACTTGTATTGGGTGATATGTTGAATATTAATCGATATTATCGAGACACATTTGCTAACACTAAAAATTAGTGAATATGGTTATAATGTTAAAAGTTTAGATTACAAATAAGCAAATTTCACACTTTGTCTCACAAATATATAAAGCTGCTTTCAAACGCTCCAGGGCGTATGTGTGTTTGTTCTCTGAGAAGCATAAAACACTTCTATTTGTGACGTGTTTTTGCAGCGTTGAGTATTGTAGCCAATCACAAGCTAAGTTTCCATCCAAAGTTGCGAATTTAACTTGTGCGCAAATTTGGAATATCGCATAAAACACTTGTGAATAAAGCACGGTTTTCATCCAGTGAGCCGAAGAGAACAATATCGTCACTTCCTGATATTTAACTGGTGCTAAATATCACTAAGAAAATTGGAAGAATAAATAACTTGGAATAAAGGACTTGCCCTAGAGCACGCAGACAAACCGCAATAAACATGGTCATGTTATCCTGCATTCAGATGCCTGGTGTTTGTGAACACATTCATGTGAGGAGCTTCTGAGAGTGAATTATACCGAACCACTGACTTTGCTCAGGTATTTCAGAATGACCAAACAGCATTTCAGATTTTGATGCGCATCAAGGAATTTATTCGGTAAAAGTGTTCCCATCATAGTTTACGCACATGTTTTCATATTGCATTTTTTTTTTTTTACCCGACTCATTTGAGCGCATACGTTTTTATGCGCATTTTTAGAATCTATGCGCATCTTGGCTTTCTATCCATTATTTTATGCAATATTCCAAAAATGTGCAAAAAAATTAGGCAGATGGAAACGGCTACAGACATGTCTGTTGAGCACCAGAATGCAATGTCCAATCAGAGGTGTGGAAGTCAGTCAGGATCCACTCAATACTGCTCAAAATGCAGCAACCACTTTATGTAGGAAGATTGCAATTTGTTTCTTTTTATATTGATACCTTTAAGTAAATTTGATTTAAAAAAAAATGTTCCTTTTGTGTTCATTTAGTAAAAAGTAGTAAGTGTACACAATGCCTAGATTTTTTTTTTATCTACTGTTGCTTTTGCAGTTTAACAATTTCTATGTACTTTGCAACAATAGCTGTCCCATCCAGATCATGATTTTCAATTCCAATTTTTTTGAGAGCAAGAGATACATTAAGTCTTGANCAATACTGCTCAAAATGCAGCAACCACTTTATGTAGGAAGATTGCAATTTGTTTCTTTTTATATTGATACCTTTAAGTAAATTTGATTTAAAAAAATTTCCTTTTGTGTTCATTTAGTAAAAAGTAGTAAGTGTTCACAATGCCTAGATTTTTTTTTTAATCTACTGTTGCTTTTGCAGTTTAACAATTTCTATGTACTTTGCAACAATAGCTGTCCCATCCAGATCATGGTTTTCAATTCAAATTTTTTTGAGAGAAAGAGATACATTAACTGTATTACCCAGTCCTAGATCACACTGTATTTTTTTCCCCCCCAAACCAGTACGTTTGCATCAAAGCAGCAGCTGTTTACTCCTGTTTCTAGGTAACGATGACGCAGGAGAAGGCAGGAAAACGTGTTGCTCACCTCACTTCTATACTTGGACTTTTGAACCTTTGGTTTCAGGTCAAGTGAACCCGGGTGCGCACTGCGCAGCAAAAGTGCTAGTGAGAAAGCACCCTTATACTTGTAAAGCATCATTACGAGGCGTCTCATTCGGAAATAACTAACAAATAAATAAAATATAATATAATGAAATACTATCCTTTAAATAAATTGTGTCTATCATTTTTATGTCCTCCAGCTTCACTCATTAAACAGGAAACTCAAATACTTCAATTACCAGAAGACAGACGTATATACGACCTTAACACTAACCATCATCTTCATCTGCTACTTTTTCTGTTTCTTCCTGAGGACGTCCAGCTATCTGAACAAGTTCCTTGATGACTTCCTCTGTGGTGATTTGGCCATCGATAGCCAGGAACGCATCTTCCAGAGCCTGGAAATAGGAAAGGAACCAAGACAAACAATGATGAGGTGAGTGATTGTACCCACTTTTCAGATATCATGATATAATTAATTGAGAGCTGAAAAGTCACATGAGACACAATAACGACAGTGGAACAGAGCCATTAAAAAGCCTTCAGATCACATATTTACTGGCTTGGCACATCTGAACTCTACCATAATAAAAGCAGAAGCAATATTTTCTCTGCACCACAGAGTTGTGGGCATATGCATGTTAAAGAAGCATGCCAGATGCAAACTGATAAACAACTTGAGATACAGCAAGTGTTACCTTTTGCAGCTTGCCATCCTTATATGTCTTCTGCTCTTTAATGATGTCAGGCAAGTACTTGGAGCAATACAAAGCAACCTCTTCACCTGGAGAAACAGTAACAGATTCTCACTAAACAAAAAATTATCAAATGGAAGTATATTTGCCCGATTCAGGAATAGTTCACCAAATAAATGAACAAGCTCTGTGCAGCTCTTTTGCATACAACTACATTTCAGCACAGGGGAAGATTTTTAGCGAATACCATCTTAATTTTAAAGGGATTGTTCACCCAAAAAAAGATGTTATTTTGAAGAATGTTGGTAACCAAACTATTCTGGTGACCACTGACTTCCATTGTATGGACAAAGAAAACACTGACATTTCTCAAAATATCTTTATGTTCCACGGAAGAAATTCATACAGGTTTGGAAAGACATTAGTATTTTTTTTTTAATTTATTTATTATTTTTGGTAAACAAAGGCTGCATCTGAAATTGCATACTCGAGTGGGTACTTATTTGAATTACTTTTTTTTTAGCGGCCATAAATTATTTTTTAAATGTTTTTAAAGTATGTATGTATTTTTTTTTCTTAAATTAAACATTTACTTGGGAGTACAAAATTGAGAAATCATAAGCCAAAAGAAAGAGCCAGGGGTTCAGGGACAGCCAAACATTACATCACATTTGAATTGAGAGAGAAAAGTAATAAAAATAATAATAAAAACAACAAATAAATGAGGAAATATCAATAAAAACATCACAAACATAATCCTCCCCACAACACAAAAATATTAAATAAAGATTATACAAAGACACCAAAAATCAAGCACACATTCAAGGTTTAAGTAGCCTTTTTGTTGCAGGAGGTAGTTAAGGATTTAATATAGATCTTAACATCTTCTTGAAAGTGAGAAAAATAGGGGGTCTCTTTCATAGTTTCACATTTGTGGATAAAGTGTTTTGCAAGCAAAATAATTAAGTTGGAATGAAAAAATAAATAAATAAATGTCATACTGCTTACTCAAGAAAAAAAAATCCAAACAAGACATCCTTGAAATAAAGCTAAAATATAAAGCTAAAATATAAAAGTTTACAATGAAAGTTTTGTATGATCACAAGCCAGAAAAGATGCAACAGAGTTTCTGGTTGTGAATCTATACTTAATTAAAATTGACACAATGAAGGTTAACAGGATAGTACCGATGAAAAATATCTTTGACCTTACTTACCAATAGATACTTGTAAGGAAGAGTGTAATGTGAATGTAAACCTGATGTACTACATTTGCCATGATGTCATTATCATGTGACCTACCAGCATCAGTTGCATGGCTTCACTGCCATTCACAAATCCTCTCGTGGCCTCATGGGATAGTAAAGTGTCAACCCTTATGCACACTTTAAATCTTGCCAGAAGCAGTAGGTCATATCTGGGTACTTTTTGCCTACTCTTATGAATACTGTGAATTCAGACTTTTGTCACATGCTGTTTTTCACCCACTATATAGTAGGGAAGTATTCAGTTTTTGATGCAGCATATCCATTCAAGTCTTCTTGCTCAAAACTGTCATTAAATGGACTATTTGTATTGTGCTTTTTGGAGCTTAAAGGTGCAATATGTAATATTTTCCCTCCGCTAGAGGCCTGTTCAAAACAAAGGCGTAGCCTTTTAAAACTTGATGCCGCCAAGTTTGAGCACAGAATCTTGGGACATGTGGTCTTCACTTCATAGCCGGTGGAAATAATCGGGATATTACTCAAAGAAGAAATCATGTTCGTGGATGCGATAATTAATGTTACTGTAGTATGAAGCAGAGCAAAAAATCGTGAGTTCCCTCGTTGTGGGAGCTGAACGAGGCCGCTGGAGCGATTGCGCAACACGCTGCGAGCAGCGGAACTTTTATTATGACACAGTCGCTTGCGTAGTATGAGGTAACACAGCTCTGTTTATCATATTAGATACAATTGAGTGTGTTGAAAATGTTATAACGTTACTCTGTGCGTTCGCTCGGCGGCTGCTGTGAGACACTGTTACACACTGCAGTAAGACGGATCGATTTTAGAATATATTAAATGCTGGATGGCTTGTGTTGATAAATGGCATGAGTTGTGTTGATCCCTGGCAATAGAGGGTATGCACGTGACGTCACTGTCGACCGTTACGACTGCGGTCACGCCCGCTAAGTGGCAAAAGACGGAGCGGCAGCATTGGTTTTCAGCGTGAATATCGCGAAAAACACACAAAACACATCCAACACGGGAAAGAGCTTTGCGATTGACTGTACAAATAGCTTTGACACAAAACCTGAGGTATATATTTTAAAACTGCAGAAAGCTACAGAAAAAGAGAAGCAAATGGATTGCTGCAATTCACAGAAACAGCTGGACTCCAGGCAGAGAAACATGGATTTGCAGTTATCATTTTGGTTCAAATTGTTGGATTTTGAGGTAAAATCATACCGTATATATTGTATTGTTATATATTATGTTGACAACTCAATTAAATATTTTCCATCTTATATTCTGCATAATTGGGTGTTTTTAAATAAACACTGACAAAAAAAACTATACTATAAAAATATATGTTTTAGGGTTGGACAATATAACGATATATAACATTGATATAAGCGATTACGTGGATTTAAACCTACCTATACTGTAGTTATATAAAATATTCACAGGCAGATTTGATTTATGCGTTTCCCCGCCGTCAAAATCAGGCACATATAAATGTCAGGAAACACGACTCCTGGCTGCATGTCAATATCCATGGATTAGGTTTATTTGACATGTTATAAGGAACACATTCAATTCCAACCTTTAGTGTAATCGTTTGTTTTACTCTCGTTTTCGCAGTTTCCTCTATTAAATCCAGTCACGCAGCAGGTTCTTTTGCCACTCAGTCCAGCTGAGGGAGCGCGTTCCGGCGGGAAAGTGACGTCAATGCATACCCTCTATAGACAGGCTCCTCACACGTCCCGGAGCCTTGGTTAAAATTTCAATTTTCTCACGATTTACAAATAGTTGGAAACATTTGGGATATTGTAAGTACTCAAGTGAACAAAATATATAACACTGGCCTAGTGGTTTTTGGATATTTTACTGCAAAATTCTTACATATTGCACCTTTAAAGCAGTGTTTCTCAACCAGGGGTCCATGGACCCCTAGTGGTCCTTGAGATAATGTCTTATAAAATATCTGAATTTTTGTATATTTTGACATTTCCCATAAAAGAAGAAGATAATATATGTATAATATAACTGACAATATGACTAAATGTAGGACAAGTCAACTAACGTGGTAGTAAATTATACTTGATTGCATTTGGTCGTCACAAAGACATTAATGATACCAATGAGCCAATTTTATTCTGGGGTCCTTGAGGATGGTTCCAAATATGACGGGGGTCCATTACTCATAAGGTTGAGATTCACTGGTTTAAAGGACATTATCGCTATGAACAAATCTGCACTGAAAGAAAAATCTTTGTGGGTCCAAAATATTCAAGAACGACTTTGCGGAAGAGTAAATGACAGAATTGTCTCTTTAACACACGTTGTGTTACCAGCTTACCTCCATGACCATCATAGACCGCAAACATAGCGGTTTCCTCGTCCAACTCTGGGATGCAGTTGTGCGCGTCCTAGGAAACAAAACACGCCATTAAAAAGGAGCTCGAGGAGGGAGACGCTCTGATCTCACTGGCGCCAAAATCCGCGCGCGTCACTCCTGCCATAGATCACAAAACACACACTACAGAACTAACGCACACAGATATAGGACTCATTTAAAGGATAAACACCCAGTATGTTTTAATTACACCGGGTAAGGGCCATTCTCTTATGTTTCCTAACAAATATCATTAGCAGCAGCATCAGCGGAGTGAACGAAACGGTGAAAGTGCGTGTTTTACCTCCATAGACACTCGCCAGCCCTGCATGGCCGCGAACCCGTAGGTCATGCTCTTATTCCCGCCGTTGCCCGTGCTCTTCTCCGTGTTGGGTTGAGACAAGTAAGCCCCCATGATGTACGTAATGAGGTATAGTTAAAGAAAAGGCTCGTAATTATAAAAGAAATCCGTCCAATTCCGGTTTGCTGACTTCAAAGAAGGTAATACGTCTGCGCAAACTAGGTACTTGTCACATTTCAGTGTGCAGTGACCCTAAGATGAGAGTAAACCGGTGTGTTACCCTGCTACTGCTGTTAGCTGACGGGCTGCTAACACTGGTGATGCTGCTGGAGTTTCTCAATGAACAATCACAGATGAAAGAAGAGTCCAGATAAGTCTGTCAAAACTGACAGAACTCACATTAAACACGAAGGGGAATAAATGTTGATTCGATTTGAGTCTCTTTTAAAACACAGAAAAGCTCTTAACACGTGTGAGTCAACATAATCAACAGTCCACCAGCAAACCCATTTTACAGAGGGCGGACTTTAGGCACACCGGAAGGGGAAGTCTGCTCACTGTGAGTTCGCGCATGCGCATGGTTAGTAAAAATTAGTGGCGGGGAATTTCATTCGTCGCAGTAGTGACTCGAATCTTCTGAATCGCTGGCTAAAAAGATTCGTTTACAGCGTTCAGTCACTCAGGTTGCATCATTAAAGTCACCATGAAATCAAAATGGACAATTCTTATTTTTACGTAGGCTATTTATTAACTGGGCAGTTTATTATTTTTTAGAATTCATGTGCCCTTGTAATCTTTAATCAAAATAAATTCCCCTCCATCTTGCAGCAACTTCTCTTTCTCTGATGACCTTTTTACTGCAAAAAAAGATGGATGACGTGTCTCCACTTCCTTCCACTACAGAAAAATGAACACGATTTTTATTCATTTTAAAGGCTAAATACCACAGACTTTTTTCAACTGTTTAACCAAAACCCATTAAAAAAACTCATGGGTTGTGTCCGAAATCGCTTACTCTTTTGAGTAGGTACTTAAAGTTCTTAATTTGCGAGTGCTAAAAAAGTACATTCAATATGTGTGTAGTATGAATGTAATTTGGACATACGACATTCTCCATGTTGTCATTATCATGTGACCTACCAGCGTCAGTTGCTTTGCTTCACTGCCATTCACAAATCTTCTCCCGTGGCCTTATGTGATATTAAAGTGTCCATCGTTTACACAATTCTGAAAATCACCGGAAGTAGTAGGTCATCCGGGTACTGTTTTCCTAATCTTTTGTGAGTAGGCTATTGTGAATTCTGACATCTTTTGTCACATACTATTTTTCGCCTACTATATAGTAGGGAAGTATGCTATAGCAAACAACAACAATCCAACTATCCAATCAATTGATGGACAAAATCAAGTCCCTTCCTACATTTTGTCTTATTCAAGAAGCCATCAGATACAGTACGGAAAGTATTCAGACCCCCTTACATTTTTCACTCTTTGTTATATTGCAGCCATTTGCTAAAATCATTTTTTTTCCTCATTAATGTACACACAGCACACCATATTGACAGAAAAACACAGAATTGTTGACATTTTTGCAGATTTATTAAAAAAGAAAAACTGAAATATCACATGGTCCTAAGTATTCAGACCCTTTGCTGTGACACTCATATATTTAACTCAGGTGCTGTCCATTTCTTCTGATCATCCTTGAGATGGTTCTACACCTTCATTTGAGTCCAGCTGTGTTTGATTATACTGATTGGACTTGATTAGGAAAGCCACACACCTGTCTATATAAGACCTTACAGCTCACAGTGCATGTCAGAGCAAATGAGAATCATGAGGTCAAAGGAACTGCCTGAAGAGCTCAGAGACAGAATCCAGGTGTGAAAAACTTGTTGCATCTTTCCCAAAAAGACTCATGGCTGTATTAGATCAAAAGGGTGCTTCTACTAAATACTGAGCAAAGGGTCTGAATACTTAGGACCATGTGATATTTCAGTTTTTCTTTTTTAATAAATCTGCAAAAATGTCAACAATTCTGTGTTTTTCTGTCAATATGGGGTGCTGTGTGTACATTAATGAGGAAAAAAAATGAACTTAAATGATTTTAGCAAATGGCTGCAATATAACAAAGAGTGAAAAATTTAAGGGGGTCTGAATACTTTCTGTACCCACTGTATATCAAAGACTATAGAATAACACAAGATGCGTCACTCGTATTATTTTGAATGTGTGAAAGTGCAACAAGCAAAATGGCGGAATAAGTCCCGCCTTTTAAATAAGAGCTAATCGCCGATTGGTAAAGTCATCGCGTCACTGCAGCTGCCGTAAGAAGCTCCGGTTCCTATAGAAACAGTCAGACTCGTGCCTCAGAAATGAGGCACAAGAGATGCGGATTTAGGACTGCGCATGCGCATTAACTTGATCCACCCTGAAAATATCTTTTTTTTGTCATGATTCGAGCGTTTAGAATATTTATGAGACAGTTGTTGTCAGATTTCATTGGTGAATTCAAATATGAAATTTAAGCTTGGCAAACAGCTTTGGAGAATTTGATTCCCCATTCAAAGAGATAGGAGCTGTACTTGAATGCCCGAGAGGCGTTTCAAAGATGGCCCCCTAGTGAAATGACTTGTCTTAAAGGGACTTTGGATATATGTCACAATAGACGGTATGCATCGACGTCACTTTACCGCCGGAACTCGCTCCCTCAGCTGGACTGAGTGGCAAAAGAACCTGCTGCGTGACTGAATTTAATAGGGGAAACTGCGAAAACGCGAGTAAAACAAACGATTACACTAAAGGTTGGGCTCGAAAGTGTTCCTTATAACATGTCAAATAAACCTAATCCATGGATATTGACATGCGCCAGGAATCATGTTTCCTGACATTTATATGTACCTGATTTCGACGCCAGGGAAACACATAAAGCATCTGCCTGTGAACACTTTATTTAACTACAATATAGGTCTAAATCTGGTTATCACTATCAATGTTATCGTCATATAGTCCAGTGCCAAAACTTGTACAGTTTTTGTCAGTGTTTATTTAAAAGCACCCAATTATGCAGAATATAAGATAATAAATATTTAATTGATGAGTTGTCAACACAACATATAACAATACAATATACAGGGTATGATTTTTACCCCAAAATCCATCGTTTCGACACAAAATGATAAGAGCAAATCCATGTTTCTCTGCCTGGAGTCCAGTTATGTGAATTGCAGTGATACATTTACTTGTTTTATTTTGTAGCTTTTTGCAGTCTGTAAAAATATACCTCAGATTTTGTGTCAAACCCATTTGTACAGTAAATCGCAAAGCTCTTTCCCGTTTTGGATGTGTTTTGTGTGTTTTTCGCGGCATTAACGCTGAAAACCATTGCTGCCACTCAGTCTTTTGCCACTCAGTGGGCGTGACCGCAGTCAAAACAGTCGACTGTGAAAGTCTATCCCTGCGTCTCAATCAGCTCCCTAGCTTCCTATGTCGTGAATCAGTATATCATGTAAATGAATGTGGCCGACTCCCTAATCAGTGCCCTGATTACTGAACTAGGGAGCTGATTGAGACGCACACTATTGCAACTTCTGTTTGATGCCAACTTTAAGCCATTAGGTGGAGAGACAAGTGAGCGTCTTCCTTTCATGAAAGAGAATCTGCTGACCATCTGAATGAGATGGACATTTGTAAGTTTATTTTGATATGCGAGTGAGGGTAGGAGAGGAAAAATGTGTAAAAATTTCAGTTGACCTTATGGAATTAAAATGAGGATGTTACAGAAACTCTTAATTTATTTAGGCTGTCTTTACTGTCTTTTTCTTATATTGAAGTCTTGTTAAGCAAAATGGTTGTTAAGCAGGATGGATGACAAATTATTATCAGAAAAATCTTTTTGGGGTCTCTTAGTAGAGATACATACTCTTAATAAAATAAAATACGAATGGTTGCAGTCGTGAACAACTCAGTGTTTTAATTGTTTATTTGAATTTTGAATGAGTGATTCAGTGATTCACTCAGTTCATTCAGAGACTTCTCGTTCAGGTGTTAAAAAAAGTGCAAATGTATAACATTTCTAAAATGTACATTTATATAAATTGTATTTTGGTTATAAATATAGGTCTATAAAACAGAACCTGTGCACACACACACACACACACACACACACGACAAGATCTGAAGTGAAGAGTGAGTCATCAAAATGTTTGATCCATATTAGCGGGAGAGAGACTGTTCGTTTTGAAAGCATCTTCTAAAATGTGAATTTTGTGATTATTTAGGAGCACTGGCATATAGCTAGGTAACCTCAATCGTGATGAGACAAACAAAGGTTTTTGAAACTCTGAATCGAAGTGCTTGAAACACCACAGACTGGTGCCACCTGCTGGTCTTGATTAGAATCAATTAAATATCAATCTCCTTTTTGTATTAAAGTACACATGAAATCAAAATTGACCTTATTTATTTTGTTAGCTCAAATTGCTAGTTTTGTGGTGAACAATTCATCCGTGCAAGTCAATCCACACACAAAAATTGTTTGGCTTCGTAATATTTAATCAAAATCTGAAAATGCTCGTCCCCTCTGCAACAGTGCCCCTTCTCTAATGACATCAGTTTGACGGCTTGGGTTGAAATCGCTTAAACCACTCCCCTCTAACGGTAAGTCTGCTATGAGCGAGAGATGGAGAGGAGGAGTGCTAAAGTAAAACTCTGCCCTCTATTCAATATTCCGTTTCACTTGGAAATACGTCACAACACTGGAGAAAAGTCGTTTGCAACTTCCGGTTCACGCGGACTTTAAGGCAGGAACACACCAAGTCGACACCGACGAACTAGTGGCGACAAAAGCAGACTGCGGGGTTGGCTCACGTCGGCAGCGTCTGTGTCCAAAGTTGCTCTGACACACCAAACCAACGCTCGACAGCTGACGGCCAAGAAGCACGTCCGTTCTGCGCCTGCGTAAGATGAAATGCCTTTCCGAACCAGCAGGTGGCAGTAGCTGAACATCCAATCAGAATGATCAGATGGCCCCACGGACTGAAGAGCTCCGACGCTGATTCAACCGAAAAAAAAACAACGAGGACCAACTTCAGCCGACGGTGCGGAATGATCATCTGATCATTCTGATTGGCTTTTCAGATACTGCCACCTGCTGGTACGGAAAGGCATTTCATCTTGCGCAGGCGCAGAACGGATGTGCTACTGGGCCGACGGCTGTCGAGCGTTGGTTTATTGTGTCAGGGCAACTTTGGACACAGACGCTGCCGACGTGAGCCAACCCCGCGGTCTGCTTTCGTCGCCGCTAGTTTGCCGGCGTTGGCTTGGTGTGTTCTGGCCTTTAGACACACATAAGTTTTCTATTTTCTTAAATTAATTAAAGATGAACCTACATTGTAAAACTGACCCAAGACACTCTTTCATGGGTTCAACGCCATCTAGCGGCAAACTACTGAATTAAGTGTTTTGAAACAAAGGTTAAAGACAGTAGTATGCTGAAATCACGTGACTCGGCGAGTTTAAAATAAGCTTTGAAACACTGATTCGAACCGAAAGAAACTTCCTAAAGCGCCACTCATTAGTCTCCATGAAATTATAATTATAATAATAATGATAAAAAAAGCCAATTATTGGTCAATTCTTTATGGAAAATTGATCTAAATGATATGGTTACAGAACGCAGACTCAGACACAGAGAAATGCAGTAAACTCTGAGCTTTATTGACAGCACTGAGCAGATTGGAGAATAAGGCAGAGTACGCAGTTCAAATAGACTTTGCAGAATGAGTATAGCTCAGTAATGAAGACTTTCCTTGTCTAACAGGTGCAGGAGATCATGGAAAGCTGGAAAGCTGGACGGCTGGATGGAAGCACACACCTCGTCGCATTCGGTGAGTACAGTGGTCATGGTCTTTGCAGGTATCTGGCAGGAGAACACAGGAGAGGAAGATGCTGGAGTACAAACACTGGAATTAATAGCTGGAGAACAGGAAAGTGATCCACATAGTCTGAACGAGAGAAAGTCTGGACAATAAGGAAATATTAGGTGTGTGCATTTGTAGCTGTCTTGATGAGAGGCTAGATGGGTTGCAGGTGCGCAAAGTGTGTGCAGGTGGGAGTCAGGAGGGATTATGGGAGATGTAGTGCAGAAATAATAAATAAATAGTCAATTTAATAATGTACCTCGCTTCGATATTTCAAAAGTATAATAGGATATGACATTGCAATAATTATTACAGTGAAAGCTTAAGTAAAGTTTTACTATAAATAATAGCTATTTTCATTTAGGGGTTGGTTTTTTCCCCATGAAACACAACCCCTTACCCCCCACCCCAAATGATGCAATTCAGTAGGGCTTCAGTATTCTAGGAGAAAGAAGGTTTACCCATAGCGTCGATCAGCTACTGATGCAATGTCTCATTCTCTCCTCTCAGGGAACCAGGGTTTTATTGAGTTACCAGAGATTTTATTTTATTTATTTATTTTTTTTTTTTGAGAAGCCGTTTCACTCAGGTATATGTCACAATAGGGAAGAAAAAACTATCGCAATGTCCATTTCATGCCGTCTTTTACCTCAAGCATTACATACACTTAAACTCACAAACACTTAAAGTCCATTTTAAACTCCAATTCTGACTGGATAAGTTCTTTAAAGGAAAATTAAGTCTTAATGCAGAAAATTAAGTATAGGCTACCCGGGCCTCATCTCTGTATTAACTTCTGAATTCCCACACTAGTCTTAAAGATGTGCACTGTTGGGGGTGCTCCAGAAACAGGCATTCACCCATATAGTGAGTGGATCAGGTTAGTGTCACCCCTTGCTGGTACATGCTGTAACTACATTACTATGATGAAAAGCATCTTTCTCCATCCATGGCCATTCAGATGTATTCTGATTTATGTCCACACAGCATATGAATTACAAGTATTTCATTATATTGCTAAAAGTGATACAGTAAATTATTTCTTCAAATTAACATTTCCTCTGTGAAAAACAAGTAAAAGAATAGATTTTCATTCAGTGTACAATTTTGTGCAGAATCTTAAATATTTAATGAGAATTTATTTATTAGGATAAACCCCTTGAGATGTAGCATCTAGTTTTCAAGGAGTCCCAACATATATCACAATCACTACATAACGACAAAGAAATACAATTATCAGTACATCAACAAACATAAACAACAGAACAAGACACACACACACGCACACACACAAAACAACAGACATTAATGAAAACATTACACCACAAAATGGCCAGTAATACATAAACAGCAGCATAATGGATCACCAGAAATAATCATGTGTAAACTAAAGTAAAAACAAAAGGTAAATAACCTATTTTCTTTGAATGTGTGAGATTTCTGATTCATTAGCTGCTATAGGTAAATAATAGATGAATAACAAAGAGCAGTAAACAGTAGAACTATTTGCACTACAAACAAGTGTGTTTATAATGATGCTAATTAAAATAATATTATATCAAACCATCTGCAATGTAAAGCAGCATAACAGGCTGTTTTTATAAATGACTGGAAGTGAATAACACCGGAAGCCTCGCACATTAAATGGCCGGCGCTATTACATTAAAAATAAGGTGAATAAACAGTAACAGTCTCATTGACAACATGAACAGTTCACCTTAAAGTAAGAAAACAGAGAAAGCTTAAACACTCTATTATTCCAATATTTAAACATTGCTCATTTGCCAGTTGATTTCTTAGCACCAGAAACAACGAAATAAAAGTGAGTAGAGTGCCTTACTTGATAAGTTGAAGAAACAGCCACAAAATGCTGTTTTAAAAAAGGTGCACTAGAATTTTTTTTAAAAAGATGTAATATAAGTTTAAGGTGTCCCCTGAATGTGTCTGTGAAGTTTCAGCTCAAAATACCCCATAGATTTTTTTTAATTCATTTTTTTAACTGCCTATTTTGGGGCATCATTATAAATGAGCCGATTCAGGGTGTGTGGCCCTTTAAATCTCGTGCTCCAGGCCCCAAGAGCTCGCGCTTGCCTTAAACGACATAAAAAAAAGTTCAAACAGCTAATATAACCCTCAAAATGGATCTTTACAAAGTGTTCGTCATGCAGCATGTCTAATCGCGTAAGTAAAGTATTTATTTGGATGTTAACACTTTATTCTGAGTGAATTTGAGGCTGTGCTCCGTGGCTAACGGCTAATGCTACACTGTTGGAGAAATTTATAAAGAATGAAGTTGTTTATGCATTATACAGACTGCAAGTGTTTAAAAATGAAAATAGCGACGGCTCTTGTCTCTGTGAATACAGTAATAAACGATGGTAACATTAGCAACATGCTAACCAAACATTTAGAAAGACAATTTACAAATATCACTAAAAATATCATGTTATCATGAATCATGTCAGTTATTATTGCTCCATCTGCCATTTTTTGCTATTGTCCTTGTTTGCTTACCTAGTCTGATGATTCAGCTGTGCAGATCCAGACATCCTGCCCTTGTCTAATGCCTTTCATAATGTTGGGAACATGGGCTGGCATATGCAAATATTGGGGGCGTACACCCCGACTGTTACGTAACAATCAGTGTTATGTTGAGATTCGCCTGTTCTTCTGAGGTCTTTTAAACAAATGAGATTTATATAAGAAGGAGGAAACAATGGAGTTTGAGACTCACTGTATGTCTTTTCCATGTACTGAACTCTTGTTATTTAACTATGCCGAGGTAAATTCAATTTTTGAATCTAGGGCACCTTTAAGTAATTAGTATATTAAAAATTAATGCATTTAAATATAAATTGGAGCCAATTAATGTCTTCTTTCATGTAGAGATTAGATGAAATACCATTAGATAAACCATTAAAGTTTATCAATGTACAGTGATGAATGAGAAAAAGCATCAGCAAAGTCTAAAGAGCAGCAGTAAAGATGCAGTTTGATATATAACATCACAAGGGTCAATTTCGAGATCAGTGTAAAACACGGATTCCAAGACTGTCTTTGCGCAAAACATGATCAATGTGTGATTTAAATGAAAGTTTGCAATCTAGCCATATGCCAAGATATTTAATATGATCAACTTTATGTAGAAAAATACAAGTACAAGTTTTGGTTTTGAGTTTTTGACTGTTACCAAAAATCATAGAGAATATAGGTCTTGAGCAATTTATTTTCCGTATTATTATAACTTCGACTGAAAAGAGGCTTGCGTTTGTAGGATCAGGGGCCGATTGCATAAGTTAGTCAACACATTTTTTCTTAAGACTGTTTATAACTTTTTAAAGTCTGTTACAAAGTCTGTTACTGCTCCGGGTGTGTGTTCACGGTGTGTGTGTTCACTGCTGTGTGTGTGCACTTGGATGGGTTAAACGCAAAGCACAAATTCCGAGTATGGGTCACCATACTTGGCCACATGTCACTTCACTTCATAAAAATGTAGATTGGTCTAATTTGACACCGAAAAGTAAGACTGATTGTCCCTTGGCTAACTGCTAGTTGGTCATAGTCGATTTAAGACACAGTCTTAATGGCCCCCAGATTTAAATGTATATAGACAGTGTCATCAGCATAGAGCTGAACACAACAGTCATTAATAAAAAATGATTTATTTACATAAATAGAAAAGAGAAGTAGTCCCAATGTTGAACCCTGGGGCACACCTTTTTGTTAAATCAAAATATCAGATTTATTCCCATATACACAATGTTTTCTATTACGCAGGTATGAATTGAACCACAAAACTACATTTTCAGAAAGGCCAATATGGAGATTATCTAAAAGCAAATCTCTTATTTATTGTTCATCATTCAACTTTTTAAAAATGTTTCTGTTTATGTGTAAAAGAAAAAAAGACGATAAAAACTAAATTTAGGGTTAAATGAATTTGTGAATTTGAAATTAAATAATGTAAATGTGTACAAAATTACAGTAACCTGGATTAAATAGCGTCATATTCTAGATTAAAGAAAACGAGCATGATTTTGGAATGATCTTTGAGGTATTTTATTTTTTTTATGTTATTTGATTATAATTCTACATTTATAATCTTTCATCTTACACTCATACTTTCATTCTCATTCAACAGTCATTTGTCCCTTCCTGATATTATTGACAGAGGGCGCTCAAACACAAAACATCACTCTCATTTCGATGACATTACCACTAGAGGGCGTCTGCTCCTTTTCTGTTTGTTGGTGCTTGTAAAATTCTAGACCAGACACTAGTAGACACAAAAACAGTAGTCACATTTGATTATTGAATTATTTTGAAATTGATTGTTTATGCTTTAAATAATAAGACTTTTGACTGGCTTAATTAGCCCCAAACACAAAAGTACATTTATAGTTGATTTTTTGGTTTATTTACAACACAATATATTCGAACTTCACTTCTAAGGATTGACAGCTCCTTTAGTCAAATGACTTTTATGAACCTTCTGCACATCTAGGCGAGGTTAAGCCGGATTCTGCGTGATCATCTCTCTGACTTTTCACCAAATCTCCCAGAGAGGGTCATCCCCCAAAGCTGGCTGAAAAATGGGAGTCCCTGCTGTGATTGACGTTTCGAAAGAAGCCTGTCCAGATGGAGAGGTGTGAGAAAGTCTCTCAGCAAAAGAGCCTGAGGGGGGAGGAACATTATTCCCTCAACTGCTGAGTCACATGAGCCTCTTTGTTTGGCCCGCAGCAGCTGATATGTACAAACACACGCACATGGCTGGAGCGTGGGACTGGTGCGGCACTCACCCACCTAAACAAACAATGAAGAAAATGAGCAGGCATCTTAGAAACTAATGACAGTCGGGCAACTAAAAGAGTTGGAGAAAGTGAGGGCATGTTTGAGTGGCACGAAGGCAGCGAGTTCTACTAACACACACAGTCTGTCTTTTATAATTAGCTGGCATCGTTATTCATGAGGCTTTCCAGTACCCCCAGACTAATGAGATGATAGACACCCAATCAGGCTTACGTCTCTACTGAAGTGGCCTGAAATGTATTTGTTGGCTTTGGGAGGGGGAGAACCAGCGTTCCCCTCTCTCTCTCTCTCTCTCTCGCGCTCTCCCCTTTTTTCTCCTTGATGTGAACAACTGATGACCCGGGAATGCGCGATCCCCCGGGGATTAGGGTTTGCTCGAGTCTATGGGTATGAAACACTGCCATCTGCCACCGGGCACATTCATATACTCGGCAGAAGGCCACATCGTTTGTTGATTTAAATGGAGAACTTAACTTTCCCAGGACAGTATGACCCTAGCGCCCCCACCTCCTATGCAATACTGTCTGTTAGCGAGCGGGAATGAGGCGTATTTTAAGGGATTCCCGTTACCACATGATGATGGATCTCCTTCGCACAATATGGCAGTGTGTCTGTGGGTGCGCTGGGATTCTGGGGGTGTGGGAGCATCTCCTCAGTTGATTGGTAGAATGCTAATGATTCTGAGAACGCTCAGAACGGCTTCATCCGAGCTGTCAGAGCCGAAGTACCTATATGCGCAGACACAAAGTCAGGGTTTGGCCATTGTTGGACCAGATGCAAGGGAGGTTCTTCAGACCATTAGACTGAATGCTAACCCTAAGTGTATAGTCAGCCAAAATAACTGATTTCAAGTAGTTGTTATCAATCTTTGGGAGTAACTAGCTAGAAGAAGAGAATTATCTACATTTGTCATTAGTGACAGTATAGCTCAGCTGTAGTGAAGCGTGTGAAAACACTGTTTTTTATTGATATTAAACTCTTGTACTCGCAGCCTTACAGATGAGAAAACCGAAGCTGCAAAGATTCATTTTAGTGTTCGTTTTAAAAATGATCCTAGTTTTGACTCATTTGGTTTCAGTCTTTTAAATGTGTTCAATTTAATACTGATTGAGTCTTTTGATTCGATCCAAATTAACACTATAAATTATAACATCTGTTTTATATATTTAATAAGATTATGAACTCCTTTCTAACTATTTTCAATGTTCACTACCATTCAAAATACTGGGGTCGTTAAACTTTAAAAAAGTTAAGATGTTTTTAATGTTTTTGAAACATCATGATCTTTCAGAAATCATTACAATATTCTGATTTGGTGCTCAAGTAACATTTCTTATTATTATCAATGTTTAAAACATATTTGCTGCTCGGAAATTTTTTGGAATTTTTTTTTTACGATTTTTTGATGAATTAAACAAATCAGCATTTATTTGAAATAGAAATCTTTTGTAACATTACTGTCACTTTTGATCAATTTGATGCTTCCTTGTTTAATAAAAGTATTAATTACTTACAAAACTTGAATGATACACTAACATTTTTATAGAAAAAAAGGCAGTTGTGGTTGCCAGAATAATTCTATAAAAATACAGTAAAAATGTAAACAACCTGTAAATTTTACAATTTAAAACCAGTGAATCAAAAAGCCTTTTCTGCTGAATTTGCAAGGCCGTGCTGCTGCTAAAATCTGTTTTATACTTTTAACATCCTGACAACCATCATAATAATACAAGGTTAGATCTATTACAGTTCTTCCTCATATATAGTAAGGGAACTTACTGTTGATATATGAACAGTTTTTTTATGGCAGCATTTTTACAGTCTTTTACGGTTAAAATTACAATCTTTTTTTTTTGTGGTAGTGTAGTTAGCTAAAATGTATAATCAGCTTGTAGTGTAGCTAAATACTCTTAAAAAGTGCATTTTAACCATTTTTTGAGCAGCTTGTAGTTGGTATGTTACAATTTTGAAGTAGCTTCCCAACTCTAAACTTAGAAACACTAAACTTAGAAAATCATTCTTAAAAGTTGAATATAAATGTCCCATATTAGCTACTGATGACTGGTTGTTTGTCAAATACTGTGCCTTTGGTGCACACAACCAGATGTTCTCTATAACTGTTCAATTATTGGAGGAAACCACAAACCATTGGATTTTTGCTTTAGCTGAACACTTGATCACATGGATTCTACAACCACAAAATTCAGCAGAATTTTACCTCCCGTCGTTCACTTAGTTCTTAACTTCTCCAAGCCTACACATGTATTATTAAATATTTTCATTTTGATTTAGCTTTTTGGCTGCTCTATGCTCCATTTAACACATTTTAAATTTAAATCCACTCTGCAAAATTCAACCCCACCCAAAAAAAAAAAAAAAATCAGGACAAAAAATGAGTCCTGACTCTGAAAGGTGACCAACGTCTATGCATGAACATGCATCAGATGCAGCTATTTTAATACCTCTGTATGTTGATATGTGTGGTTGCTAAACATGTCACCATCACACTCATCGACAGGACAGCAATCAGTTGAACACCTGTGCTTTGTTTAGTGTCTCTCCTCTCAGGAGTGCTTTAGTTATCATGCACTGCTCTCCTATAGGATCACAATTCCTCTTGCTCTAATAGAACATATCTGCTGTTTTCTCCAACACGTTATTATGTGATTAGGATTTAAAACGCATGGTTTGGCACTTTCCTCGTCATACCCACACAATAATTATCTTCCACTTTGTGGAAAAAAGACTCAATGATAATGCAAATAACTGATAGCGCTCTTCCGTAGAAGGGTGTTTCATGAGGTGATTCTTTAGTGGGATTAACCAGTGACATGACAAAGTGTCTTGCTGTCTGCTCAAGAATGGCAACATGGAAAACAAGAGTGTTCCCCAGGCCACAAAACAATTCTGCCTGTCATTCACAAAGTTCTACAAATTCTACCCAACTTCATGCATGTTTATTTACAAAGTTCATTTTTAGCAATGCTTTCAGCAACCAATAAATACAAACCCGAGCTAATTCTTTTATCTCGTTCTCATCAAGCTGCCAGACTAACAAACAGCTCGACACAAACCCTACTGGGGCAGAGCGGCTTTCTTCTGTGTACACATAAATCTGCGTGCCGTGAAATATTAGTTTAATGGTTTATTAGTTTAATCGTATAAGTATTAATTTATGATGCATCTGCTCTCACAACTACCCTACACTCTAAAAAATGCTGGGTTAAAAACAACCCAAGTTGGGTTGAAAATGGACAAACCCAGCAATTGGGTTGTTTTAACCCAGTGGTTGGGTTAAATGTTTGCCCAACGTGCTGGGTAGTTTTATTTAACTCAACTGTTGTATAAAAATTACTGTATTGCTTGCTTAAAATGAACCCAAAATATGCTGGAAATTAACATTTATTAATATGTTTAATAAATGAGCATTTATTAATAAGATAATGAATAATAAACAATAAACATTTATTAAATTGCTTATTAATAAATGTACACCTTTTGATTATTATTGTTTCCTCTAGTAAGTCTGATTTTTAATTTCTCACCTATTTTGGATTCATTTTAAGCCAGCCATATAGTCATTTTTAATCAGTAGTTGGGTTAAATAAAACTACCCAGCAGGTTGGGCAAACATTTAACCCAACCACTGGGTTAAAACAACCCAATTGCTGGGTTTGTCCATTTTCAACCCAACTTGGGTTGTTTTTAACCAAACATTTTTTAGAGTGTAGACACACCACCTGTTTTATTTATGTGGCAAAGGTGTATTCCCCCCCAAGAGCCTAGTTTGAATAAATGTATAGTATTTTCAGATCTGTTTTACTAATTTTACTACGTTTATAGTGTACAATCTCCAACAAACTCTCATTGCAATTTGTAACTATTTTGCATTTTGGCGAACTGGTTAAATTTGTACAATCTCAATCATACATTTTGTACAATTTGCTCACACCCCACTAGTGGTTAGGTGTAGGGCTGGATCTTTATGCTTAGTGTTTTTCTAAAATCATAAGTTTTCCCATGAATCAAATCATACGAATTCATACGAATTTCCCAACTCATTAAACTCATCAGGTTGGTCATTTCAGTGGCACTAGCAGCACTACATTAAATAATAATAAAAGAATAAAAACAATGACTTTTTTCTAACAGGTTTCCCAAACATCTGCCATTGGTCAGTCAAAAAAGATAGTTCCGCCCACAAAGTCACACCACTGGTTAGGTCGCTTTTGCTGTCAGGACTCTCAAACAAACAGCAATGATTTGACAAAATAGTTTAGCATTGAAAAATTGTGCACTTTATCTTCATAATCCATTCTATTAGCACTCAATACTCAAACTTATGGAGCTGATTATGTGATGCAAACATCAAAATGTATTAGTTTACAAATCATGCACTATGGTAAATGTGTTTTGAGTTCATAACATAGTATTGTGAAACCGAGCGAAAAAAGTCTTTATTAATCGATCTGCCCCTGTAATAATAATATGTGAAAAGAAATAAAAATTGTTGGAGTATTTAAAATTTTGCAAAAGAGACATGTTTTTCCAATGAGCTTAACATGTAGTGCGGAAACGTAAAGCAGATTCTTTCTGGGCCTGAGACTTGCTGATGGGCCTGTCTTCAGCTGTATTTGTTCTTACCAAGTGTCACTGTTTTGCTAAAATGTGCCAAATGAGTGACTTTCTCAGCAGAATGCTCAAGAGGTGTGAGCACCATTTGGGCCGGAGCGAGTGCAGTTTATATGAACCTGGGTTTCCTTAGCCAGAATGGAGACTGGGAGTTTAGTCCCAATAAATTGTCTTTCTCACCTTCAGTTTGTGTTACTGTGGGAAAAGGAGCCGGTGAAAGTGCTGTTTACCAGCATTCCTGAACTACACCATCTGTCACAGCGTCTCCAGCTCCTTCTTCCAAAATTAGTGTTTGAGGTAATGCATTACAATTAACTCGAAATCATATTACTTTTTTGAAGTAACTAGTAAAGTAAGAAATATCTGGGTTACTTTTTCAAATAAGTAAGTTATTTGTTTTCCCATTTATTGACTGACTACACTCTAAAAAATGCTGGGTTAAAAACAACCCAAGTTGGGTTGAAAATGGACAAACCCAGCGATTGGGTTGTTTTAACCCAGCGGCTGGGTTAAATGTTTGCCCAACCTGCTGGGTAGTTTTATTTAACCCAACTATTGTTTAAAAATTACTGTATTTCTTGCTTAAAATGAACCCAAAATATGTTGGAAATTAACATTTATTAATATGTTTAATAAACAAACATTTATTAATACTTTTTTTGAATAATATTTAAACAATAAACATTTATTAAATTGCTTATTAATAAATGCTCATCTTTTTGATTATTATTGTTGCCTCTAGTAATTATGAGTCTGATTTTTAATTTCCAACCTATTTTGGGTTCATTTTAAGCCAGACATATAGTAATTTGTAAACAATTGTTGGGTTAAATAAAACTACCCAGCAGGTTGGGCAAACATTTAACCCAACTGCTGGGTCAAAACAACCCAATCGCTGGGTTTGTCCATTTTCAACCCAACTTGGGTTGTTTTTAACCCAGCATTTTTTAGAGTGTACAGTTCAGATGTGAATTTGCATTTCCTTCAGTCTGAGGCTTATTCATTTCACTTTTGGTGTGAAAGGGCCTTGACATTTGCCAAAAATATAACTTTTTTTGTTGTTATTAAAAACAAACAAGCAAGCCCAGCCCAGGTGAGAAAAAGTAACGCAAAAGTATTGTAATGCATTACTTTTCATAAGAAGTAACTAATTAGCACAATTATTTGCTTTTTTTATGGAGTAACGCTATATAGTAACACATTACTTTTAAAAGTAACTTTCCCTAACACTGTCCAGCACCAACATTTAGCCTTTTCTGGCAGTTTTTTGACATGTTTGCAGCATTAATATGTTTGAATCACACACTATATATATGACCGTAGAGATATGAATCATTGGCCTGTGGCCCACTATCTTCAGCCTGGGAAACACCAGAGGCGACAGGAATGATTAAAAGAGGGGGAGGGACATGAACACAAAGTCTTAGGCTTTTGTGAGAAGTCTTTCTCTCAGTTCCATTCCTGTTATTGTTTTGTGAGGTTTCCTTCTGCTGTTTTTGTTGTATTTTTCTTTTACCTTGTGAAGTTTTGTTCTTGGTTTTTCATCCTGTCCATGTTAGCGTCTGATTTGACATGCTTGTACCAAGTGACAGTTTACAGAAGAGCTTGACTGGAAGCACAGCCTTTGATGTGCTTCGATGAACAACAAAAATATTAAAACATTGTCATCTATTAGGCATTCCTAAATGCACAAATCACAATTTCTTTAGACATAAGCCAAAATGTTACTTAATGTAGGTCATTATATAATTTTTGGGGGGCTTTTTATGACTTGATTTCAAAATAAACCAAAACTAAATTAGCTATGGAATTAGAATTTTCACTTAAGATAAAACTAAAATCATTTTATTTCTGCACATCAACACTATGGTGTCGAGTGAAAATACTACTTAAAACTGTTTCTTTTAATTGTTTATATGGAGAGTTTTATTTGCTTTTAGACAAACTGAACAAAACTTTGATTTTCAATTAGACAAATATAAAACTGCACTTTAAATAAATGACATGGCCGTTTCACTTTTCTCAGTGTATCCATGACCCTGTCAGGACAGACCTGCCATCTTTTCACCACTTGAGAACTGCTTATTTAAAGGACCCCAAAGGATTTAGAAATAAATCAAATAAAATCCATCCATCTTCCTTTTACTATTCAAGGGCGTCTCACGCTTCACAATGTGTTGATATTAAATTAGTTCTTCAGGGTTTGGGATGAAGTGGTTGGGATGCTCTGAATAATGAACTTCCGCAGTCAAATATTCGGAGCTCTCACTATTCTTGGGGTTTTATCAGCTGTTTGATGACACACATACTGTTGGACAGGACTGGGATCTATTCTCTTAAACTCTTTGTTGAAAACACAATCAGGCTTCATTTTGCCCCATTCTTTTTTTTTTTTTTTTTTT
>RJVU01061435.1:2468899-2491851 GCA_003731715.1 Anabarilius grahami
AACTACAGGTTTACATAGTAGTATTCCACTATATTCATGATATTTCAAAATTGCTTACAGTAAAGAAAGAAAATAAATAATTGACTATAAACTGCAGTCACATGGCATGCTCACATCTGTCCAGCATCAAACCCTTAATGCCTCCTAAACAATAGTAACAGTTAGCTGCTAATTCTATTCAAACTCCTGCAGAAGATCCTTTGATCTGCTCGAGTCATCCAGTGGTGCTCATCTGCATCTGTACTGAGTTACTTCCTATTTGTCATCTCTATTTAACACTCGGGCTTATTAAAGAGACACAGTAGGCAGCTGACCTACTGATTAAAGAGTCTCCACAGGGCGGTGGGGGAAGGAGTGTCAGTGTAGTGTGAGACTGCAGCTCTAATGGCACATGGCACCAGTGTGTTTGCTGTTATCAGAGCTTCAGTACACAGAGCAGAGCAGGAGGCGTTCATGTTGACACATGACTGCTGCCCGTCTCAGCTACTGTCTGTTAAGGCCGGAACACACCAAGCCAACGCCGACGAACTAGTTGTGACGAAAGCAGACTGCGGGGTTGGCTCACGTTGGCAGCGTCTGTGTCCAAAGTTGCCCTGAAACACCAAACCGACGCTCGACACCCGACGGCCAAGTAGCACGTCATTCTGCGCCTGCGCAAGATGAAATGCCTTTCCGTACCAGCAAAGCAACATTGCTGTAACTACATACACATACTACATTCAATATGTCGGTGTATTACATAAATATTGTAAACCGATGCATTTGTTGACTACAAATTACCCAAAATCACGGTTCTGTCTCCCTAACCCTATCTTTTTGAATTGCCGCCGAAGCACTTCCTGGAACTATCTGAAGTCTACGCGAATCACGTGATCCGTTGTCGCAACTCTCTCTCTGCGTACCAGCAGCTGGCAGTTGCTGAACGGCCAATCAGAATGATCAGATGGCCCGACGGACCGACGAGCTCCGACGCCGATTCAATATTTCGAATCGGCCGAAAAAAAGCCGACAAGGACCAACTTCAGCCGACGGAGCGGAACACACTGAAAAAACTTAGTCGGCCGACGAATAAAAACTGCCCGACGGCCGACCGTCGGCTTGGTGTGTTCATGCCTTTAGACTCACTTGCTTTTATTTCCGTTTTTTTTTCATCTATCTATCTATCTATCTATCTATCTATCTATCTATCTATCTATCTATCTATCTCTGTCTGTCTGTCTGTCCTTCCGACCATCCATCCATCCCTCAATCCCTCCATCCATCCATCCCTCATCCATCCATCCATCCATCCATCCATCCATCCATCCCTCATCCAACCATCCATCCATCCATCCGCCAATCCTTCATCCATCCATCCCTCATCCAACCATCCATCCATCCATCTATCCGCCAATCCTTCATCCATCCACCACTCAATCCATCCATCATCCATCCATCCATCCCTCAATCTATCCATCCATCCATCACTCAATCCATCCATCCCCCAATCCTCCATCCATCCATCCATCACTCAATCCATCCATCAATAATTCAATCCATCCATCCCCCAATCCTCCATTCGTCCATCCATCACTCAATCCATCCATCCATCCATCCATCTCTCAATCTATCATCCCCCAATCCATCCATCCATCCACCCATCACTCAATCCATCCCCCAATCCTCCAGCCATCCATCACTCAATCCATCTATCATCCGCCAATCCTTCATCCATCCATCACTCAATCCATCCATCCCTCAATCCATCCATCCATCCCACCATTCATCCATTCATCTATCCATCCGCCAATCCTTCATCCATCCATCAGTCAATCCATCCCTTATTCCCTCCATCCATCTCTCAATCCATCCATCCCTCAATCCATCCATCCATCCCTCAATCCCTCCATACATCCATCATCCCTCAATCCATCCTCTATCCATCCATCTGTCCATCCATACATCCATCCATCTATCCATCCATCTATCCCTCATCCAACCATCCATCCATCCGCCAATCCTTCATCCATCCATCTCTCAATCCATCCATCCCTCAATCCATCAATCCATCCATCCATCACTCAATCCATCCATCCCTCAATCCCTCCATCCATCCATCACTCAATCCATCCATCCATCCGCCAATCCTTCTTCCATCATTCAATCCATCCATCCATCCATCCCTCAATCCCTCCATCCATCCATCCATCCATCTCTCAATCCATCCATCCCTCAATCCATCAATCCATCCATCCATCCCTCAATCCCTCCATCCATCCATCACTCAATCCATCCATCCATCCGCCAATCCTTCATCCATCATTCAATCCATCCATCCATCCCTCAATCCCTCCATCCATCCATCCATTCATCCCTCCATCCATCCATTCATCCCTCCATCCATCCATCCATCCGCCAATCTTTCCTCCATCCATCAATCAATCCATCCATCCATCCCTCAATCCCTCCATCCATTTCTCCATCCATCCATCCATCCATCACTCAATCCATCCATCCATCCATCCGCCAATCCTTCATCCATCCATCACTCAATCCATCCCTCAATCCATCCATCAATCACTCAATCCATCCATCCCTCCATCTATCCATCCATCCATCCCTCATCCATCCATCCGCCAATCCTTTATCCCTCTATCTATACATCCATCCATCACTCAATCCATCCATCCCTCAATCCCTCCATCCATCCATCCATCCATCCATCCCTCCATCCATCCATCTGCCAATCCTTCATCTATCCATCCATCACTCAATCCATCCATCTCTCAATCCATCCATCATCCCTCAATCCCTCCATCCATCCATCCATCCCTCAATCTCTCCATCCATCCATTCCTTCATCCATCCATTCATCCATCCATCCATCACTCCCTCCTATTGCTCTTCCATGACAAGCAACTGTGAATTTTCAGTTAACATGTAACACATTTCTACAAAAATAAATTTACTGAAAAAATACAAATGTACTTATAGAGTAGGCCTACGGCTGTAGCTGCTGCTGTTTAGGGTTGTTACATTCATCCATGTTCAAAAATGGTAGTGATTGTGCTGGGCAAACAGCATATATATGCTTCTGAATTTGTTTAGTTGATTGGTAAGATTATTTATTTTCATTACAATGGCAGGATATTTGCTAATTTAGTAGATATTACAAACATTGCATGTCAGACATTTATGGAATATACATGCATGTCTGACAGATTTTGATAACTGAATGGATCATTTTGCATGTGAAGGCTCACACAACGAAAGAATGTTTAGAAGTTGTGAAGTTTGACAATTTCACTGAGAATCAGTTTTGATCAACAAGCCACATGCATTAGTTATTGCGAAAATTGTAGACAATTATTGCACTTATTCTTTTGCACATTTGCCAGAAAAAACATGCAATTTGCTTAAATCAATAAGAAGATGTGAACAAGAAACCGAGAGGCCTTTTACACAACATCATTTTCAACTGAGAGCGGAAAACTTTGCGTTTTGGCCATTCATTTACACGACAACAGAGTTTTGGTTGCCTGAAAACGCAAACGGGATTCAAAATGCAAGTTTTTGAAAACAATACAATTATAATCTCAGTGTAAACAATGTCATGGGCATGTGTATTACGTGTTCAGTCGATATGCGCGTCATGTTTCTTTACAAAGTGACATCGCCACCTACTGGCCTGGCAGCAGGATACAGCATTTTTAGTAGTTTTTGAGGATCTGTGTTAACGTGAATCGTTTTGACAGTGTTGTTGTCTGTACATGAAAAACGCAAAAGTAAAACCTTTCCATTTTCAGCACATTGTTGCTGTGTAAATACCCTAATTGTTCAGAGATTGGAACTTATTGTTTTGAGAGAAAAAGTCTCATTCAAGAATTGAGCCAAAGTGATTGAGAACAACTGTGAACTAGCATGAAAAACAATAAACAGCATTTTCAATAACATTAACAAAGGTTAATAAATGCTGTAAAAATTACATTGCTCATAGTTAGTTGATGTTAACTAATGCATTAACTAATGTTAGTAAATGAGACCTTATTGTAAAGTGTTACAACTTTTTGCTTGTTTATTTATTGATTTATTTAAAATACTGTGGTGTCTGAAGAACTAGGCCCACAGCTAGACTAGACTAGAACATTCAGATAGATATCAAATGTGAAAAAAGAGGAACTAAGAATACAGAGCCTTTTCTGCCCTCACATTTGAAATATATGGGGTATTTTTGTCACAGTGGCGTTTCTCCCTCAAGTCTTAGTTAATTTCTGACATGAATACAGTAATGACAGTAATCGGGTTGATGTTCACTTTAGGGTGTGATGATGACTGTCTTGGGGTGCACAGAGTCTGACCAAAACTTTATACTCTCATAACATCTTACTGCTTGTTCTGAGCCAACAAGTTCACTTAATTACAGGATATTTTGGAGCACACAAATTGTAGTCTTGGTTTCTGCCCCCTTCTGAAGACATAAGAATGCCAGAAAATAAGTAATTTTTTATTGTAGGCTATCTTATCTTCATGTGCTGACCCAAAGATTTTTATTGTTTTAAGTCTGATGTTGTATTCATTGATGAAAACTGTATTTGGTGAGATGTTCTTCTGCCTCTCATTTGGCCTACAAACTTTGTTTATTCAGCAACATTGTAAACCCCATAATAAATGCATTTAAACGATTTCTAGAGATTTTTTAGACTAATGTACATTTTAACTGCTAATTTCTAGCTGCACAATGAAGATAGTAAAGGATTCAATGATAGGATGAGAATAATCATAAAGCACAGATATCAATCTTACATCCTATGGCTATTACTGACTAGTTGTGTTGTCACAAGATGACTGATATTACTTAATATTAAAAAATAATTATGAGTGAAACATTCTATATACACTGTCAAATTATTCCAGTATTTTTGTTTAATTTTCCAGTAAAATATTTAAATATCTTTAAAACAAGAAGCAAAGTTGTGTAATATAATTAGATCTTTTTTTAATAGATTTTTTCTTGTTTTAAGCCTAACTCAAAAAATTTGAGTTGCATTAAAGAGAGGCACATGAGGAACATTGCAAAAATGCTTTTCTTATTTAGTATGTTTGTCTTGTTTCCAGTCTAAATATCTAAAAATTCTTAAATCCAAGTAAAATGACATAAGATATTTTTTCGTTTTCTGAAAAAAAGGAAAAAAATCTAAATGAAGTGAGCCAATGGGGTAAAAAAAAGAATCTTGTTTCAGTTTGGGAAAGATCAAGAATTCAAACAGAAACAAGATTATTGTTTTTACCCCCATTGGCAGATCATTTTGCTTGATCAAATTTACAAGATCAAAATTATACTTAATAGCAGATAATTTTACAAGATCAAAAAAAGTACCATAAGTACCATAAATATGATTTCTACAGCTCCTTTACCTCATAAACCACAATGAATTTCACAATAACATTCTTTAGAAAGACAATGCCAATGTTTTGTTGCTGTTTATTTCTTTCTAGTATTATTGATCTTGGACCGGATGACAGTCTTAACTCAACCCTGCTTAAAATACTTTTCATAGCGGTGTCTGCTCGGGGTAGGCTCAGTCTTTTTCCACCAAAAACCTCTGATCAGATCTGAGGTGACAAAGCAGTTTGCGTCAAGGTCCACGCCACCAATAGAGGGCGCATGATGTCAGCTGTCGTCCTTTTAACACAACAGACCTGCTGCTCTCATTGATTCAGCCCATTCATCCCCTCATCCACATGACTTTACACACGCACAAAGATACATGAGCCATGAAGGGCTGTTTAGTGAAGCCCTCTCCGTGTCTTTACATGCCGTCAGCCTTTGCATTATGCAGCCCCCGGCTATGGTGTAAAATTGAATTACCTGTTACAATGCAGGCTATACACTGCAATCAGGATGGCTTTCTTTTCCCACAGCGTGGCGTGGGGAGGGGTGTCAAGGGGAGAAAGCAGACACCAGCTTGTGGGAAAGAGATATAATTCAATCAGATCACAAAATAGCCAAGACCGGTTTTGTTGTCATGAAGTGCTGCACTGAATTCAAAGTAGCTGGTGTGTTAGTAAAAGCAGATGGATACACTCATTAGGTTAGCACACTCTAACCAAGTCCAAGTTAACAAACGCACATCAATAATAATACAATCGGCTTCTTTTGTTGGGAGAAAAGTGAAACCTTATCAAACCCAAAAATATTATCAATATCAAAGGACACAGTAGAAAATCATCTGCAGTATGTTTGTGGAATTAAACTGCAGGTAATAGAAATTATGCGACTTCAAGGTATACCATTGTATTGCACATGCAGTATTGTAATACCATGGTTTTCTTTGACAGTATGTAATACCATCATATGAATATGACCATGCAATTATTCAATACCATGATATTTATCAAACTTCCATGGTAAAACTATGTTTTTTTTGGACATGTACCATGGCATTCTTTGCAATACCATGCATTGTATGAAAATGAATATGCAATTGTTCAGTACCATAGTATATATGAGACTTCCATGTTTTTTGGACACTCACCATGGTATTTTTCACAATGCCTTGGAGTACCATGTACATACCATGGTATATGAATATAGTAATCATTCAGTACCATGGTATCACCATGTTTTTGCATGTGCACCATTGCAATACTATGGTACTCTTTGACATTACCATGTAAATACCATTGTATGAATATAAAATTGTTCAGTACCAGTAACTGTACCATGGTATTCTTCACAATGCCTTGGAATACTATGTAAATACCATGAAATATAAGTAATAATTTAGTACAACGGTATTACTATGTTTTTGCACATGTTCTATTGTAATACTATGGTATTCTTCGACAGTACCATGTACATTATATCATTTAGATATATGAATATGCAACTGTTTAGTACCATGGTATATATGAGGCTACCAAGGTAATACCATGTTTTTTTGGACACGTACCATGGTATTCTTCACAATACCATGATGCATGCACTGTAAAAAATATTTTCATGATTTATGACAACATTTTTGTCACTATTGTCAAATCAACTTCAATAATTAATGTGGTTCAGATCACATAATATTTTGAGTTTCTGTTGATTAAACCAATCGCCTTCATTGTATTAACTCAAATTTTTAATTTCAGTGAACTCAAAATTTTAAGGCAACAGGTAACTTACTTTTTTTTAAGTTAAACCAACAATTCTGTTTTACAGTGTGAATATAATAATCATTCAGTACCATGGTATTGCCATGTTTTTGCACATGTCCTTTTGTAAAAGTATGGTATTTTTTGACAATACCATGTAAATACCATCGTACGAATATGCAATTGTTCAGTACCACGATACATATGAAATTACTATGACCTTTTTTGACATACCATGCATATTGCATGAAGACAGCAATCAGTGCTATGGCATTACCATGTTTTTGGCAGAATGGAATATCCCATGGTTTCTTTGAATTTCTTGGAGTATGAAAGTGTATGAGAGAATACTTTTCAATATAGTACCATAATATTCCTTGGAGTACCTTATATTATCATGTTAATACCATGGCACATGAATATGGTAATAATATAGTTTATTTATCAAAGTAGAGTAATTCTAATGATAAATCTGACAAATAAAATATCAAGAATAAAAGTAATAAAATATAATAGAATTAATAACATGAGAAAAATCACTCCATATTTCTATTTAGAGACAAAGAGAGAGAGAGAGAGATATGGCACAGCAGGGGACTGTGAGACACACAAGAGCCTGTTAGGAAAACATCTCCTATGCTCTTCTTCTCATCGTCAGCTTCCGCTCTCTTATCAGCCAGTTACATGGCTAATTATTAGCTCATTATTAGTGCTCCCTAAAACATCACCTTACTGCAACTGTCTGAGTGACAGGATTATCAGGGAGGGAATAGGTGGAGCAGAGGAGTCAGGATGGTCCGTTTCTAAAAGCAGCCGCTAATCATGTGACGTGAGATATCTGTGTGCTAGTGCTTCCTCTCTGACAGCATCTCAGACTGCGCTATCAGCTCGGCCAGGCCTGCCGGGCCTCATTTCAGGCGTTTGTTTATTGCAGACCTCTGACAGTTGAAGTTTAAGTCATCAGGTCTTCCAACCCAAACTCATGAGAAAACGGGTCCCACTTTATATTAAATGGCCTTAACTACTATGTACTTACATAAAAAAATAAGTACAATGTAGTTATTGTGTTCATATTGTATTGCAAATCACTTTTGCTGCTATTGAGGTGGATACGGGTAAGGTTAGGGACAGGTTTGGTGGTATGGGTAGGTTTAAGGGTTGGTTAAGGTGTAAGGGATGGGTCAATGGTGTAATTATAAATTTAATTACAGATGTAATTACATGCAGGTATTTTTACAAATATAAGTATAATGTAAAAACATGTATGTACACAATAAGTGCATTGTATCAAATGATTCATTTAAATAGTTGTTAAGGCCACCTAATATAAAGTGGGACCAGAAAACGTATGTATTTTACAAGGTGGCCGTATGAATTTGTACGATGTGATTTAAGTGGAAATGTATGGTTTTATAATAAACAATACAAAACATGGATGTCATGAAAGTATGAATATCCACCTCTAATGAGAACGAGATTATATAAATGAATTAGCCAGCAATTCACCAAGAACATAACATATTTACGAATTGCCATGATGTGTCTTCTTGTCACTTAAAAAATTATGTATATACTGTAAATTAATATTAATGATTCAGATTTCCTTTAAAAGAGCTGAGCTGTCATATTCTAATATAAATATTATTAAATAGGTGATTATATCGTAATCAGTATATCAGTGTTGGAGAAACTATTTTAAAACTTTATTTTAAGGTGAAGTTTTTACAGTGCAATTACACCAAAAAGTACCACAAAACAATAATTAACGTGCTTACTGAAGGGTTAGGGTTTGATTTTGGGTTAGTTGCTTGTAATTAATGCATAATTAAAGCATAATTTACTGTTGTTACTATAATAAGTACATGTAACATGTATGTCACTGCATAACAAGTGTTACCCTAAAGTAGTTTTAAGATTTAATATAGATTTATTTATTTACCTGGCAGAAAACTAGAAAGATCTCAACCTTTTCTTGAACTTGTACATTTACATTAGATTCCCAATGAACAAGGTAAAATGATCCGCCTGTATGGACTGGCACAGTAAAATGAATCGGACAAAGGAACATGTAAAGAAGAAGAGCTCATTATAGTACACTTTAAAAAAATTATTACATAAAACAAAGATTATTAGATTACATTTTAAAACTAAATACTATTTGAGTCTCTCTACTTCAAAATTTCACATTTAATTAAACATGTACACTGTAAAAAAAATTGTTCGTGCTGCCTTAAAATTTTAAGTTTAGTTAACTTGAAATGTGAAGTTGTACTAAGTGACAACTTGGACATTTGAGTTGACTAAACTTACATTTTTAAGGCAGCGCGAATACTTGCTTTTTTTCTTTTTTAAAAATAATTTTACAGTGTACTTGCTGTTTCATTATTATTTGTGAAATTTAATAATTTCTGAGTGAAAATTGTTTCTACACCAATCAATGTTCAAATTAGGAGAATGCAGGATTATTACATTTATGTGACACAAAAAATCCTCAACAATGTATCATTTGTCATGCTACACTGCTACTTGCTAAATAAAGTAGCTCATTTTCAGTTACTTACTCTTCCTTATTGATACAAATTAGCAAACTGTCATGGTACCATTTTATAAATGTGTTTTACATGTGATATTGAGGGAAGATGCTAGGCATCATTAGCTGTTTGATGCTATACTCCGGGTTGTGTGAAGAAAATCAAGTGCCATGTCATTGAGAGTGGGACTGTGTCAGGTCCCTATCTGTACAGCCGATCCGCGGCTCTTTCCCAAGGCTCTGTGAGGTGACGGCCATTTGTGTGTAAGAGGTGAGAATGGAGCTCATTCACACCTTATGGGCAGCAGGGGCTCTGGGAACATTTCCACAACTAAACCCTCCAGCATCCCAAACACACATGGGTCAATCCCAACAAAACACATGCGGGTCAACTTTCAGCCCACAAATCAAAAGAAATAACAATGAAAATATATTTTGCTTTAAGAAAATTAAGTCTACTTTTAAGACCATTAATCTTTTGTCAGTGTTACATTAGTTTCATGCCAATTAAGCACATTTTCCCCACAAATTCTCAATACTGTAACTATTATTTATCATTTAAATTGCAAAATACATCATTTTTTGTAGTGCCTTTATTATTATTTAGTTTAGAAGAAATTAGATTACAGTATCATACTGAATTTTTATTAATGTATTTAATGACTCTATTATTTATGTATTATTAATTAGAATCTAGTGAGATATTATTACTGTGTATATACGTTTACATTTATTTTAAATTAATTAAGTAATGGGATTTTGTTGGGAAATGAGCATAAATGAAAATAATGTCACAATGAAATTTTTTGTCTTAAAAAATATATAATATCTTGGCTACACTTTATTTGAAGGTGTCCTTGATACAGTGTAATTACACATGTATAAGTGCTGACAAATATTCATTAACTACATGTACTTACTAAAGGGTTAGGGTTAGTTGCATGTAATCATGCATACTTAATAGTTAGTAACTACATGTAATGTGTGTAACAAGGACACTAATTACCAGTATAATTACTAGTTATCAGTATAATTTTTTTTAATGTGAAATGTAACCTGGACATGTTGTAGTGAGATTGTCTGATTTTCAGGCCTGTACTCAGTTTCTATGGTGGCTCATGGCATCTTCTTGCTAAATGAGCCGAACTGTCATGATAAGAGAACAAAAGAAAACACAACTCTCAAAACGGTCTCACCCTTTTGGCT
Source organism: Anabarilius grahami (assembly GCA_003731715.1). Taxonomy (NCBI): domain Eukaryota; kingdom Metazoa; phylum Chordata; class Actinopteri; order Cypriniformes; family Xenocyprididae; genus Anabarilius; species Anabarilius grahami. Next base: position 2,479,758 of record RJVU01061435.1, read on the forward strand.
GCTGCGCTTCTATCATCACCTGTGTGTTTAATTAGAGCCTGTATTAGGAAGACTGACAGAACAACACATAGGTCTGAAGCGCCTCTTTGGGAAAAGTGAATGACCAGGCCTTCATTCAAGCCGCTGTTTGACACACTTCTGTGAAGAGGAAGCTGTGTCACTTATCAAAGCCAGCGGCATCATGTCACTTACCTGTCTACAGAGCAGGGAGTCTATTTTACTGCTCAATTACCCACCTTATCCTGATCCAGCAGGGCTCGTCTCACTCGCTCTGAGAAGGACATGAGTTATTGCACTCGGGAAGGGAATGTGGCGGGTCTAACCTGGTTCCAATATTTTAACCCCACTGAGACAGTTATACTCTGTAAAAGCTCAGAACATCCTGGGTCACAGCACGGAAATCAGCACCTCTTCCTGAGTCAAATGATTGGTGTAAAGTGCAGCCCTCTGACCCTTCCTCTTCACATGTTTTATGAAAAGATTTAGAGGAATTGGATACAAGTCTTGAGCTACTTTCATTTCCACTATTATTTCACAGAAAAAAAAAGATACAGTTTATTTAACATACACTTATGTTTTGGGGCATGTTGTCACATTATATGGGGTAAGATGTCCCAGTGGAACCTGACTTTATCCTTTCTAATGCATTCAATACTGCTGACAGTTTGACCTGGTGGAACATGAGCTTATAAAACATTCAAACCTTCTCATCAATGCATAAATGCACAAAAATGTCAACGTTTTGGTGGTTACCGTGTTATTACCATGTTATAACTACATTTGCATTTACCCTTATTAACAATTGAGAAATCCTTTAAAATTCTCATTTTACATCAACTACAGCAGAACCACTGTGATGCAATTTTCTTCAATATTCATGAGAAATATTATTTGAATATAATATAAGGTTATATTATTATACTCGTTATATATGGGATGGGAAACGTCCTCGAATCAAGCTGACTACCTTATAGCATTGCAGATTAAATGGCGGTATGTCTTTCCCAAATTTTAGACTGTATGCTCAAGCCTTTACCCTCCGCCCTTTATCAGTTTGGTTTAATCCTGATGCTTCTGTGTCATGGAGAGCAATTGAGGAATCTGTAGTTCATCCCTATGAACTGAAGCGTCGTTTTTTCAGGGGTTCCACTGAGGCAGTGTAAATCTCGGTTTGGTCCTATTGTAACTCATCTCCTCTCTATATGGAGGGAAGTCGAAAAGCAAACACAACAAGTTACAATCTGGCATAAGCATTTGCCTATTTTCCATAATAATTATCTTTTGTCAGGCAATGCCCCATTTCACTGTCCGCAATGGACTCACAACAAAGTAAACACTTTGTGAGATATCTATGATGATATGGGTCTAAAATAATCTCAGAACATGAATATAATTTACAAGTTACCTCTTTTTTATTATGTATTTACGTATTAGAATGGCCCTTCGGGCATATGGAGTACCTTGGGACTCTAACTTACCTATTCACCCTTTGCGCAAACTAATCCTTCCATCTGAGAAATCTCCCTCTTCTGTTCTTGAGCATGCATACAAACCCTTATCTATTACAACTGTTTGGGCCAAGGATCACAATAATGATGATGTGCATGTTTTATTTTCGGATAAGGTATGGGGGATGTTTAAGCTGTCTTCAGGGGCAGTCGTGGAGGGGCAGTCGTGGCCTACTGGATAGAGAGTCGGACTTGTAACCCAAAGGCCATGGGTTCGAGTCTCAGGTCCGGCAGGGATTGTCGGTGAGGGGAGTGAATATCCAGCGCTCTCCCCACCTTCAATACCACGACTGAGGTGAGACCCTTGAGCAAGGCACCGTACCCCCAACTGCTCCCCGGGCGCCGCAGCAATGGCTGCCCACTGCTCCGGGTGTGTGTTCACGGTGTGTGTGTTCACTGCTGTGTGTGTGCACTTGGATGGGTTAAATGCAGAGCACAAATTCCGAGTATGGGTCACCATACTTGGCCACATGTCACTTCACTTCACTTCACTTCACTTCAAATGATACATTGGAAATTACTACATAGGGTTTACTTGACTCCTATGAAACATTTCCATACGAATCTATCCTCCTCTCCTAAGTGTAATCTCTGTTTTCAAGGATCTCTAGGCACGTATTTGCACTTCTTTTGGGATTGTCCCTCTCTCTCATCTTTTTGGGCCCAGCTCTCACAGGACTTATCATATCTGTTGGGCACTGATATATGTTTGACTCCACGTCTCTCTCTCTTTTTTTTTTATGATTTTGGGGACCTTGCATTATCCACTCAACTAAGATGTTTACTGTTAGCCGCTCTCACAGGAGCAAAAAAAAATATTAGTCAACCGTTGGAATCCTCCTCACACAATGGACAGACGAACGTGGACAGTGTCTTTGTTGGACATTATTTCAATGGAACTTTCAACTTCTCGTATGCTTGGATCCAATGTTAGGACTCTGAATTTATGGCATGCTGCTTTTGATATTGTCTCAACTTTTTTAACATTATGTAAACCTGATTTGTATTATATTTCTATTTTCTTGAAGTCTACCAGGGGTGGGTTCTAGATTTGCATAATTGTATTCTTTAATTATATGTTCTTTATAAAAAGAAAAGAAAGAAAAACTCATNTTTGCATAATTGTATTCTTTATTTATTTCTTCTTTCTAAAAAGAAAAGAAAGAAAAACTCAATAAACAGTTAACAAAAAAATATATTATTATATTGAATATAATAATATAATCTGTAAATGGCCACTATCAACTCCATTGAAATTGTTTTTCCAGTTAAATTTAAACAATACATGATGAACAATAATAAAATAAATAATATCAAATAAAAAAGGCAACATACAAAATTATCAAACCATTTTTTGGTCAACAGATATAAATAAATAAAATATAATATGTATAAAATTACAACTTTTGTGACAAGTTGTCCTGATATGACATTTAAAAAATGTTCTGAGAACACAGTTCAACCTTTCTGTTAAAATTTAACTTCATTATAAAGAAGACTCCTGCCTGTCAGTATGATTTTAATTCATTTTAATGAATGATTTTAATTAATTTTAGTTTGGGGTGGAAAAGGCACAATTTTATTCCAATTTAAGAGAAGTTTGAAATAACTGTTTTCTAATTGAATATATATTTATACCTGTGATCAAATCTGTATTCTCAGCATCATTACTCCAGTCTTCAGTGTCACATGATCCTTCAGAAATCATTCTAATATTGTTGATTTGATGTTCAAGAAACATTTATGATTATTATCAATAGCCGCGTTTCCATTACCCTTCAAAATGCGCAAATTGAAATTGTGAATTGAAAATATGCTCAATGGAAACACGTCAATTTCGCAAAAACTCCCAGATATCACAAAAAAGTTTACGCTTACATGAGGTAAGCGTTTAACTCATAAATGACAAAAGAATTACTGGAATACTGGATTCTAAACAACAAAGAAATGCCACAATTTATCAAGACCTTGAAGCATAGGAGGGAGAAACACCCAGAAACACCTCATACGTGGCTGCTCCCAAGTACAAGGGGCTTTCCTTGCCATTAATGCTTGGATATCAAGCCTATGTCTCCTTCGATTAAAAATAATAGCTAGTGCAGTGGCTGCGATATACTTAAAACTACTAACATCCGTTGCCATGAGTTTTGGAATTACTTGGAAAAAATTGTTTTAGTCGCATAACATCAGTTAATGCAAATTCTGTCATTTCGCAATAGTTTTTATCGACATTTAGAAAATTGTTGCAAACGCTCCCAGGAAGACGAAGACGAATATAGAAATCCATCAAGGTTTATTTACAAGACTTTAAGGTAATCCAAAAACGTAACTGTGTGCTACAAAACAGGTTCACACAAGCAATACCAGACAACTAAAGAGTGAAAAGGCAGGAACTTAAATATAAGGCAAATGAGGGAACTAATAACGAACACCTGTGATGATTAAATGAATTACCATGACAACTAAAAGGTGGCGGGAAAACGGAACAAAGGAAGACGTGACACATGAAAACAAACTAAAAGTCCATGAAACTAAGATGAACATAACATAACTGTGACAAAAATATCCCAAAAGTTTTGCGCAAATCTGTAATGGAAACCCGGCTAGCGTTGAAAACAGTTTTGCTGGAAACCATAATACATTTGTTTCAGGATTCTTTGATAAATAGAAAGTAAAAACAGCAATGTAAAAGTCTTTATGGTCATTTTTGATTAATTTAATGCATCCTTAATGAATGCAAGTATTGAATCTTACCTAAAAAAAACTTTTGACTGGTAGTGTAGCTATGTTAACTTCCCCATGAGACAACAATCACCTAATCTATGACCAGAAATGCAGGTTAACAAATAGGTAAGTGTTGGTTCTTTTGAAGTGATGGATCAACGGCCGTCTGCCTGATCTCTAGAGAGAGGTGTCTGCTGTTGTATTGAGGGCCAAAAATGAGCAACTGAAATTAGCATGACTGTTAAAGAAAGAGAGAAGAAACTCGCTCCTGCACTCACACCTCTCACTATCCACACCATCGTCCCTTTAGGATCAAGGTAACACTTTCTATTCAAGCTGTAGAGACTGAATCATGGACGATGCTAATGTGCCATCAAAGCTATTCACCGCAACCTAGCTCAGGATCAAAGGGCACCTCTGAGGAAAAACAGCCATGACTTCCACCATGAATTATCATAACGGACGCATCACCTGAGAGCGCATCCCACGTCTTCAGAGACTGGCTGAGGGGTCACCGAGGAACAGACGTGGAACGTGACCCCTGCTCTGGCGCTTTAACCCCGGCCTTCATGCATGTGATTGACATAACATCACAGGAAGAGAGTAGCTGTTCAAGCTGCCATCTGTGTGGAATTAGAGCATTCGCAGCTAAGTGAGAAACTTCCATCGGGGGTCATGGGGTTGGGGAGGCGTAGGGTGGGAAAAGAAGTTTGGAGAATTAGGAAGCCCGTTCATCCCGCTGGCTTTTAAAACACACATGTAATTTGCAGTTATTGAACTCGACCGGTACGATCACGACGCGCCCCAGGAGGGGGTGACTCCTGCGGAAACTACAAAGCCATGTGCTACCGAGGGTCCGTCTCGCAGCTCCTGCTAAATGATCACAGGGCTCGTTGGACCCGCGACGGTTCTGGCGCACTCCAGATGTCGCAATGAACGCGCCGCACTTCCTATCGGCCCAAAACATACTTTCGAGAAACATAATAAGGGGTAACGATTGAGGGAAAAGACCACCAATTCCTATTTTGAATTGCATAAATCTTTGGCAGATGAAAGCACCAGTATTTTTTATCATTCGCCCTATGTCATTATGGGTAATTGGGGCTTCAGGGTAGAAGAGAGGTCACATTCCTAGTCTCAGTTAAAATGTTTTGTAAGTTTTGTGTTTTATCGAGTTTACTGACCTTTGCCTAAATGAAAGTGTTCAGAATGTTTACTCTGTGATAACAAGAATGATATGCTGAAAACATTGCTGCTTGCTCTGCACATAGCAAAAAACTTGGGATACTAAGACTGTCTTGACAACATTTGCATATCTACGTCCCCAATTTAATCCAGTAACATTGCGTGAGAAACTAAAATGTTTATAATCACATACATGAGCACAGCAACCATTATAACATGTCACACTCACTTTTAGAAATGTCTAAACTCACCCTACCCCAGTTTTAAAATGTATTTCCATTTTTATATTTATTAGCAATAATCATTATATTTTATTTCACTAGTCATTATATATACATATGTATGCAGAAATAATCATATCCATATTACATTTCTATTTATTTACATGATTTATTTTTGTTTTATTTATGTATTTTTATTTAGAAATACTCAGATTTTAAGAGCTTTGTTTTGTTTGGCTATGTTGTAGAAAGAAATTGTAACCAGCCATATAAAACAAAGGGACAGTTTACCCAAAAATGAAAATCCTGTCCTTATGTTGTTCCAAAACTGTCTGACTTTTCTTTCTTCTGCAAAAAAAACAACAACAGCACATAAGCAGATATATTGTTTCAACTGGAACAAAACAACACTGGATCCAATGACTTTTATTGTATGAACCAAAAAAATAAGACAAAAGAAAAAAGAAAATCATTCAGGTTGTGTAAATACAGGGCCGATGGCCAGTGACTTAAAATTTACCGTCCATATATATTTTTTTACCAGCCATGAAACTGTTTTTGCAAAAACAGGTAGTTATGACAGCAAAATTTTAGATACCAGTAAAAATTCGCAATTTTTAGGTACAGAAATGTAATAGTCATCAAATGTAAAACAACACTGCATAGTATTCACTGTATGAATTAAACATAGATTATTCCTTATTAAATTTACAAAAGTTATTCAGTCAAGAGCAGTGAGTGATTTTTCTTTGTCTTTTGTTGTTTGATTAACATTAAGCACACAGCAGCAGGAATATTAGGCTGCTGTCACTTTAAGACTAATGCACGGATCCAATATAATGATACACATGCATTTTCTTTCTCAACTGACTATGTTTGCAAGGATACTTGCCAATATGGGCATTTTCAAGTGCAAGAAGACGTGAAAGAGAGTTCAATTCAGTATTCGCTCTGATGTCTCAGAATTGAGTTCCCTTTTGCGTCTTCTTGCTCTTGAATATTTCAATTGGCAAGGTTTAAACTTTCATGAAAATACAGTGCTGGCCCGTCAACTGTCTGAGCGAAATTTCCGTTTGTTAACATGTTCTCACAACATTACATTGTTAGAATTCATAAAATTATTATTGGCCAACTGCTGATTGACGTTTCATACACTCGCCAACACCGATTTTTACTAGTATTTGGTGCTTGGCGAGTTAATTTTATGCCCTGTGTTTTCATTTTTGGGTGAGCTATCCCTTTAAGACCAATCAGAAGCCTTTGCCAACTTATAGCATGACAATGATGATGCCCAAATGACACGTCTGAATCCAATGTTAGCTTCACTTCCTGTCTCATGAGATGCCTTCATCTGATGGATTTTTGAAGGCAGCATAGATGTATCACTGCCTTTGATATCCCACAATCCTGTGCATTTCATTCTGTGACAGTTGAGCTAAAAAATAAAGATGGTGTCTGAAAGTTGCGGTTTGGTGATCAGTTTGTGTGTTTTTGACCAACGTTTTATGTTATTTTGTCCGCATCCGATTCGTTGACTATATCCGACTTCTTTTAAAAGTGACCCATATCATTTACACTATACACTTGGCGAAACAACCCATGGTAGACGTACTGACCTGGAAAAGCCTATGGAGAAAAGGAAGTAAAAACGACATGATTTGCAATGGGAGGCAGACGAAATGATAATACAAGCTTTTGCTTTCTGCGCCATCTTTGAAGGTCAGCAAAACATTGGGTTGAGCCTTCGCCCTCCATTGTGCCATTGAAAAGAGTCATGTGATTACAGTTGGTGTCCACCTGAGTTGACCTCATTCACCACTGTCACTTCTTCAATGATGTACAACTCACATTGACTTGGGAATATCTGATCTGTCTGCTTACATGACAGACGCAAATGCATGTATCCGAATTATATCAGATTTCCACACACTCTAAAAAATTAATTGGGTTAACACAAGTGGGGTTAAATATGGACAAACCTGCTGGGTAGTCTTATTTAACTATTATTTAACTATTGATAAATTACTGCACAGCAAACCCCCCAGAGTTAAATCAACTCTGCTCAGATTACATATGGTCCCTCTCTATATAGTGTTAATGTAACACTGAAGCAGAGTTCAAGTTAATGAGATAATTAAGTGATTATTGAGCATTAGTGATGAACACCTGCTGTTAACAAGCAGAATCACTGAAGAGAATCACAAGAACTACAACTGACTTCCAGCCACAGCCTTAGATGAAATCAACTAAAGATAAAAGACATTAAATCTTTCAAGATCTGATTAAACACCTCCACAAACAGCATATTATCTCATTAACTTTAACTCTGTTTCAGTGTTATTTTAACTCTATGTAGAGAGGGGCCATAGAAAACTCTGAGCAGAGTTGATTTAACTCTGGGGACTTTTCTGTGTATATACATGACCCTGGACCACAAAACCAGTCATAAGTCACATGGGTATATTTGAAGCAATAGCCAACAATACATTGTATGGGTCAAAATTATCCATTTTTCTTTTATGCCAAAAATCATTAGGATATTAAGTAAAGATCATGTTCCATGAAGATTTTTTGTAAATTTCCTACCGTTAATATATCAAAAATAAATTTTTGTGAGTGGATATGCATTGCTAAGGACTTTTAAGGATTTTTTTGCACCCTCAGATTCTAGATTTTCAAATAGCCGTATCTTGGCCAAATATTGTCCTATCCTAACAAACCAAACTCAATTTAAAAAAATGTACCCTTATGACTGGTTTTGTGTTCCAGGGTCACATATGGCTGGCTTAAAATGAACCCAAAATAGGTTGGAAATTAAAAATCAGACACATAATTACTAGAGGCAACAGTAATAATCAAAAGGTGAAAATGTATTAATAAGCATTTTAATAAATGTTTATTATTTATTAAATATATGAATACATGTTAATTTATTAAACATATTAATATTTCCAACCTATTTAGATTCATTTTAAGTGAGCAATATAGTAATTTTTAAACAATAGTTGAGTTAAATAAAACTACCCAGCAGGTTGGGTCAAACATTTAACCCAACCACTGGGTCTAAACAACACCATCGTTGTTTTTAGAGTGCATACTATGAATGAGGCCTGAAACGGATCTGAGATGATTGTAATCCATGTGCTTTTTTCCTGCTTACATGTTCGTGGGTGATATCCGATCTGTGCCACATGAGAGGAAAAAAATCAGAACCATTGTAATATAAATGCAGCCTTAGCTGTAGAATATTAAACCATTACGCAGCCTCAGAAGTGTGTCCAAAATTAGTTTGTGAGATTCCTTCGTGCGCAGACGCTGCCTGCAAAGTCATTGCCTGTTAAGGCAGCGAGGCAACAAGTCAGCTGCCCGCCAAGGTGTCCGCCATCTTGGAGCGGTTAACATGACGTTTAAATATGGCGGATGGCTTACATATGGCAGCCCATAGAAACAGACACTAATAAGGCATCTATGTATATATATCTATGGTTCCTACACCCCTGATCCGATATTCATATCAAAGTTCCATGTACGCTAATCGACAGCTTTACTGGCCTAACTTCATGTGCAAGGAAAAGGAGAAAACAGCTAGTGCCTGTTTATAAAACAGAGCTGCTAAGTAAACAATTTTCTGCAAGAAACAATCTTTAAACAGTGATGCTTATTTAAAGCAACAGGGTTTGAGCCTGTTCCAGAGTCTTTAGGAACAAAGCTCCCCAAATGTCAAGAGGGGTGTTGCTGAAAAGAAACGATAATAAGAGGTTGTCCAAGGCTCTGCAGGGCTTTGTCCTCTTTTATTGTCCTTTATTGCGCCATTGGTCTCACATTGAAATATATTTGACTCATCACCAACAAAGTTGCTCAAATGTGGGGGGAAAATAAAGCTGGTTTAGATGTGTTTGCTGGTGGATGCTGGGGAGGGGTTGACCACCGCATGCAATCTGTGGGGTTTTGTTCTCCTTCTTTTGTTTTGTGAGATGAGGTTTTCCAGCAACGACTGGACGAACAGGCTCCAGTAAATCACAACTGAGCTAAATTTAATTCTTAGTTTGTCTGGGGAAGTGTGTGTGCTGGAGTAAGATTGTTTTCCTGAAGGAAAAAAGAAAACCAAGAGAGAGAAAAAAAATGCCGGAGTATTAAAGCAGAGCTGTCATGTGCTACTACTGTCTGTGCATCATGTTTCCAGTTGACTGAACACATGTGTGTGTGTGTGTGTACTATATCATTATACACACATCATTATTAATAATAATATTTTTAAAAATGTAATATATGTCTGACTACAGCAAAAATAAAATCACAAGAAATTAACAAACATTCCCTTGTGAAAAAGAAGTACACTTTAGCATGCCTTTATAAAGAGTACTTATTACAGAAATAAAAAAAAATATATATTACTTTAAAATAACATACTTAAGTGTGAACTGAATGTCATGTTTCAGTGCACTTAACTGCATGTTATTTACAATTAAATTAAAATATATTAACATTTCGCTGACCCACTTAAGTAGGACTTTTTATGTAATTTCATAACTTCTTCTATTGTCTTTGAAATATGGTTAAAGTTACTGCCGAATGTACTGACAAACATTTTTGGTAAACTAATGTCATTTCTATTGCAATTTGTGTTATGTATTTAAATATATGTGTAATTACACATTTATAATGAAGTTGCAATTTAGTACATTTAAAATATATTAACTTTAAATGTTATATCAAGTAACTACAGTTACAATTATAATCAAGTATTTAAATGTGCTTTAGTATATTAGTCAAAATAAGTACTTTAAAACATGACAAAAGATTGTTAAAAACTTAATGTACTTTAACACTCTGGTGCTGTTTGCGTGTCGGTCACAAATGAACAACATTTTTTATTTTATTTCAATGAAATTATTGTATTATATTTTAGTTGAATAAGGTTTTTTTATTTAATATTAAGCATTTTTGGGGAATTTTATGGTACGAAAATTATATTTATGCGGTAGTTAAAATCTATTTATTAACTTTTTGCGGAAATAGACCTGAAAATTAAATGTCCAACTTAAACTGTCATTAATCTTGAATGCTTTGGAGCACAGACTTAGGTTTGGTCTCTTTTTAAAAGACAAGACTTGGCAGATTATTGCTGATGTGAAAAAAGTGAACTTGAAAAAAGTTATACAATTTTACTTTTACCATGAAAAATGCACAAAAATACTATTTTCATATTTTTTATAGAAATATTTATTTTCCAAAACGTGTTTTACTCTAAAACCGTGAAAAAAAAATCAAAGCCACAAATCTAAACAAATTCTGTCCCAATATGAGGTTGATATCTTAAAAAAATAGCTTTCAGTAAGAATTTGTTTCTGCTCAGTAAACGTTTCCAATAGATGAAATTCATCTCTCATTCATTTCTAATGCGGTCATCTTTGACTGCGAACAATACAAATGTGACCATTTTTTTAAATTCAGGACCATTTAACCTTTCGAATCATGTCCATATTTTTTTTGTTTGTGTGTTCACACAGCAAGTGCCAAAACCTTTGCCAGGTTTCATTCCATTTCGATGAAGTAAAAAATTCTAAAAAAACAAAACCATAATTTTTTCGTCGAATATGACCCAACAGAACCAGAGGGTTGAAGTAAAACTTTTAATTTGACATTAAAACAAAGTTAACCCTTTAAAAGAGTACTTAAGTGTGTTAAAAACAGTCATGAAAGTGTACTCTCATGAAAATTTCCTTTTATTGAATTAAAATTATATTATCTGCATGTAGTGTTTTTTTAAATATACTTCTAAGATTTGAAGTACACTACTAGTGCATTTTCAATACAATTATGCACACTACTTTTTTCGGAATTGTTATCAACATTACTTAAGTTAACAAGCTAACAGGTATGTTTCTAAAATACCCCAGATTTTCTCTTGTCAACAATAAAAACAGGACACTGAACCCTTCGCTCCTGCATGAGGTCCATTGCTCTGCACGTCTGCAGCATGTGCGCTAACTGCAATACCAAACATCTAGATCTTGGTCTAAATGAAGAAGTTCTTATGAGATGCTAGTGAGTTGTTTAAGGTGTTCAATTTGAGATGTGTGTTTAACACTCTATTACCTTTAAAATAGTCTCTCGTAACCTGACTTTTGACTTGCGGCGTTGAGTCTGTGCCACATTGCAGCTTATTCTGGCCAAATGATGCCTGCTTAGACAGGAAAAAAACATTTGATCAACATATAAACTGATCAATTACTGTTCTTATTTTTCATATGTTCATAAGTAAGTGCACACATCACTGTTAGATAAGGCCAACACCTATTTGACATAAATTGACACTACTACATTTTGTAGGATTAAACAAAATCTGTCATTCTCTGAGCTTTCCACTGTGGCACAACATGAGAGAGCAGACAGGAAGTGGCCACCCTTCCCTCTCTGCTTCCACTTGCTCAATCCATCCCCCTCTTAACCTCA
>RJVU01061435.1:2492412-2525629 GCA_003731715.1 Anabarilius grahami
TGGCTATAAGAAAAAAGCTAATGCATTGAAAATCCCCATTTCCACCATCAGGGCAATAATTAAGAAGTTCCAATCAACTAAAGATGTTACAAATCTGCCTGGAAGAGGACGTGTGTCTAAATCGTCCTAATGCGCGGAGAGGAAGAAAGTTTGAGTGTCCAAAGATTCTCCAAGGAGCTGGAGAATTGCAGAGATTAGTTGAGTCTTGAGTTTCAGAAAGCCTAAAAAAAAAAATATCAAACAGAACCTACATCCCCACAAGTTGTTCCGGAGGGTTTCAAGAAAAATACTCTGCTCTCATCCAGAAACAATCTCCAGCATACTTAGTTGTCAGACAAGACTGGAACTTCTAACGGGACCGGCTTCTATGGTCAGATGAAACTAAAAAAACGTTTTTTGGCAGCAAACCCACCAGATGGGTTTGGTGCACACATGGATAAAAAGTACCCCATGCCCACAGTTAAATATACTGCTGGATCTTTAATGTTGTGGGCATATTTTTCTGCTGGAGGGTCCTGGACATCTTGTTCAGATACATGGTATTTTGGATTCTAGCAAATACCAACAGATAAAAAATCGAAACCTGACCTTCTGCTAGAAATCCAATAATGGGCCGTGGTTGGATCTTCCATCAGGACAATGATCCAAAACAAACATCAAAACCACCACAAAAATGTGTCACTGAGCACAAAATAAAGCTTCTGCCATAACCGTCCCAGTCCCCTGACCTGAACCCTATAGAAAATGAGTGGAGTGAACTGAAGAGATGAAGCACCAACATGGAGCTGGAATCTGAAGGATCTGGAGAGATTCTGCATGAAGGAATGGTCTCTGATCTCTTGTCAGGTGTTCTCCAAGCTCATCAGGCATTATAGGTGAAGACTCAGAGCTGTTATCTTGGCAAAAGGAGGTTGCAAAAAGTTTTGAATAAAAGGGTGCCAATAATTGTGGCCAACGTGTTTTGGAGAAAAACATTTATTTCATAATGTGATTTTCCCCCCACTTTCAATTATTTTCCTTCAATGAAAGGTTATAATTTTGTGAATTTTTTGAAAGAAAGATCAAAAGGATGAACAATGCAGATTTATTTTCACAGCCGCCTTTGCTCATAATTACGAAGGGTGCCAATAATTGTGGAGGGCACTGTATATATACACACACATTATATACAGCCTGGGCTTGACATTAACAGTGGATTTCAGCAGTGACGTGTAACACATTCACTCCTACTAGCCACTTTGGCATGTTGAATTATAAATATATACACACTATATTGCCAAAAGTATTGGGACACCCCTCCAAATCATTGAATTCAGGTGTTCCAATCACTTCCATGGCCACAGGTGTATAAAATCAAGCACCTAGGCATGCAGACTGCTTCTACAAACTTTTGTGAAAGAATGGGTCACTCTCAGGAGCTCAGTGAATTCAAGCGTGGTACCATGATAGGTTGCCACCTGTGCAATAAGTCCATTCGTGAAATTTCCCCTCTACTAAATATTCCACGGTCAACTGTTAGTGGTATCATAACAAAGTGGAAGCAATTGGGAACAACAGCAACTCAGCCATGAAGTGGTAGGCCACGTAAAATCACAGAGCGGGGTCAGCGCATGCTGAGGCGCACAGTGTGCAGAAGTCGCCAACTTTCTGCAGAGTCAATAGCTACAGACCTCCAAACTTTGTGTGGCCTTCAGATTAGCTCAAGAACAGTGCATAGAGAGCTTCATGGAATGGGTTTCCATGGCGAGCAGCTGCATCCAAGTCTTACATCACCAAGTGCAATGCAAAGCGTTGGATGCAGTGGTGTAAAGCACACCACCACTGGACTATAGAGCAGTGGAGACGTGTTCTCTGGAGTGACGAATCATTCTTCTTTGTCTGGCAATCCAATGGACAAGTCTGGGTTTGGCGGTTGCCAGGAGTACTTGCCTGACTGCATTGTGCCAAGTGTAAAGTTTGGTGAAGGGGGATTATGGTGTGGGGTTGTTTTTGAGGGGTTGGGCTTGGCCCCTTAGTTCCAGTGAAAGGAACTCTTAATGCTTCAGCATACCAAGACATTTTGGATAATTTCATGCTCCCAACTTTGTGGGAACAGTTTGGGGATGACCCCTTCCTGTTCCAACATGACTGCGCACCAGTGCACAAAGCAAAGTCCATCAAAACATGGATGAGCGAATTTGGTGTGGAGGAACTTGACTGGCCTGCACAGAGTCTCGATAGAACACCTTTGGGATGAATTAGAGCGGAGACTGTGAGCCAGGCCTTCTCGCCAACATCACTGCCTGACCTCACAAATGCGCTTCTAGAAAAATGGTCAAAAATTCCCATAAACCTCCTAAACCTTGTGGAAAGCCTTCCCAGAAGAGTTGAGGCTGTTATAGCTGCAAAGGGTGGACCAACTCCATATTAAACCCTACGGATTAAGAATGGGATGTCATTAATGTTCATGTGCACGTAAAGGCAGGCGTCCCAAAACTTTTGGCAATATAGTGTAATATATAAATTTTTCAATTGTAGTCTTTTAAAAAAGGCATCTGAAATAATAAACTAAGTGCAATGTAGTGTTGTCTAAAATATTGATTTTTCGATGATATCGATACTGAAATATCTAAAACGCTTCCAATACTCATTTTTCAGAGAATAGATATGATAACCTATAATATTCTTTTTAATAATTTCTCTCTCGCTCTCAAATAAGAGCAAGAGAGAGACAGAAAATATTAAGAATATTTAGCACCATTGCCCAGCCCTCATTTGTATGTCTACAAAATAAGTCTGTTCAAACTTGTTTTTGTCCCACTCTGTTGACAATAGCTGTTCCTATCCATCTATTTTTATGCACATTTTTGGATATCACATCAAAAAACACTGGATGGAAACACCAAGATGCACATAAATTATACAAATAAAATAAAAAAACGTATGCGCTTAATTGAGGTGGATACAT
This sequence comes from Anabarilius grahami, assembly GCA_003731715.1. NCBI lineage: Eukaryota > Metazoa > Chordata > Actinopteri > Cypriniformes > Xenocyprididae > Anabarilius > Anabarilius grahami. The sequence continues at coordinate 2,495,360 of RJVU01061435.1, forward strand.
TTATTATCAGATAAGAAGACATGCGCATAAACTACAATGGAAACACATTTAAAGTATAAATCCCTCAATGCGCAAAAAAACTTTGCCTCAACAGTGGATGTGATTGGATAACTGGACTAACCAGCAGACCAATCGCATCACACAGCATCTCAAATGTTGGTTTGATCATTCTGTCAAGTCTGTCATCAGAATGATTTGGTTTAATTCCTCCCAGAAGCGTCTCACACGATTGCATTCACAAGCACCAGCATCCGAACGCAAGATAACATGACAGCGTTTATTGCGTTTCGTCTGCACACTCTGAGATGCGAGTCATTTATGATGTAGGATAAAAGATCCACAGTGGTTTCACTGATTGCAGCAACTTCCATTTTTATTACAGATATTTTGCACCAAGAAGTGACGATTTTGTTTTCTTGAACACATGGGATGGAAGCGCTGCTTTATTCGCAAATGTTTTGTGGGATATTCCAATTTTGTGCATAAGTTAAATTCAAAACTTCGGATGGAAACATAGCTCCTGACAGCTGTCTTCAGTTAGCATGACTGGTTAAATTGCTTTTGTTTAATGCAACAGAAATAGAGCACTTGTTTACAGTCTCAGTTTCCCATTTCAGATGCCACAGAGATCCGTTGCAGTTGAGCCGTTGAGTCCTGATTACTGATAAACTTTTGAAAACATTTCCCAGTAGGCTCATACAGCTTTAGTATCGCACTTTATGGTTGAAGGCTGACATATGGCTAACAGGTCCTCTTGCGTACGTGTGCGCGCCTCCGTCTCCTGCTGCTGTTCAGGTATTATCAGTTAGATACAGTTGAGTTGTAAAGCAGCAGAAAGTCACTGAGGTTCTGTTTCAGAGCTCGCTGACTTCTTTCTCGGCTCTTTTGTGTAGGGTGGTGGCAGTTGTGCGTAGCGTCATCAGACACCGTCAGCGTCTGTGCTGTAGACAGTAGCATTACAAAGAGTCTCTCATGCAGCTTTCTTTACAATGGTAGGCCGTTGGTCTGTGCACCTGGGAGTCATGGAGTACAAAGTGAGGTCATAAAATTCAATCAGTAACACCACAGATGCTGAACGCTCTGATGAACATCTTCAACGAGAAGTTTTTAGAGGACTGTTACCACTGTTGGCAGAATCCTGCACAGACAGCCAGTCATTATCCCCAAAAAGCCAATGTTATTTAGCAAATAAATGAATAGATGGACACGAAATATTGATGTGAGGTGAAATTATAATGCGGGAAGAAACTGAGCATGGGTTGTTGCAACAAAAGAAACTATCTCAATTAAGTAGGAAATCAGTTGAAATATTCTGCATGAGAATGTGAAGATTTAAGTAAATTGACTTGACACTTTTTCCCTTAAACTTAACATTAAATATATGAAAAAATGTAATTGACATGGCATTAAGAGTTTGGTTGATTTTTGTGAATCAGTATGCCCATTTTAATTACTTTTTAATTAATTAAAATGTTTTGTAAAATATATTAAGGTAAATGTTAATTATTTAATCTTCAAATCGGTTTATAAAACTGAATTACTGAATACATTTTAAAAAGCACACAATTATTAAGTAGACTTTTACTGTATTTTGCATTAAACAGTTTGAATTTACTTGGTTACAAGGTTTATTTTGTCGAAATTGATTCTTTTGATTTGGAAGAAAATCGCTCTTTTTGAAAGTCAAGTCTTTCAGAGAGCTGTGCGCTAATAGATTTATTTGTTTGTTTACTTTATGTTGGAATTCCGAGTTTACGAATAGTTAAAAATTTTCATGTGTGCGTCAAATTTATACAAACATCAAATGTTTTGATTTCGAAACATCCATTTATAATTGTTTTAGTGCTCAACAAGATTATTTACTTATGAGAAATTACGATTTTCAACAGGCAAATGTTTGTTGAACTCAAATAAAACTCGCAATTTTATAAAAGTTTTTACTTTTCATCACTTGATTATCATGTAGCAACCAAAATGGCAGCAGCCTCAAGCGTTAAAGGTAGTTAGAAACCTCAACATTCATATACTTATATGCATATTTACACTAAAATATATTCAGCCATTTCAACTTAAAAAGTTCAGTTGCTGCTTTACAATTTTAATTACAATCAAATTGGCTGTGGAAGTAATTTCAACTTAAATTATATTTAACTGACTTAAAAAACAGTTGAATCTAATTGAACTTATAAAAAAGTTGAAATTGTTTCAGTTATCTTGCTGAGTTAATGGAAAAACACGTTTTTTTTTTGTTTTGTTTTTTTACAGTGTACTGGCGCACTTTCTTTGTTCTCCAAAATTTTTACCAGAGCATATTGAGGTGAAAGGGTTACTCACCCTCATGTTGTACCAAACTCATAAGACATCTCTTTTTTTTCCTGTGGAACAGAAAAGAAGGTATTTTGAAAAAAAAAAAAGTCTGAGGACATGAACTTCAGCTAGTAGAATCTCTGTAACACCTCAAATTTCCTACATGACATCACAGCAACATTACACAAGAAACAAATTCATTTTGAGCACTAAAAAGTACAAAATAATAAAAAAAAACTTGCAAAATCTAAACATCTGATGAGGATGTTTGTCTGGTTGCCTCGAGTGCTGCTCACAGTCGTCACTGACTCAAGAGGGGTCAGTTCGATTGGTGCAGAACACACAGGTCAACAACAACAAACCTTTACATGACCTTGTTGTGAGACGCGTTCCTCTGCACACACATGAAGAGGGAAAAAAAGGAAACTCTTTCCAGGGTCCGTTCACTGAATGGCCCGATCGCCGTGGCAACAGGATCACTTCATCAGTCGAAGTGAACAGATGGTGTGTGTGCAACAGGCAACATATGTTCCAATGAGCCGAGGCCATTACTACAGATGGAGGGTGGGAAGGAGGCCGGCTCTGAAACATAACCTGACATTTCCTCCTCATTTGGCACCGCATTGTTACGTATCACAAAGAGAGATTAGCCCGAAGCGGTGAATAGCAGCGCAAAATCTCTTTAAAGGCAAATTACTAAGAGTCCCTCGCATTTCTCCACACACTTTACTTAACCAAGCTAGGCGGAAGGGCCATATTTCACATGGGGGTCTGGGACAGAGGAGGGCCGCACTGTTCACAATGACTGATATACAGCTCTCTTGTTCCCCTTGACAGATTTTATGCCACTTCTGAGGAGGTGGGGATGGTTATATCTCATGACTCGACATGCCTCAACAGACAGCAACAGGTCACTGCGGTAAAATTTTGAAAAATCCAAACAAAGCCCAAAGTTTAAGGTCAATATGAAATCTAAATTGACCCTATATACTTTCTAAATTGGATACACAAAAAAAAGATATTTTGAAGAATGTTGGTAGCCAAAAAGCTTCAGTTACCACTATGTGCTATTTCATGGACATGGACAAAACAAAACTGAAAAAACAAAATACTGGTAGCCTACATTTCCCAAAATGTCTTCTTGTTTGTTCCACAGAAGAAAGTCATGGAAGTTTGGAACAACATGAAGGTAAATGAGGACACAAATTTCATTTTTGGGTGAACTGTCCCTTTCACATTGTTCCAAACGTGTGCGCTGTTATTTTTAAGTAGGAACACAAAAGGAACATTTAGCAGAATCTCTGAAATCTCATTGGAGTTCAGATTCAAAATGTGTCATTGAATCTAGAATTTTACAGTGTCCTTGTTACACATATTACATGTAGTTACTGTAGTAATAACTATAAATTATGCATAATTACATGTGACTAACCCTAAACCAAACCCTAATCCTAACCCTAACCCTATAGCAAGTACATGTAGTTAATTGTTATTACTCAGTACTTGAATGTACATTACACTGTAACACGGATACCTTAAAATAAAGTGTAACCGAAATGTCTAATATCTCAGTCCAAAAGGACAAATTACAAAATTGTGCTCGCCTGAGAGTTAAAGGGTACCTATTATTCCCCTTTTCACAAGATGTAATGTAAGTCTCTGGTGTCCCCAGAAAGTGTCTGTGAAGTTTCAGCTCAAAATACCCCACAGATCATGTATTATAGCTTGTCAAATTTGCCCCTATTTGGGTGTGAGCAAAAACACGCCGTTTTTGTGTGTGTCCCTTTAAATGCAAATGAGCTGCTGCTTTTTCCAGAAGAGGGTGGTGCTTTAACAGCTGGCGCTTCGGTTGCTCAAAAACAACAAAGATGGAGAATCTCACGCAGCCAAAATGAGGACGGTCAGTAATGGTGTTCAGCCTTACATTGTCCAAACCGGAGTTGGACACTGATGGAGACTCAGTAGGAAGTTTTTGTGTCTGAATGGTTAGTGGATAAAATTATGTCGCTGCTGTGGAGTTGATTCAACTCATTGACTAACATGTGCCGTCATGTTAATCTTTTACGTGCAAAACCCATATGGACCCCCTATACATAGCATACCAAACAGAGCCATACACACAGGTTATCGTTTATGATAGCTATCAAATGCTGTGAATGGTCTAATATTTTTTCCAAAATATCGCTCGGACAGAAATGCTCCTTTTTTAGCAATCGAGCTTGCCAGGGTCAACTTGCAGGCTATCCAAGCTAACGAGACTGTTCTGTGCTCGTCTGTGCAGCCAACGACAGAACAGTTAGCATGCTTTGCATGAACTTTTGCCATGGCCTTAGAACTGGTATACCGTTTTCGCTTGCGAAAACAAAATGGAAGCGCCGTGGGAGGGCTTGCAGAGAAAGGCTTGCCAAAACAAAGTTACTGGGTTGTCCTTTTCCATGTTTTCTGGGTTGGTAGATGCACCGGAGACCCGATTATAGCACTTAAACAAGGAAAAAGTTAGATTTTTATGATATGTCCCATTTAAGGTGCATTCACAGTGAATTTTTGGAAAAATTTGCAGGCAAAAAAAGTCCACTTTCTAGTATCAACTGTGTAGCGATGTATGAAGCCCAACTCCGGGTCACTTTCAAACCAAGCTGCTTTTTTGGTCAACACAACGAATCCATGTGGCCAATTTGAACCTAATCTATATGAGGAAATCTTTCGCCCTCAAGTGAAATTTCCGATGACGCAGATTCCAATTGAAATGACTAAATTTTGTGGAAATTCGTCAAACAGCGGCGAATGTGACCGCACCTTTACTGTACCAACAGTTCACTGCTTGAGTGGTTTACACTTGGATCAGTATTGGATGGTATTGGCAAAAACATAAATAGTAATGTTAAAAAATGTATTATAAATGGAAATATAAGTTAAGATAGATGACATTTGGTTATTGGTAGTTTTAAAGAATGAAATTTTACCTCCATATTCTCTACACTGGCATGTCTATATCAGAAATATATATCAGCAAAGAAAATTAGTCATGTGAATTGCACATCCCTAGTCCAAAAAAACTAAACAAAACAAAACAAAAAAGCCAAAGGCACTGAGTTATTTTTTTCAGTAGTTGTCTATTTTTCTTTTGTTGGTTTGAATCTTATGTGAGTCCACATACAATTACGGCAAGAGTAAATCTGCGGCCGGTTCCTGAGTTTTACAGTTCTCTATTCATAGCTTCTTCCGTAAATATCAGTGGCTAAATATGTATTCGGTAGACCAGTATTTTTAGAATCTTGCAAAGCAATTTTGTGCATTTTAAGCAGTGGTCTCAAAAGAGAGATAAATCCCCACAGCTAATCATAACACACTATCTGATGCAGCAGTCATATTAGATGGCCGTTTTTATTTTGGTCAGGAAGCAATTATAGGTCTTCCGAGACTGTGACAGTGGGTCATTTTTAACTACGGAACGACTTTGTGTTTTGACTCAAAAGCCAAAAGTCAAGTCACGGGAGGGTGGTTATTACTGAAAACAGATCCAACAATCTATAATCATCATCATTACCACCACCATCGTCAAGCAAACATGTCTGTGTCCTCATGGTGTACGATTACATTATTATCATGAAACACAACAGCTTTGGTTTGGAGGGTTCTGGCTCCCCCAATAAAACTTTGAGTCAAAACAAAAGATTTAGGTTGTTATAAGAAATACTTACACTTTTTATACACTACCTTTCAAAAGTTTCTTTTTAAAATAAATGTATTTTATTTAGCAAAGACAATTGATAAAAAGTGGCAGAAAAGACTTTTACATTGCTACAAATTTTTTGATAAATAAATGCAGACTTGATCAGCATAAGAAAATACTTTTGAATGGTATTGTAAGTTGGCAAGTGTTCTGTGGCAAGCAGGTCGGAGCCGAGAGCCGTGGGAATGGAGCGAGGCCGGTGGCGCGAGTGTTAATGAGCATCACCTGTGCATTACACCGGTCTCGAGTCCCACAGAGGAGCTCCGGAAAGATAAAAGGAGGAGCGACAACAGTGAAGGACGAGAGAGGACCAGGCCTAGACTTAAACTAAAACAAAACACTAATGTTATGCGGCAGTCGTCTGTGAGGGGTCGCCTCTTTACTTTCATTTTGTTTATTATGTTTATTTTATTTTTAAAGTTATGTTGAACATTCGCCGGTTCCCGCCTCCTCCTTCCCTGAGCCTTTAACTTTGTTACATTGGTGCCAAAACCCAGGAGGAAGGAGGGACACGCTGTCGAAGAGCCCTTGCTGCGGAGGGGGCTTGCTGTGTTGAGGAGGTCGGGGAGCACGAAAGAGTGGAGTCTACAAGTGGCTGCCCGAGGCGGTGGTGCTGGAGCGATGGATGTGGGACGGAAGCTAGCTGCCGTCCGCCTGGACCAAGGAGGTGTGGCTCCTATCCGTGAGGGGACGGAGGAGTTGCCGCCATTCGCCGGAGGCCAGACCTGCTTCCGTCCACCATGATGGGGAGGAGCAGGCAGAGCGAGGGAACGAGGGGCTTGCTGACGGGCACCCCATTTCTGAAGGAGCCGTTGTCGTCCCCCAGGGGGCGGAGGAGTAGAAAGCCATCCACAGAGGAGCATCCAGTGCCATCTCACAGCACTGCGAGTGAGGGGCCTCTCCGCTGGCTGTGGACCGAGCAGCAGTGTGGTCGGAAAACTGGAGCAAGAATTTTATTTCTCTCTTTTCCTCTCTCCCATCTGTCCCTCCTCATCCTTCCATCTCCTGTTCTCTCGCCTCATCTGTCCTCTGCCCCAGGTGGGGGGTGGGAGTAGAGCACAGTGTCAAGGGTGCCCCCCAGCCTGCAAAAGGACGATGGAGGCATGTGGCAAGCAAGGCGGGGCCAAGAGCCGTGGGAACGGAGCGAGGGTGGTGGCACGAGTGTTAATGTGCGTCACCTGTGCACCACACTAGCCTCGAGTCTCACGGAGAAGCTCCGGAAGGATAAAAGGAGAGAGGACCAGGCCAGTCATCCGTGAGCGGCTGCTGCTTTGCTTTAGTTTTGTTTTTTGTGATTATTTTATTATTCAAGTTATGTTGAATGTTCGCCGGTTCCCGCCTCCTCCTTCCCTGAGCCTTTAACTTTGTTACACGTTCCAATAACATTATTACAGTAACCAATCAGTCAAATAAAATTACATTCTGGTCATCTGAGATGGTTACAATACAACAATAAAATACTCAAGTGGTTTCTGTTAGGATAAGTACCAAATGGTATCACCAAAAAAGTCCTGTAATCTATTACAATTGCAAGTACAAGATTTTTAGATAGCTGACATTTGGCTAACTGTGCTAGAGACCCCAAAATAAAAGATTGCTGCATAAAAAATACTTTAAATTTAATAGAAGAGTTGACTGAGTCATTTTATTATTCACACACTGAGCAGAATTGACCAGAACTGTAATAGCCAAGCTGTCTTTCCCCAATTCAGACCCCAGACTCAAAAAAAGCAGCCCCTCCTACCCTCAATTTCACAAGGAGAAAAAGAATATGCGAAGGACAGAGCGCCAGATAATTGTTGGCTCCATCATGCCTGCTTTCCCTCCCTCCGTCTCTCTCGTGCTCTGTGAAGGAAACAGTGATGACAGCGTGCCAAAGTCTGGCTTCTTGTGGCAGCGTGTGTCCCCACCTCCACCCTATAGCGCCTGCTGCAGAACAAACGCTCTGTTCCCCACTGAGGCTGCAGAGGCGACTGCCGCCCACCCTCAACGGGCCGGCAGCGAATCACCCTCACGCTAACTCCAGCGTCAGCCCGCTGAGCTGTGACCACACTGCCATGAGAATAGAGGCTATATTTACCATTAGTGCACACATTCAGACATACGCTATAATTAAACAGATGAAAAGGACAATGTGTTGTAGTGTTGCTAATCTAGTGGTTTTATTTATTTAGTTTAAAAAAGGGCTGGATACACAATCTGCACCCGGCCCGTGCCAGGACGGGGAAGGCTGAGCAAACAGATTTAGAATCAAAGCAAAACGCTGCACAGGAAATGATTCTGTACACTTAAAAATAACTTCATTCAATGTTACATTTGCATAAGAAACATCCCAGCCCTTTCCATTGAAGCACAACTGTTGGGTTTCCGGAAAAAAATGTATACTCATTTTCTCCGTAAAGAAAACTGATGTTTAGCAATAACATTTAAACCTATTCAACAGAGCCATGATGATAAAAAAAAAATAAAAAAAAGAACTCAACGACCAGCCAAACTTGTATACACGTTTATAATGTTGGTTTGGCTTGTGCTCTGTTGCTATTGAAAGTCTTAACACTCTTCGTATACTCTATATGCTTTATTTTAGGACTGTATGGATGGATTTGAAAAATGTTTTGGGGGCCAAGTGTTTACACTAGCTATGTTTCCATTAGGAACGTGACGGTGAGAATTTTTTCCCCCTCTTTTGCACCTAGCTTTTAAATCGCTAATTTGAATGCGAAAGTAAAATGTGCATGGCCGCAGGCATTCATAATGGTGCGGAGCACAGCAAGTGTTTTCAATTAACTCCTATGGAAGCTGAAAACGCTCGCTCTGCTGCTCCACAGCAGTGGACCCACACCGTTATGAATGCCTGTGCGGCCTTCAAATTAGCGCCAGTACGGTGGTGGCAATTGATTGAAATGTGGTTTCAATATTCTTCTTAATGAAAAACACAACAACTAGAAAAACAAAAACTAATCCTTTGCAGGTTCCCTATTAGCATTGGGTTTAAATCCAAAGTATTCCCAAAATAGGCGCTTTTATATTTCGCTTTGAAAACCAAATCTTCAGCCATTGTCTTGTCAGTCAGCTCCTCACTCTCGTCATAAATGAAATCTAACTCCTGCTGCTGATCTGTGCTGCGACTCTCGTTCGGCCCACGCTGAATTGAGCAGACACGTTCAGTTTTTAATTGTAGTGTCTGTTCTCTAACTGAACTAAAAGGTTTTTATTACAAAAGAAATCCACTGATGTAACCAGTGTTGAGGCTGAACACAGGTAATTCCGACTATCGCAGCAAGGCTAATTTCCATTCAAAGTTGTGAATTTAAATTGTTTGCAAAATCAGAATGTCGCATAAAACATTTACGAATAAAGCAACTTTTCCATCCCATGTGTTCAAGAGAAAATCACTTCCTGAAAAAATTAATCGGCAACACTTTACAATAAGGTTCACTAGTTAAACATTAGTTAATGTATTAACTAACATGAACTAACCATGAGCAATACATTTGTTACTGTATTTACTAATCTTCGTTAAAGTTAGTTAATGAAAATACAGTTCATTGTTTGTTAATGTTAGTTCACAGTGCATTATCTAATGTTAACAAGATTTTCATAATGTATTAGTAAATGTTGACATTAACAAAGATTACTAAATGCTGTATAATTGCAGTTTTTATTAGTTAATGTTAACTAATGTTAACTAAAGAACCTTATTGTAAAGTGATACCAAATTAACTGCCTCAATTGAGTGCATAATGTTTTTATGCACATTTTTAGAATTGATGTGCATCTTTGCGTTTCCATTGAGCATTTTAAAATGATATCCCAAAATAGGCGGATAGAAACATAGCTATTGTAAAGCTACTTGCTCTATGGAACTTGTAGAGTGTAAATGTGCTTTGACTACCTCTTAGCTAATTGTGAAATTAACTTAATAATTTCACACTATTCCTAACAGTTACAGTTCATATTTCTTATTTTCCAGGGCACTATTTCAGTTCCATTGTTCTCTACCTTTCAGACTTCTATGTGATTTCCAAATGGATGGCAATGATAATTTCATGGTTTTCAATTTTCAATGATCCCCTACTGTCGATTTCAAACGCTTGAGTCTTTTCATTTGCCAAAGGTTCGTCAGTCTGCTCTTGTTTTTTTGCATGAATAAATCTGTCGCCTTCATTTCCTGCTGTGTCTATATGCTCTAGCCATTTCTCGCCAAGTCACGTGTTTGTCTAGTACTGTTTTTCATTCCTGTGGCTTTCATTCTGTGTAGATAAGGGGAAGAGCTGTGCTTTGACCACTTAAGCTATGGAACTTTCTCCATATCCTATTTCCGCTCTGGGGTGTTTAACAATACCTAGCGGAGGACTGATTCACAGCCTTATAAGCAAAGTGAGAAACAGACCCAAAAAACAGCTCATTATCTGTATGGTAATAAATTCATCCACAGAATTTTTGTACTGGCATCATAATCAAATCAATAAATCACAAGTATCACAATGGTGTTTTTTCACACTACCGGTCAAAACTTTGGGATAATTAAGATTTTTTTTTGTTTTTGAAAGATGTTACCATTACTGCAGTCTTCAGTGTCACATGATCTTTCAGAAGTAATTCTAATATGCTGATTTGGAGCTCAATTATTATTATCAATTATTATTGGTGCCCAATTATTAATAATGTTTTTCGCTGCTTGATATTCAAAAGAACAGCATTTATTTGAAATATAAATATTGTAAGATTATAAATGTCTTTACTGCCACTTTTAAGCAATTTAATGCATCCTTGATGAATAAAATTAATTTCTATGATCAATAATTAAAATTTATTTCTTTTTTAATCCTACTTACCCCACGTTTTTGAATGGTAGTGTATCGTTGTGTATCAAAAACTTTTCAACATTGACGTGATTTTAAGATGTTTTCTGAGCAGTAAATCAGCATATTAGAATGATTTCTGAAGGATCATGTGACACTGAAGACTGGAGTAATGATGCTGAAAATTCAGCTTTGACATCAAAGGAATATATTAAAATTTAAAACATATTCAAATACAAACATGTAATAGTTGTAATATAGTTTTTTAATGTTTGCATGACATAAAATAGTGCATGAACAAACATAAAAAGTTTATGCAATACTAGAACATACAGACATGATGAACATGAAACAGAGTATTTACAAAATATGAGGTTGAAGTGGGTCATGATATGCCAGAACCACAATTCTGTCCAAACATCCCTCCATCCGGCTGCTTTGGATCACATTAACCGTGACTTTCAATGCTATGACACACATTATTATTGACAATTTTTTAAAGAATGGCTGCTTGAAAATCTAGAATCTAAATGTGTTGAGGGAGACAAAAAATCTTTTTAACTGCAAACAACTGGAGTCAACGTCAAACCAGCAGTTGAAAGGTAAGAGATCATCTGAGACTAATTAGGGTCTGAGCCGAATGAATGGGTTTGGCACACAGTTTAAGAAGCTTCCATTTTGGTCACTGATTCATATCATCCACATGGAAAAGAAAAAAGACTGTAATCTCACTATAAGATATAATTCTGAGGGCTTTTCAGGATATCACTGAACACAGAATGGGAGGGTTATCCCTATCTGCCTGGTAAAACTGCACATTCAAGTACAATTTCATGTTTTTGAGTGATGCATTGATACTGCAAACACGTCTGTCACTAATTATCTGATGGGGGGGCAAAATCTAAATTAAGGTGTCTAAGAACATGGACATGAACATTAACATCTGATAATGCAGTTCATTAGTGCTTTGTTCTGTGGGTAACAATTCTTTCCATAAGAGTAATTTATTTTTCATCAGTCTGTGTTGTTTAGTTTTGAGACTTGGGCCATCTATAACAAAACAAAGATAAGTAATTTCAGTTATCAATGCAGATTAGAAGTAGATTGCTGCTGATAATACTAATAATTGCATGCTGTACACTACAAAAGTACAGTTCGTCAGGACAAACTTTGATGTAGGTAGATACATCAATAAACTTTAGACAGACAGACAGACAGACAGACAGACAGACAGACAGATAGATAGATAGATAGATAGATAGATAGATAGATAGATAGATAGATAGATAGATAGATAGATAGACAGACAGACAGACAGACAGACAGATAGATAGCAGGTACAGTCATCAGGACAAACTTTGATGTAGGTAGATACATCAATAAACTTTAGACAGACAGACAGACAGACAGACAGACAGACAGATAGATAGATAGATAGATAGATAGATAGATAGATAGATAGATAGATAGATAGATAGATAGATAGATAGATAGACAGACAGATAGATAGCAGGTACAGTTCGTCAGGACAAACTTTGATGTAGGTAGATACATCAATAAACTTTAGACAGACAGACAGACAGACAGACAGATAGATAGATAGATAGATAGATAGCAGGTTCACACTGATGCATATTGAGTTTTGTTGAAATTATAGAGCTCACCTAGGTGCAAGCTGATACCTTCCTTTCTTTGGATGTCTTGGTCTTGGTCTATAACCTATGGAAGACATTACGCTTATTATTTATCATCTTTAATACCAAATGAACTTCTTAATATTAAAAACATTAAATATGACCCATACAAGCTTTGTTCTTATAAGCTTTAATTCTGTTTATGCCAGTGAAAGTGTTTGTGTACTGTGTATACCTTGCTGGTAGTGTGTTGAAGCTGCAGGCTGCTGTCTGAACTCCTGCTGTGTGGTATGATGGAGCTGGGGTCGTCTCTCTCCACACAGATCATCAACCTCCACAGGCCTCACTGAAGAAATAAAAGAAGCATTTATATGCAGTTTTAATTGGAGGTTTGACTCTCTCACAATTAGTATTTGCAGCGGAGCATCACTGGAAACATAAAACGTACAATTCTGAAGCCTGAACTTCACCACCACGTCCCCAAAAGACTGAGGCAATGATTACTGCCTCAAACGCACATAAATTAAAACCAGACTTTTTATACGTCTAGCCCGACAGCATCTCGCAATTGACACTTTAGGCCATCTGAGATTCAAAACAATCCTCTTAGTGACAGAGAAATAATAGGGTGAATTAACATCAGGGAACAGAGGCGAAGTTTAGGAAGTAGAAAAGAAATGAGAATAGACGACAAACCGTCAGAATCACCACACTGAAATATAAACTCGTTTCAGTTTTCAGGGCAATTGTGGGATCATAGGATTTTGTTTCAGTTTTGGATTTTTAACTCTTTAGACTTTGGTGTTCAAAGTATTAGAGAAATAAATTGCATGCTTTTTTTGTTTGTTTGTCTTTTTTGTTATAAGAACTATAGGTTAGATAGCTATGGAAGCTCGTTTCCGCCACTGAATAAAAAAAATAAAAAGGGAATTTTTACTTTTTATCTCACAATTCTGACTTTTTTGTAAACTCACAATTGTGAGAAAATAGTCAGAAATGTGAGATAAAAGTCACAATTATCTTTTAAATTATTTTATTCCATGGTGGAAACAAGCTTCCATAGAACACACATCACTTGTTACCAAATAATTGTACCCATTCAACTCTGTTACCCAAGTTATTGCAAGAAAAATGTTTATACAAAATTTTTTATTTCATTAATATATAAATATACTTATCAATAACTACAAACATTTGGCAAAATTTGCAATGCTGTTACTTGCAATCTTAATTTTTTTTATTTAAAAAATGTTGTATATAAAAATAATTATATTTATTTAATGATCTTTGTTAGGAAATTATAAAAATCACAAAACTGCATTTAAACATGGCCCACATTTTTTTGCCTCTTTTCACAGACCATTGGTTGAAAAAAATAAAATAAAAACGAAAGAGTTTCAGACCAGGTTCCGTACCGTATTCATGGAAAGGCCCAACAAGCATTTTCTACAAAATCCCCCAGTCGGTTCTTCAGATTGTTATGAAGTTACAAAACATGTTGTGCACAACAGATGCTCTAAGAACAGCATATGACAAAATAAACTAGCTGGAATTCCAGACGACCAAAAACGAGTATAAACAAAAGAACATCAATCTAACAGGAAAAACCTTGAGATTCAAAATATGGCCAGTCTGCCGTAATCCGACCAAAATATCTGATGATAAAAAACAGTCTATTTGCCTGTAAGACAAAACATGAGCAGTTCATAAGCTGGTCGACATCAAGAGGGAAACCAGATGGAGACAATTTCACCATAAGTTCTCTTTTAATCTTAGAACAGAACCACAAAACTCTGGATGGTGGTAAAATGCAAAAGGGGCTCAAGGAGTTTGTAACAGCCACCACGTTATAATTTTGTTGTCTTGTTATGTTACTTAATATAGATTGCTACCTATAAAAAGTAACCCAGAATTATTCTTATGACAAAGCATCCCTTCGATCTAAAATAGAGTGCCAAACAGACTGTTTCCACTGTCACAGACCAGATGGAGGGTGTTACTGGGTATTGTTTATATGCAAGTAACCTGGACGTCTCAGCATGTATTCCATTTGTTTGAGTCACAACCAGGTCCACAAAAAATATGCGCCTGCAAAAAGCTTCACAGATGTCCACAGAAATCAAATGTCCATCATTCAAAAATGCATACAAATGCACCGCCCCTAGTCTGTTTGATTATTAAATAATTCTGGCTAATACGAGTGCTCTCAGTGGCATTACAACAATTTGCTTTATTTAAATCCATTTTGTAGAATTCCACACATTTTCCCAGAAAATGTGAAAATTCATTTCTATCAAGTAAAGTGAAGAATAAGAAATAGACAAGGAAATTTAGAGTGATCCACACCATCTCTGTACTGTTGTCTGCGCGGTCGGCTGTGGACGGGGGTGCCGCGCCTCCTGCAGGCTCCCAGCACCAGCTCTCTGGTGGACAGGAACAAAGACATCCAGGAGGGCTAAAAGACAATAGACAAATTAGACAGTTAAAGGTGTAGTAAGCGATTTCTGAGAAACACTGTTGACCTTTGAAATCGCCACCCAAACAAACACTACCCTCCCTTCATTGCTCCACCCCCAAAATAATGAACATGTAATGCAACACAGGCAACCATCAAATCAGACAGCTCGAGCAAGTATGGATGAATCAGATGTGATTCAACAACAACAACAACAGCATATAACAGCATATCTTGGTTCTGTGAAACAGCGAAAACAATGTTACTCACATATCAAGTGGGGGGAAAAAAAAGCAACCTCGGCATCTGTTTTCAGGATTCGCGCTCTCTAATGTCTCTCCAATGCTGGAAAGCTTTTACAACATTAATGTGGGTCCTAAAGCTCTTGCCTGATTGTAACCCTTTTTTCCCCCAATTATATTCCTCTGACCTTTTCCTCTTTGGTATCTCGGCCATCTCTCTATGTGGTCTTTCTACAAATCTCCCTCTTGCTCACCCTTTCTCCTCTGCCATCATGAGCGGATACGCCCCCTACTGCTGATTGGTTACAAGAGTATTGTGGTGCTCCATGGATCGGTCCGATCCATTTATTTTTTCTCCTATTTACACAGCCAGGGCTATGAACAAACACATTTTCTTTTCAGCACACACACAAAGACCTCTAGCAAATGTTCACAAAATAGTTTGTTTAGGTGCTGATTTAAATTTTCAACAGCGATTCTCAGAAATCGCTTGCTGTACTTTAAATGCATAATGCATAAACAATAAACTTTGAAAAATCTCAATCCAATATGTGTATCTATAATTGATCGAATCCATACAGTTGTCCCATAAGATATTTGAACACTCTTAAAAAGTGTCATACCTAATGACATTCAGTTCTAAGAGAAGGTCCTGCAACATTTGTTTGAAGATGTCATTTGGTTTGATGTTTTTTTTTCAGACATTCAAGGTGTTAAAGGGGGACTCAGTAGAATTTCAAAAACACTGTTTGGAAGTTAGTCGGGCCGACAACAAACAACAAACGTCTAACCAATCAGCATTAGGGGGCGTATGACGGTCGAGGAGAGAGAACGAGCGAGAGGGAGATTTGAAAATAATAAGAAAAAAAAACTGCAGAACAAGAAATGGGACACAATACAAAAGCTCAAAAGAATATCACTGGAATGAAGGTTTATGACTGGGCAAGCGCTTTAGGACCCGCGTTTATATTAGAAAAGCTTTCCAGCGCTGCAGAGAGCTAAGAGGGAAGGCCTGAAAACAGACGCGGAGGCTGCTTTGATCTCGCTACTCATGTGAGTAACACGGTTTTGATTGTCTGGAGCTGCTGTGCTGTTGGCGACTAACAACGAACACTTTGTATTTACTCTTGTGTACTGTATGCTCATTTTTTGTGCCTCTGTCGTTCATCAACTGCACTTTATTTTTCGTGAAGCATTTTGTTGCGTGTCAGCTGTGATAAACAGACATCCACTCACATTGCGTGTGTAACAATGGCCAGATAGTGAGAGTTTTGCTGTTAAACTACTGCACACCGACGACTGCTAGAGAATGCGGTGTTTAATGTTATTGGTAGTGCATTCGCCTCACATGCCAGTGGCGATCGGGCCGGGGGTTTGAGACCGACTCAGGGCAGGGTGGCTAGGATTGGAGTGTGAGTTTTGGAGGCGGAGCAATGAAGAGATGGGTGGGTTTGTCAGGGTTGATTTCAAATATCAACAATGTCCAACAGCATTGTTCAAATAATACTTACAGCACCTTTAAAGGGTTAGTTCACACCCCCCCAAACAAATCACTCATGACTCTTCATAAAATTGAGGTTACACCACTAAAGTCACATGGATTACTTTAAATGTCTTTACTACCTTTCTTGGGCTTGAAAGTGGAAATTGCGTAGGCTGTCAATGGAGCGACAGAAAGCTCCCCAATTTCATTAAAAATATCTTCATTTGTGTTCCAAAGATGAACGAAAGTCTTACGGGTTTGGAACGAGATGAGGGTGAGTAATTAATGACAGAAATTTCATTTCTGGGGTGAACTAACCTTTTAAAGTACTTTTTGGGGCCACTGTCAATGGGTGCGTCTAAATCAGCTCCCTAGTTCAGCAGTCAGGGCACTAAATCGTTCGCTCCCTAAAAAGTCCCAAAATGCACTGTGAAAACCAGGGAGCATCAATGTTCGCTTAAAGGAAATTCTTTTTTTTTTCTTTTTTCTTTTTTTAAAGTTATATTTATGGGCTTTTTGTGCCTTTATTCGGAGAGGACAGTAGAGAACAGACAGGAAAGCAATGGGTGGAGAGAGGGGGGTGGGATCGGCCAAAGGACCTCGAGACAGGAATCGAACTCGAGTCACCGTGAACGCATTTGCGCCATATGTCGGCACACTAACCACTAGGCTATCGGCGCCGACGCTTAAAGGAAATTCTAAAGCACTAAACAAACCATGTGAGCCAACTCAATACACATAATGATACGTGATAGATGTTTTGAAAAAAAGAAACTGTTATTTAATTTTATTTAGCATAAACATACATCGCTAGACAGGTAATGAACAATCTAGCTAACATTTATAATTTATTTACGACTGAAATGTTGCAGGTATATGTAACAAAGAATTTATCATAATGTACTTTAAATAACATGGAAAAAATAGATAGCAAAAAAATATCAGTTCTGCTGTTGTTCATAAATAGTGACACCATCAGTGTCTGAATGTTTAGTGAACCAGCATCCTTACTGTTCTTATCAGTGCCCGAATTTGTGTACATGATATACTGATTCACAACTTAAGGACCTGATTGAGGCGCACCCTCTGTCTGTACGGAGACCTCCATGAGGTGACCATGTACAGTCTGGGTTAGTTCCTGACTGCATTTATAATTAAAAACCCATGTTTATATGTGTGGGTTAAAAAATTATTTAGACGTTCTGGTCCCTTGGCTCCGGAAAAAACATTACAGCAATCAAAAACAAAAGAGATTCTGTAACTGTTTTGCAGTAAACCAAAGACATGTAAACAAAGTTAAACAAAATCCAGTAAACAAAATACGTGTGGGCCATACAATGAACTGATTTTCAATTGCCCTGATTTTCAGCATGTTAATAGGCTTCGGTAGAGCTGCATATTCCACTTTTTTCTTCTTTTTTTTTTTTAAAGGATCATGCTAGGGCCTGTTTACATCCGATATTAAGTCTCTGGTGATCTGATCACAAGTTGTCAGAGCTAAAAACATTTTGTGATCTGATCATCCAAACCACATTCGAAGATGCGACCACACTGCATTTGTAGTGTAAATACCAATCTGTTCAGATGCATCCAAGACCGCCCACTCACCTGTCATTCAACCATTTTGCTAAAACAAGGATTCCATGTGGCTGGTTAAATGTGGCTTTGAAATGTCATGTTTTTGGTGAGATTGAAATGTAAGTATCTGTCTCAACTGACCACTTGTGATCAGATCATCCAAGCCTGATGTTAATACCAAGTGTAAACCGGGCCAATGGCATTTTTTCCTGTACTTACATTGCCTTCGAGAAGCTCCTCTTTTGGACAACCTGAGTGGGCTTGCAGATACTTTGAATGGAAGAGCAGGCCGTCAAAGGTCTTCCACGGCATGAGCTCATCCATTGGGAAAGGCAAACCACATGCACTGTTGGCTCCGATGAGGTAGGTCAGACCGCGCACAAAGAGAGAGCCGAGCTGGACGGCCCTAGGGTCTACAACAGGGGTCTGCATGGGGGAGGGATTATTGCATGGTATAAGAAATAAAGTACAAAACACAATAGTTTGTAAAGGAGCGATCACATTTACTGTTGACTCTGCGAAATTATGCAAACAAACCCAGCCATTTCAAAATGAATCTGCGCAATTGAGAGTTTGGGTGAGGGCGAAAATTTCCCCACATAGAAGTTGGTTACGCAAATTTGCTGTGTTGACCAAGTGTGCCGTACACGTCCTGAAAAGTGAAGCCAAAACATTTCGATCGCCACATGGTGGCTGGCTGCAGCAAAGGTCATAAACCCCGCCCTCTGCATGTAATCACATGGGATGTAAGCCAAACTTAAAAATCCTATTACAAATAATTTTGATGGTTTCCATCATTTTAGTTAGTTCTTATCATGCTGATTTTAGTTAGTTATTTGATGCTATAAAAATGGGGTGTAACATCATGATTGACAGCAGTGCTTGCGATTGAGTATAGGCAGATCACTACTGCATAGACTCAGGCTCAGCGCAAGATGACAACGGCCATTTCTGGAACATTTTGGCTTAATTTTTCTACAGTTGAAAGAAGTGTTGACGCGCTCATCAGATATGTCTGAATGGCTACAATGATCAGCTCACGGGAGCGTTTGAAAGCACACGGAAGTGTTTGAATGTGAAAGCGTTTTGAAAGTTTCAGCGTTTGAAATCGCTTTCAAACGCTTCCGTGTGTATCTGTGTAAGCGCTCAGTGAAGAGCGTCATTGTTGACTATTTACAACATGTTTTTGAAGCGTTTATCATTGTAGCCAATCACAGACAGATCTGATGAGCCGTGAACACAAAGGCCAATCAGAGGTGTTTACGAATCCGCTCAACAGCGCTCAAAGTGTCACATTTTTAGCATTTCAGTACCGACTTGGTATTGCGGTCGGTACTTTTGACAACACTAGCATGGACTCGTACAGCAACAAACGTACCAAGTCTGAAAGCCCCCTAACAGAAATCTGCTTGGTTTGAAAGTGACTTCTGACTATTGACAATGGACATTTGACTGCACCTTAACAAATGTAAAAAAGTCATGAAGTCATACAATATCTTTGTGTGAGAATTAAACCAAAATGTAGGTGTTCTGTAAAACCTTCCACTGCAGGCTACAAATTTAACTCAGGTCAGTGTGCATGCAAATATGTTGGCAAGTTTGACATACCAAACAATATTGGTAGGCGCATGTCTCATAACCAGCCGCAACTTAATAAGATGGAGAAAGAGATTTGAACGAATATTGTCAGCACATAAAATATTAAATCTAAATTCATTAAAATCCAGAAAAATCCAGAATCATATTTTACATAATGGATAATTTTCATGGATCCATAATGCTTCTTTTTGACAGTGTTTGTTAGCCAGTTTCCAGGACTGCAGGATTAATCAAAAATAAAACTGAAATAACGATATGACTTAAATCACAAAGGCTATGATTTAATTAAGTGAATTTATGTTCTGTCCCATACTTGCAATGAGAAGCGCTTATTAACAAAAGAGAAGCTTTAAGGGCTACCTGCGGTTTTCTGTCAAAATAAAAGTTTTATGGTTTAACGTTTGAAAATGAAGAAATTAAGACAGCCATAAATTTTAATATTGTAATTTTACAGTTGTAAAATAAAATTGTTATTTTTCTTAAATACCTGATTTTTTTTATTTTACAGTAAAATATTACAATAGTAATATTTTGTGTTTTGTTTTCATTTATAATAATAATAATTATTATTATTTATTATTATTATTATTATTATTTTATAGCCATACTGATATATAATCACAACATTTTGGCCAAATTGTACAGCCCCACAAACAAGCACAGCAAACCTGAAATAAAAATAAAAAAAATTGGAATTGGATTTTTTCCCCAAAATCATGCCAATCAATCCCTGTTGTTGTGTGGAAAAGAGCACCAGGAACATTATGCTAAACTTCTTTTATGTTCGACGAATGAAAGAAAGTCATATGCTGTGTCCCAATTCGCATACTATCCGTCCTAAATAGTATTCGAAAAAATAATTAGTATGTCCCAAATCGTAGTACGTTGAAATGAGTATTCCAAAGATACCCGGATGGTCTACTTTTTCCGGTTAGAATTCGAAGTGCAGATCCGTGCACACTTCTAACCGCTAATATTGCCCATAACACATTGCGCTGTGGATGAGGATTCGATTAGAACTACAAATACGAGTAAAAAGTGTTAAAAAAAACTACAAATATGACGGATATGCGAGACCGACGGTTAAGCAGAGCGGTTAAGATAAATAGGCTTGAATGATTCATAATCAGTATAACCTGACGAAAAGATATTTATTAAATGTTATCCACATTATATTTCATCTGCAACAGCATTGTGAACTTTTATAATGATGCGTTTGGTCATTAACTTTTAAATGCATCATTATGCAAAGATGAGGAGAGTTATTGCATGAAAGACCCATGACTGGCAGATCAACGTGCGACTACATTTCTCTCAGAAACGGTAGGAAATTTAATTTAATTGAATGTGGAGGATTTTAACTGTGACAAGATGATTGACAGGGCAGTTTAAATAGTTACAGGTTGCGTAACTAAGCGACAGAACGTCCGTTAAAGACGCAGTTATGATGAGGTAGTATGTCCCAAAGCTTGCATACTCTTCTGCTACACACTCAAAAGTATGTACTTTTTCTTTACAAAAACAGCACATACTCTTAGGACGTAGTATAAGTAGGCGAATTGGGACGCAGCAATAGAGGTTGGTAACTATGCAGGTTAATGATTTCAGTATGTTTATTTTTGGTTGAACTGTTCCTTTAAAAGACAGCACTTTTACAGTAGCTTGGTTTCGAATTCATCATGCTGTTATTACCTATTGTGTCTTTTAACTCAGGGAGGGTGTGACCCCATAGAGCTCACCTGAAGTGGCTGCGTGGATAAGGGGATGTTTACAAAGGGTCCCCCACCCCCTCCCAAACTGTCCGCTGGTCACCTGGTCCTCCACCCACAGGAGATAAGAGAGGGGCTGATTAGCTTCCGTGACACGAAAATGTAAAATTGGCTTGCCACCTGCTCTGCTCTCAAACACAGCTTAGACTAAAGCAAACAAAAGGGAGGCTGGAGATAAAGCTGAAGTGACAGCAGCAACCCACTGCCTGCGCCTTCCAGGCGCACAGATTGAGAGCCAGGCCGTCGTTTGAAATATTACGCTGTTTACTCTGGCCTGACTTCCTCTTTGAAACCATGCCTCTTCAGTGAAATGAGAGCATTTAATCACATTCACTGTTATGCATAAGGTTTAGAGAGTGGGATGAAGTAGACCGGCTTTGATTAAACCGCTTAAAAAGACACGTAAAAGTCTTAGCACCTTTAAAGCCACTAATTGCTCAGCGTGGAAGTCAATAGGCCTCGGGACAAAGCTGATGCCACCCTGCTTCTGTAAAGGTATAGAGTGGGACAACAAACCAGAACAGCAGCTGCTCTGCAAGCATTTCAGCAGGGAACAATGAGAGCTGCTCCAGATGCCTGAAGGACCGCTGGACCCCCTGAGGACACGCAGCTCAACATTAATGGCAAACTACAGCCTTGTGATCAGGCTCCGCACCTGTGCCATACCTCAATGCACATCTGCTCGGTGTTACTACTGCAAACATTAATGCATGACAAGACAAGGCTTGTCTGAATCTTGTGTGGTATTTCAATGAACTTTCAGTTTTAGATTTACTAAATAAACATGGTGGGCTGTATCTGAACCCAGGCTTGTAAAGGGTTGGGAGTCAAGAACCAGTTCTTTAAAAAAATGAACGATTTGGTTTTTGAATGGCTGCATTCATCCACCAATGAACCAGATTAAGATCGCCACAAGCACAGTGCAAAAGATTTGTTTTAGTTGTTTTTTTTAATTGTAATATTTTGAACTGCTCAAAACTTTGATTTGTGCATCTTTTTGACTCCTTAAAAAGATCTGACTCATAAGAGTCATTAGTTCACAAGTTGGACTACTGTGTGAGTCGCACTGTGTGTTTGTTGTGCAGAACTGTTAATGGAACTGAATGCCATAAAAATGTATTGTCTCAAGTGTTTCTGAACTGGTTCTTGAGCCAGTTTAAACGATCAAATCAGTCTTAAATTCATAAATTGTCAGTATGAATCAGTTTGAATCAGTCTAATGACTCGCTCACTCAGTAATTCTGTAATAAATGACAAAAATATATATAGCACTACTGTTTAAAAGTTGGTAAAAAAATTGTTTTAAATGCTTTTAAAAAATTTCCCCTATGCGCACCAAGATTTGAAATATTATTACAATTTAAAGTAACTGTTTTCTAATTGAATATCATTACTCCAGTCTTCAGGGTCACATGATCCTTTAGAAATCATTCTAATATGCTGATTTGCTGCTCAAGAAACATTTCTTAATATCATCAATGAAACAATGAAAACAGTTGTGCTGCTTAAAATGTTGTGGAACCTGTGATACTTTTTTAGGATTCTTTGATGAATAGAAAAACCACATTTATTTGAATAAATTCCTTATGATTCTCATCCCTTACAGATGCTGTGTAGTGGCATCCTTAGTTTGCATTTACATTCCCTTACTATGACAAAGCAACACAAGGGGAAACTGATTAGACGGGGGTAATCAGGCAGCCCCTGGAGACTCTCTTGCCATCTGTCTGACTCTTCTGCCTCCTAATACCCTACCCCACCACCCCACCCCTTTTCACATTTCAGGCAGATGTGACAGTGTAACTCCCAATGGGAGACAACAATGGCGCGTGTAACAGGTGCTCCCACCACCCCATGGCACATGGGAGGCAGGAGAGCTTTACACACTTTCATCTGGCCAGTGGCAGGCTGTCGCCACCGCGCCTTGAGCACACACGCGTCTCTGGGTCAGCCAGCAATCCGACACCTGTTGCCGTGCGCTCCCTCTAAACACACAATCCCTCAACGCTATCATTCATCGCCCACATATTGTGGGCAACATAAACCGAGCCATATCACTTCACTTGAGCCAAAGCGTAAACACGCGGGACCATATATAAATAAATACTGCAGCCAAGTTCACAATAAACAGCCATTACAGCCATAAAAGATACAGAGTCAGTCTTTGTCTACTTGGGTGATTGAAATTCTTTGCTTGGGAACCACATTAGCAAAAGTAAATAAACATACAATCTGTAAAAATATAAATACAACTTAACAGTTCATTTGTATTGTCAACAGCTTGACGTTTCATGAGTCAAGGGTGAGATATGCATCTGCATCTGAATACAACAGACTGGAGGGATTCACACTAGACGCAAAGAGGACAGTCGTAGACACAGGAGGATCCGTAAATTAGGAGGTGGCTTCATGGATATCTCCCAAGAGGCTCTAATTTGTCCCTCTATCATCCATTATCTGTGCTGTGGGGAGGGCTCTCAATCCAAGCACTGCAAAACCACAGGCCGCCCTTGGCGGCTGTGTCTGAAATAGCACGCATAGGAGGCTTAAATTAGGGTGGGAGCTGAAATAGCCCTGTGGTCGCCGGCGGGGACGACGCGGAGCCCGTCACCAGAGCATCACTCTCAGGTTCAGACCACAATTAGAGTAGTTTTTGGGAGGAATGTCGCAAAGCAACCAGAAATTATCCCTCCAGTCTCTTTCCCCCCTTTTTTTTCCAAATAGCAAAAGAATCTGATACATCTCTCAAGAAAAAGGCCATCACTTGTTGCAACTTCATGTTGCTGTGTTGATTTGACATGGAAGCACAGTGTTTGTCATCTACTGTAGCTAGTTTAAGTCATAACTAATGTGATCTATGTGGTCAACAACACTTGAAAGTTCACATAAAACCATGGATTAAAGGGTTAGTTCACCCAGAAATGAAAATTCTGTCATTAATTACTCACCCTCATGTCATTATAAACCGGTAAGACTTTTGTTCATCTTTGGAACGCAAATGAAGATCTTTTTAATGAAATGAGATTTCTCCATTGACAGCTTTGCAACCACCACTTTGATGCTTCAAAAAGTTCATAAAGAGGTCGTAAAACTAATCCATATGAATTGAGCGGCTTAGTCCAATTTTTTATTTTTTTTTTGAAGATTGCTTTATATGATGAACAGATTTAATTTAGACATATTCATATGTAAACATTAATCAACTCACACATCAGTTGGTAAATGGAAGCTCCAGCATGTTTGATTGATGTGCAAGAACCAATGAGGTTCTTTCTCGTGTTACGCAGCACATTTGAGCTTCAGCAAGAGGTTTGTTCTAGCGCTCAGGTTCGGTTGAGCTTCTGTTTATGTTTGCTGATCAGTGTTTCTCTGTAAATAAAAGCCTCAAATTAAATCTGTTCATCATAAAAAGTGATTGAGTCTCTTCAGAAAATTTGGACTAAACCGCTCAATTCATATGGATTATTTTTAAGATCTCTTTATGAAGTTTTTGAATCATCAAAGTTTCAATTGCGTAGCTGTCAATGGAAGGACAGAAAACTCAGATTTCATCAAAAAGATTTTTATTTGTGTTCCGAAGATGAACGAAAGTTTTACAGGTTTGGAACGACATGAGTGTGTCGTTCCAATGATGACACAATTTTCATGTGTCGAACCTGTATGACTTTCTTTCTTCGAAAAATGTCTCAATGATTTTTTTTTGTCCATACAATTAAACTCAATGGCATCCAATGCTAATTTAATAAAAAAACAATAATAATAAATCATCTTTTATTTTCAGGTAAACTATCATGTTGGAATTCCCCTGGTGGAATGATCTTCCCAATCCTACCTGGACAGCTGAAACTCTCGCAGATTTCAAGAAACAAAAAGCACTTAACTGCATTCTGCTGACGCTGATTCTTATTTAAAAACAAATCTATTTTTCTTCTACACTTTCACTCTTTCATAAATCTCTTTCTGTTGTAGCCTGCAAAATTTGGAGATTGCTTGAAACTTGGTATAGACCTTAGTCAGTTTTGACGCCCTATTGAATTTAACGCGGATGAAAAGGAGGCTGTGAGGGATAAACTTACATTCTTTACAATAGCATGCAATGTAGAAAGGTCCTAGATCACAATTTTCACAACATTCAAAACTGCTTTATGGAGTAATTGCATACTGAAAGTACAATCCACTGAACGCACTGTACTTCTGTCCCTCACAGCTACCCTGACTAAGGTCTATTGTTAGCACTTTCACGGATCAAAAATTTCACCTGGTATTAAGAAGCATTTTCGTCAATCTGATCACAAGTGGACGACGCTAAATACAGGTATAAACAGGGTCTAAACAGTTTGAGCTCAAACACTTTCAACCACTTCCAGAGGTAGTGGAAAACGCATTTGACCGGATTGCTTTCGTAGTGTAGATGCTCATGTGGTCGAATGTGTTTAAACGGCCAATAAAGACTGCCTACTCTCCGCCTACTGATGCATAAACATTATGGGAAACACGCTAGCCAGACGGGATTTAAACTTTGTTGGCTAAAGACCCAAGTTTGGTTTGAAGATGAAAAACGTACCAAGCACAATCTTCTCTCACCATTCCTGATTTCTAACACACACTCACAGCGTTTGCCATTGTCTTGCTGCTGTCAGAGAAGAAAGCAGTCTCCGTTCATATGTAAATTGCACAAGCTTATTTCGTCCAGTAGATCTAAAGATCTGAAAAAAAAAACAGATACGTTTACCCATAGACCCTCCCCTCGAAGAAATCAGGACAGAAGTGGTTGAAAGTGGAAAAAAGAGACGGATTAAAACAGCAGGTGTAAACGGGAATGTGTCTCCATCCACTTGTGATCCAATCGACTAAAACGGATCTGAATACCAGGTGTAAACAGGGCCATAGAAATCACTTTCGAACCAGGCAACTTTTTGTTGGTCAACGTGGCGAATCCCATTGCGAAATCTAAGGAAATCTTTCACCAAAACACAAAAGTTCCAGATAATTGAGATTTTTATTAAAATGACTGGATTGCGATGGTGAAAAAAAAAAAAATCGCTGAACAACTGTGACTGCATCTTTACTGCCTCTCTTATGGGGGCACAGAAAAGGTTTGGACCTAGTAATCGAACCAAATGTGAAATGTCCATTTTTAGCTATGTTACTAAATTTTTAGCCATGTTACAAAATAAGCATGACCACAGTAGTTTTGTAAAAGACTCCAAACCAAGCCCAGTTAAAATGGGTGAGCGTAAAAACAATGTTTTCAGAAAGGCAGAGGTGGCTCAAATGACTCACCCTGAGCTGTTGCATTTCTGTGAAGGATTTGAATCGGAGACAAACAGCTTGGCTTAGATATGCATCTATGTCTTCCAGAGAAAGCTGTCTCGCCTAGATCCAAGAGCAAACAGTGTTTTTATTCAGGTATACACAACAAGCATCAAGCGTCACCACACACACATCTATACACAATGCAAGGGTATCGGAGTTGTCTGATAAGGGCTACACACAATAAACAGTGTTGAAGAGACACCGGTGAACTCTTTTGACATGCAATGAGTCCACATCATTAATAAATAAAGGCTAACAGAGCATACGTGGTGCAAATGGACCCGAACAAAGCCATCTGTTTACTTTCAAGCGAAAACCTCAGATGGCATCAACGATGAAAAGTTAAACACACCTGAATGGCAATGTAGGTTACAAGACAAATCACAGCAATCAAAGGGCTGTCAAACTGCTTCAGCTCTTCAGTAAACTCATACAGGTCAAAGACATCCAGGAGTGTTGATGCCTGGACTGTTTTCACCTCTGGGTCTGTCCTAAACCACAGAGCCATCAGATCAGGGGACTCTTCTGTTGATCACAAATTGACCACAAATTTAACTTGTGGAGGTTGGCGTGTATGAGAGTAAATTGAAAGATTGAATAACAATTAGAATAAAAGGGTTCCCGTATATTTTGGCTATGATTTTTACAATCATCTGTGGTTTCTGAAAAATTATTGCACTCACAAATATAGCTGATGGACATTAGCTGAGCATAACTAGAAAATTTTATTTTCAAGAAATGTCATTGCTGCATCCGAAATGGCACACTATTTAGTAGGTACTACACTTAATTTGAAACTTGCTTTACAGCGGTTAAAAAAGTATGTTCTGTATAGTATGAATGTGTGTATTATGATGTAATACATCTGTCGTGTTGCCATTAGCCCTTTTCACACAGCAATCCTGGCAAATTACCGTAAAATTACCAGAATGACTTATGCTGTTCACACAAACAATGGTGTTCTGGATTTTTACCAATAGGAGACCATTCACACATCAGCACCAAAATACTGGTAAATTCTGTGAAGTCAGTCATCGGAAATTATTTTTAAACGCTGCGCCGTTGTCTTCATTCGCCCACATGAGGAAAAGCGCTTTAGTTTCACTATCTGTTTAATTTGACAACATTGTTTGACGTCTGAGTGACAAGCATAACGGATGATCAAACAGAACGTGTTTTTGCTCTTAAAACTGCAGAGCTGATGAATGGAAAAGAAGGCAGGGTCTCCAACGTGATATGTTGAAAAAGCTGCGAGACATAGCGCAACGGACAAATACGTCCATCTAACGCAAACTGGACAATCTCACGCAGCCAAAATGAGGATTGTCAGTAACGGTGTTCAGCCTTAAACTGTTCAAACCAGAGTCGGCACTTATGGAGAGACTCAGGAAGAAGTTACAACTTTTAGAATGAAACTGGACATTTCTGAACAGTTAGTGGATAAATTTATGTAGTTGCTGTGGAGTTGATTCAACTCATCCATTAGCATGTGCCGTCATGTTAATCTTTTGTGCAAATCCAGCGTTAAATTGACCCTCGTTTGTGAAGAAGTCCGACATAACATGACGACATGGCAACAACACTCTACTACAACAACTCTTCCTCTTCTCTAAAGCAGCCCAACATGACCTCACCCCCTTTGTTGTGTGTTCTCGGGGGCAGGGTTTATGTATATTTTAGGGTTAGTGATGTCACTAACCCGGAAAGAAGCTCGTTGTAGTCCCTACCAGCCATTTGTTGTAGTCTTTAAACAGAGAATTCTTTAAAAGAAAATATCTCCCTTTGCATTAAACTTTGAGCGTCGCAACTTTGCAGATGTTATGTTGAAACAGAAACATTACACACTAACTTAAGTTAAAAAAGTGAAATAATAATCAACCACCCTTTTAAAAAGCAGTGGAGCTTACTGTAAACAGTTCGGAGTAATCACGTCATCTCCATAAGAACTTTATGACTGGCCCAAAGCAGACTTCCTACGTTGGGCGTTCTGACTTCGCACATGCTCATACCGGTCATCTTCATTTTGCATTCACACGCAGCATCATACTGGTAATTTACTGGTAATGTTACAACTTCCCTTAGTGGTAAATTGCCAGAACCGATTTACCATTTTATTTGAAAAGGTTCTGTTCACCCATGATCTCTTACCGGCATTTTAGCAGAAAAGACTGTATGTGAAAGGGGATATTATCATGTGACAGTTGCGTCGCTTCACTTCCATTCACAAATCATCTCCCATGGACTCATGGGATAGTAAAGTGTCCATCGTATGCACACTTCAGAATCTCACCCAAAGCAGAAGGTAATTTGTTTTATGAATACTATGAATTTGAACATTCTACTCAGCTCACATACTGTTTTCGTCTACTATATAGTATGGAAGTAGGCATATTCGGATGCAGCATCTGTCATTTGCAGGCTCAGAAATCAATTTCAAAATTCCCTAATATTCCCAGGTTGGGATCCCTGTAATGCTGTGATGAAATTTGTGCAGCGAAATGCACTGATTAAACCAGATGGCCTTTTTCTTTTTATCACAAAGCATCTGTGTCGTGTAATCACTGATACGAGGAAACACAAAAGAGCAAACAAAGAGAATTATGTACACTAACAACAGAACATATATCTCTTGAGATTATCACAGGATTACTTAGCAGCATCAGATGAGGTAGTGTGTGTGATGCTTAGCACATTTGCTGTACTCTATGTGAGGTACTTCATTACGATGAGCAAATATGTGAAACATAACTACTGAAATATGTACTTGTATAGTTGAGGGGTTTTGGAGTAACTCTGGTAGGCTCCTTAAGTGGATTTCCTGGGAAGACAAACCATTCCTTGACTGACACAGTGTGACCGGAACAATCTATAAAAGAAGGGGTAAAGTTAACGTAAATTGAGAGCAAAAAGTAACGAAAAAAAGCATTTTGAAAACATCTTAAAGTCCTTTAAAAGTGGCACACAAAGGGAATTTGTGCAATCAGCTTGTATGTTATGAAATAATATGACTGACAGAGCCTTTCCAAAATTACAGTGTAGTCCTGACAGTTTGAAACCTGATATGTTTTGTCCCCTTTGGTCTGGCCTTTCTTTTCAACAGCATATTCACCACATATTTGCCCACACCACAAATATTGGAGAGAAATGAGACCATTCTCAGAATCTTATAGAGCAATGGAGATCTATTTTCTGTAAACAACAGAGAGAGAAAGAACAAACTATATTTCTGTACCTCAGCAAAACAACTAGATGTTAAGAAAGGAAAAACACGGATAATATTTAAATTAAAATCATAATCATTTTTATTTTAAGATTCTTCAAAAATAATTTGACAAAAAAAAACATACTT
>RJVU01061435.1:2526028-2566817 GCA_003731715.1 Anabarilius grahami
TATCTTACATTTTTTTATAATTTTGTTATGTGATTGTCATTTTTATTAGCTTTTTAAAAATAATTTTACTCAAAGGGGACCTATTATGCAAAATTCACTTTTATAAGGTGCGTGTCTGCAGTGTGTGAGAACAACCAGCCTATAATTTTTATAATTCCCATAAATCAAAAGCAGTCTCTTCAAACGAGCTGATTCAGATTTTCCCCTACGATGACGTCATCATATGGAGAAACCCCGCCCACAACCGGTGACTATCTGCCCCATTAGCATAGACAAATCCCTGAATGAGAAACACCCACCAGTCCACCATTTCTGTTTCCTCGCTGTGGCACTTGGAGTTGTACAATGTCTGTGCCAAAGAGGCATTAAAGTATTGTATTTTGGGAGGTACCAATGCCCATAAGTCTCCATAGACTCTCACCATCTGAATCACTGAGGACATCGTGGTTAAATTTGGTTAAGTCTTATATGTTTGCGTCAATCATTTTGCGTTGGACTGCTTCAAAAATGAGGGTCTTTTCACCGCTGGATTTTCACAAAGGTTGATTCTGAAACAAATAAGACTGAACACTGCTACTGACAGTTTCTGACTTTTTCAGTGCATGAGATTGTCCTGTTTTGTTGTTGCCGGTACGCCGGAGCATGAGCTCTTGAAGCTCCACCCTGTTCTTGAAAGGGGGCTGGGAGCAGCAGCTCATTTACATTTAAAGGGAAACACACAAAAAGGGCACGATTTGCTCACCCCCAAAAAGTGTTGTTGTAATGCTATAAAAAATTATCTGTGGGGTATTTTGAGCTAAAACTTCACATACACACTCTATGGACTTCAGAGAATTCAGAGAAAAGGGCATATTAGGTCCCCTTTAACTTTAATATATTTTTATTTCAGTTTTAGATTTAGTAATTTTAGTACTTCAACAAACTTTTTTATTTCAGTTAGTGGACAAGGCTTTTAATCTAAGTTTTTCCATCTAATAATTATATTTTATTTCAGCTTTATTTCAATTAACAAAATTTTTACAACAACAAACACTGGTGGGAACTATTTGTAATGCTTTTTTGCAGAACGCATTGTTTATACTGGAGAAATTGACATTACATGATGGTACCAATTAGGGATGTGCCTGAAACCTAAATCCGAATTCGGAAAGGCATGGAAAGTGAATAACGAATTCTACGGAGCACCTAAAAGAACATGGTTAGGCTTGCTGTGGTAGTCAGTTACATTACAGTACATCAGATTTCACTTATCACGTGAAGATAGTAAAGAGAGATGACTGATAGGATGATGTTGGAGGATTTGGTGTGCAACGGATCCTGAGCGTTACTGACAAATATCTTATCTTGTAAAATGTGTGATCAGTACCGCCACTCCCTATACAGAGTACTTGTGATCTTGAATTCGTAAAAGTAAAAAGTAAAAAGTGAGCATGCATTTAAAAGCGATTTCAATACCCTGCATATTGATAGTGACTCCCTGATGCCCGCAAATTATAATTAGCAAACTATATAATTGTGAGAGTACGCAAAAGCATTGAAATATATGTTTTCTCTCCCATCTCATATTTTTCCCCATTACAATGTCCCTTAAAGTACACATGAAATCAAAATTGACCTTATTTATTTTATTATCTCAAATTGCTAGTTTTGTGGTGAACAATTCATCCGTGCAAGTCAATCCACACAAAAAAATTGTTTGGCTTCGTAATATTTAATCAAAAATCTGAAAATGCTCGTCCCCTCTGCAACAGTGCCCCTTCTCTAATGACATCAGTTTGACGGCTTGGGTTGAAAACGCTTAAACCACTCCCCTCTAACGGTTAGTCTGCTATGAGCGAGAGATGGAGAGGAGGAGTGCTAAAGTAAAACTCTGCCCTCTATTCAATATTCCGTTTCACTTGGAAATACGTCACAACACTGGAGAAAAGTCGTTTGCAACTTCCGGTTCACGCGGACTTTAAGAGGCTCTGTAGAATTCGTCGTTTCCTTTTCGAACATAGTATTCGGCTTCAGGCACATCCCTAGTACCAATCATGAGATGGAGTTATTGAACATGCTCTCCTTTATTTAGTTGGCTTCCTCCTCAACAAAACAGAAAAGCAACATAAACCATTACATTTTCCATAAACTCTAAATAAATACAGAGATGAAACGCACCTGGGTGCACTGGCAGTAACAGGCCATAGATGCGTTCCCGGACAGGCAGATATAAGACGGCCTGTGGTGGTAACTCCACCTCATCCTCATCTTCCAATGAGTTACTGCACTCCACGACTCCATCATATAACACATTATAGATCAGGAAACACTCTGCCCGCGTGTGCTTCTCTATCGCTGCCTGCAACATGGAAACACTTAGTAAACAAAACCATGTTACTTCTGGTCCATCTGAGTGTTTTTATTAAATACATAGAGGTCCAAAAGTCATTTTCCATCGTTTTGAATACAAATAATATTATCAGAGTAAAAAAATCTAAACATTAAAGGATTAGTTCACTTTCGAATTAAAATTTCCTTATAATTTACTCACCCCCATGTCATCCAAGATGTTCATGTCTTTCTTTCTTCAGTCGAAAAGAAATTAAGGTTTTTGATGAAAACATTCCAGGATTTTTCTCCATATAGTGGACTTCACTGGCCTCCAAACGGTTGAAGGTTAAAATTACAGTTTCAGTGCAGCTTCAAAGCGTTCTACACGATCCCAGACGAGGAATAAGGGTCTTATCTAGAGAAACCATCGCTCATTTTCTAAAAAAAATGTAAAATGATATAAGTTTTAACCATAAATGCTCATCTTGAACTAGCTCTCTTCTTCTTCTCTATTAGAATTCCGGCAGTGTAGACACTGCTAAGTGTATTACTGCCCTCCACAGGTCAAAGTTTGAACTAATTGTTATATACTTGCACTAGCATATTGTTCAAGATTAGCATTTATGGTTAAAATTCATTAATTTAGAAAATGATTGATGGTTTCTCTAGATAAGACCCTTATTCCTCGTCTGGGATCGTGTAGAACGCTTTGAAGCTGCAATGAAGCTGTAATTTTGACCTTCAACCGTTTGGAGGCCACTAAAGTCCACTATAAGGATAAAAATCCTGGAATGTTTTCATCAAAAACCTTAATTTTTCGACAGAAGAGAGAAGGACATGGGATGACATGGGGGTGAATAAATTATCAGGAAATTTTAATTTGAAAGTGAACTAATCCTTTAACAAAAAAAATTATAAAACTGTTTATTTGTATGTTTAAATTAGATTTTGAATCCCATATTTTCAATAAGGACCCCACTGTGCATTTTTCCATCTTACCTGTAATATTTCACCGGGCACATACTTGTCCATCGAACGCACAGACTCAGGAAAGGGACGGCTGCTCTTTAACCAAGGGGACGTTTGCCCTGGAAGTAAATATATGCGTATTCCTTTTTCTAAAGCTTCTTCCTCTGCTTCAGCTAACAACAGTGAGGAAACATCAAATGGTTCCTCACTTCTGGGATGATGAACGGTAATGAACTCTGCAACAGCGTAGACCTTGTCTCCCTGAACTTGCTTGTTTCTCTTTCGATATGACGCCAAAGCACTGTTGCGAAGAAGCTGCATTTGCTGCTCTGGCACTATGTCATTACCCAACAGACAGGACAAGAGAGGAAGGTCAGTCATATGCAGCTTCAAAACTTGGCATAACCTCTCTCTGCAGAACAGCACTGTTGTCATTCTGTTTAAATTGAGTTTACTGATGGACAGGTATGGGACCGTGTTGTAGATAACAAAGTCTGTATCTTGACCAAGGATGCCCATGCAGTTGTGAGACAAAGCATAGTCGGAAATCTCATAATCTCCTTCTCGGACCGAGCATCTTGTTTCTTGGCCGAGGCTTTTGAGGGCAAATCTGGAGAAGGTTGCGAGTCCAGAGGGAATGCAGAAAAGGTCTCTGCTGTTTGGCTGCTGACCGTAAGTCTTAATGTGCTGAAATATTCTTGCTATGTCTTGGTTGACTCTCAGACGCCTCTTCACCCATTCTGCCCGCTTTTGCTCCTCGACAGTTCCATCGAAGAAAAAGACTAATCGTATACCTGCAGCCGTGAATGCATCGATAAATTCTTGAAGGATATGCATATACTCTTGCCACTGACCACCATGGACCCAAGCTCGACAGTGATACCAGTACCTTAAACAGGCCATTCCGTCCACTACTATCGTGGCAGCGCTGTCCGGATGGGCTTTGACATGATTCAGTGCCATCTGTTTCAGGTCCACGGGCACACAAGTGTCTGGGCAACATGTCTCCATAAAGTACTGTAATCCCCTCACACCCATGTTCAGCTGCGTAAAAAGGTCATCTGCAAGTTCATGCGCCTAAAATGAAATAAAAGTGTGTACACGAACATTAATGCACCCTTTCGTTAGATTTTCTCTGTTTTTTTATCAAAGCTATGACCATGTCAAATCTCAGTGGACCTGTTAAGTCAATAATGCATACCATACAGAATAAAACATACATCAAGCTTTAGACATAAAATATGCACTGACGTCCAAAAGTTTGGGATCGGAAAGATTTTTTTTTAAGAGATTGAAGAAATTAATACTTTTATTCAGCAAGGATGCATTAAATTGATCAAAAGCGACACTAAAGACATTTGTAATGTTACAAAAGATTCTATTTCAAATAAATGCTGTTCTTTTGAACTTTTTTTCATCAAAGAATCCTGAAAAATAAATGTGAAAAAAACTATTTTCAACACTGATAATAATAATAAATGTTTCTTGAGCAGCAGATCAGCATATTAGAATGATTTCTGAAGGATCATGTGACACTGAAGACTGGAGTAATGATGCGGAAAATTCAGCTTTGATCAGGATTAAATTACATTTTAAAATATATTCACATAGAAAATAGTTATTTTAAATTGTAATTTTTTTTTATTATTTTTAACCAAATAAATGCAGCCTTTGTGAGCATAAGAGACATTTAAAAACATTAAAAATCTTAACCGATCCCAAACTTTTGAATGGCAGTGTACATATGATGTTTTAAAGAAACATTACTGCACATGGTCAGATATTTATGAAATTATTCATAAGTCTGTCTTCATCCAGAAGGTCCTTTCCAAATTTCACCTGCTATGACTTCAACAACAAACCATTTTTTTACTGACAGGCTTTTAAATAGCCTATTTTCCCACATTTTAAGTAAGTCCCATTAATACCTATATCAAAATAAAAAATAGCTAATGCATTTAATACATGTATGATATGTTTATTTTACCAACACAAGATTTTTTTTGTCTGACTAGAAACGATTAAGTACATTAACGTTCATTCATTGAAGGGAATGCTAGATTTTCCAATACATATTGACAATACAGTATGTTCTGGTCAGTATGTCTCAGCAATCAGTTAACTTATTATCTTCAATGTACATTCTTATTTTTCCCTCACTCATTATAATCATTTTGACTCCTGAGAAACATCAGGTAATCTGAATGACCATTTTCAAGAAACCCTTTACTGTGAGCACCTGTGTGTGTGAATGCTGCGAACTTCACCATTGATGCTGCGTCGTTGCCAGTAATGATATGGACAACTAGTATATTTTATCACTTAATGTCACATATATTTAACTCGATGCTGCTAAAGAAACAAAAGCTGACTCACTATTCGTTGGGGCGGGACGCATAATGTGACAAGATTTCTAGAGTTAATTCGCGTTAAACGCTCTCTTGCGAACGGCTGCAACATGAGCTGAAACGGTTGAAGTGTTTACAATGTTGCGCTCACTTCCTGTTCCGGCGCGACGATCTCAGCAGCCAATCAGCATTTTCCTTTAATAATGATTCTCAATAAAAAAGAAGACCACAGCTAAAACATCGATTAGAAATGATTTATGCATCACTGAATGCAAAATATTTGAACAAAAATACCACTTCTTTTAGATAAAAGTCTAAAAATGTTTGTTATTGTATGTGTTTGTTATTAAAAAAATTTTATTCTATTTATTATGTATGGTGACATTCTTTTCTCCTGATCATAGATGGGACAAAATCTAATCTCAGCACTTTTTTTTTTATTTTGTCATTTCAATTGAATATCAACATTTGTGAGATTTAGTTTTAGATTTGTGAAGTAAAAGTTTAAGTTTTAATTTTGAAGTAAAAATATCAAATTAGACCCTTGGGGTAAGATGAACCCCATTACTTGTGTTATAATTTTTAAATGTAATACTTTTTGTTAAAAAAAAAAGAGGTTATTATTTAATATTTCCATGAATTAGATGTACATTTCATACATCTTCACTTTCATCAAAACCTATAGGTTAATAGAGTGAAATCATTCAATTCGATTTCATGGTGTTTCTATATGACACATCTTTAATTAAAATATGTAAATGTCCATATGCTGTACATAAGTTGTAGAATAATTTCCTAACCTAGGTAGGGGGCCAACTTGCCCCTCTTTTAATATTTGACATGTTGTGCTATAACAACTATAGAAAATGTTTCTATTTATTTCCTATAATAACACATTGGCTGATCATCATCATCATCCAGCACATGATAAAATTATACATAAATATGTTACAGTTTAAATCCACACTGTTCTTAAGGGGGACATCTTCCCCTATATGTTACCCTCAATGCTTATTATTGTATAAAAAAAATTGTACTGCATCTGTAATACGTTTTTTATGTTTTGCAAAGCACATATTTTAAATACAAAAATATGCAAGGTATGAATGAATGGACACTATTCAAAATTAAGAATAATGATTTAAAAAAAAAAAAAAAATTTAAAACTTAGCACTAAATTAGGGCAGCAGGTCTATATCTAATAATATACACAGACAAGTTAAGGCTGCTCTGTGCCTGCTCAAAAATTCTGTGTAAAGATGCAATGCAGCATAAACGCCATACTAAATTATACCTGCTATATTATACACCTCAGCCACTAGTATAACAATATGCTGTTAAAATTGTTGTTTAAATGCATTTTATGCCACCTCTGAGCAGCATTAAACAGTCTGTGTAAAGACACCTAAATGCCACTTCAGAAGCGCTTCTGTGCCACCTTTGCAGTGTAAATTTAGCATTATAATATAAGTCAATCCCTATTTTTAGGAGTTTCCCAAACTGTTAGAGAGAAAAACGCAACTAGAATGAAGTAGATATTTAGATTCATAAAATAAAACGATGTATTCATGTTTTTGTTTTTTTTTCT
Organism: Anabarilius grahami; assembly: GCA_003731715.1. Taxonomy (NCBI): domain Eukaryota; kingdom Metazoa; phylum Chordata; class Actinopteri; order Cypriniformes; family Xenocyprididae; genus Anabarilius; species Anabarilius grahami. The sequence goes on from RJVU01061435.1 coordinate 2,533,244, forward strand.
TCTCCAAGCTTCAGTTATTTATTATACCTGCACTGTAAAAAATGAATGTGATTTTAACGGTAAAATATTGTAAAAACGCTACGGAAAAAAATTGTAAATAGGCTAACAGTAAGTTACCGTATTATATACACGGGAAAAACCGTAAAAGCTCTTACCAGACATTTATGCAATTTTCACAGTAAAATGCTGTAAATTTGACAATTTTTATAAGTAAAAAATACAAAATCAATGTATAATTTACAGCCAAAATCTGTAAACTGATATTCCCACAACTCCCTGTGTGATAATCATGTTTCTTAATAGTTTTTGTTATCAGTTATGTACATTTGGGTTTTATGTTACATCTTCTGTTGTTTAATGAATGTTTATTGCATTATGTAAGTGTTGTAGAATACCATGATGGTGTTTTGCGTTTGCGTGAATGACTCTTTGCACCTTCTATATATTAGTATATATTTCAGCTCATGGAAAAGCTACTTGTGATGAACTCTGATTCTTCATGTGGCTTTCTCTTTTACCACCTGCATTATTATGGTGGTTGTCAGTATGTTAAAGGTACAAAACAGATTTTAGTAGTAGTGTGTTAGTAGTTTGAATTTATTGGTTTACATTCAAATTTTCTTAAATTACAGTTCTATACTGTGAAATTGACAGTATTGTTCTGTAAATGTGTTTTTCTGTATTTTTTACAAAATTATTCTGCCAAAATTATTTTGTAAAAACTACGGAATTTTTTTTTACAGCGTGCACAATAGAAACAACAGATGTGTTGTCAGATTTGGCAGACGCAGGAATTCAATGTAGCCTACATGAGCAGGACAAGCTTTTTCTGTTTCGGGTGAATTATTGATTTTTCTTCCTCTTTGAACCAAATTTTCTCACATAAACAAAACCACCCCCAGGGAAAGGGGCAGATGTTCCCTATAGGACGACGGCACGCGACAGTCCTCAAGCCTGTTGAAGAATTCACCTCTCTCTCTCTCTCTCTCTCTCTCTCAAAATAGAACTTGATTAAAGTAATTTCCAAAAAAAAAAGTAACTCCAGACGCAGTTGATTCACTGTGCGTTTTATTGTTTCTTCTTGCTTGTTGTTGCATTTGGTCATAATGAGTGCGCCACCCGAGCCACGCGACACATCCTTTGTTATTTTAATCAGTGCAAGTCCTTGCTGCGTCATGATGGGGCAATCTACTACTGCTATATTGTATTGTCCTTTTCCAGAACACAAAATAAGGTTAAAACGTATTCGCATGCGTGATTCNTCTCTCTCTCTCTCTCTCTCTCTCTCTCTCTCTCTCTCAAAATAGAACTTGATTAAAGTAATTTCCAAAAAAAAAAGTAACTCCCTAGACGCAGTTGATTCACTGTGCGTTTTATTGTTTCTTCTTGCTTGTTGTTGCATTTGGTCATAATGAGTGCGCCACCCGAGCCACGCGACACATCCTTTGTTATTTTAATCAGTGCAAGTCCTTGCTGCGTCATGATGGGGCAATCTACTACTGCTATATTGTATTGTCCTTTTCCAGAACACAAAATAAGGTTAAAACGTATTCGCATGCGTGATTCCACAACACTCGGATGCGCAGTCTCATTCAGAAAAAGAGAAACATTTGCGCTCTACTTAATTTGACGGATCAAGCCGTTACTGCCTGTGTTCCCACGGCCACTTACTGCAGCTCCCCTAACCATATGGCCCAGCAGCGGCATTCATGTGCTGCTGCTTCTTCAGCATGCTTCCAGTCTCATTTGGCGCAAGCCCGCGTGCGCGCACTGTCCAGAGAGGCAGTAGAGACATGCAGTTGTGATGTGAAAAAACGCCATTTGGTAAGGAGCAGATGGTTGGCTTGGGGGGCTGTCCGCGTCTTCAGAGAGAGTCCCCGAGGGCTCCCGTTGTATTCAGAATCAATGAAAATTAAAGCGCAAAGAAAGATGAAGAGTCAGAGCTCGAGTCCCGGCTTTGTTTGTCGCAGCTACTGGTGGGCAGGAGTTAAAGTACAACAGCCCCCTATAGAAACACTTAAGTTAAACAGTCTCCCCATAGTCCACCTTCAGAAAAGAGGAGGGATGCGAGAAAGGAGCTTTCTGCTTGATTTAACCAGGACAGAATCGCGTGGCATAAATTATGCTTGAAAAGAATAAGCGAAGTGGGCATAAATCTGAGGGTTTTCAGTGACGCTTTGCTGGGGCTAATCGGGAAATGTGTGCAACGTCAGGCCAAAGAATAGTGCGATGATAGCTGCGTGACATGGTTCCGCTCTTATTTACGGCCAGCGGTTCAGTAAGTGTGTTGCTATGACACCTGTCGCGCGATAACACATCCCATCGCGTCCGCAAACGCATTCGATGAAACGCATCGTTTTCGGTTCCCTACAACGCGTCACCGATGAAAAAGCGCTTTTAATTAACGCACTAATGAAGACCACCCTCACACACAAACAAACGCTCACGAGACAGAGCGAAAAGAGCGCGAGCTTGATTCGTTGAACAACACGAACGATTAAGAGGAAACTTCCTCGTCAAATTAAACGCAAAATAATTGATAAAACACCAAAACAACAGAAGCTGCTAGGTACTTTTGTCAGGGACGACGTGAAGAGAGGGGAGCTCTTTCTCCCCGCGACATTGTGAGGGGAGCAGGTGCTGTGTGAATTAGCATACAGCTGAGAGCACAGAGAGAGAGAGAGAGAAACTTATTCTCCCCTCACACAATAACAAAGTGCCTTAATGACAGCCACGCGAACGACACACACCAGTTCGGCGTTTACAATCCAGCTTAGAGATGCAAACTCTGAACTTATAGAGTCGCCAAAACTCAAACCACTGAAACGAAGTGTTGTTTAAAAAGGTAAAGAAGGTTCAGACATGTTTTACTTTACACGACCTGATTATGAGAGGAGCCAAGTCGCTTACTTCCACTTGTAAAATTTTCTGAACGGAAGTAAATTGCTATGGTAAAATTGGTCGACTGAAAGTAGACCTAACCTTAATTGCTCTAATTTAGGGAGAAAATTCGAAAATGATAACAAGCCACTTAAATATATGGTCAAATATAGTTAAAATTGTGGTAAAAAAAATAGGTAAATGTAAAGAATGATTGTTTGTTATTCCATTATTTACAACATAACAACTTTTTACTAGCTCAAATATGTTTTTAACTAATTCAATCAAACTAAATTCATCTAAAAAAGACAAAGTTAGCACCCCAAAACCCATGTAAGCTGTTTTAATGACTAATATAAGGCAGAGTTTTCAGCAATGAACAGCTCGTAACCCCTCTGTATTTTCTCCCGTTATCAGGAATGCGACATTCCTGCAATGTGTGATGTAATTTGTGGTTTTAGGTCAGAGTGGGATGTACAGGATTCTCAAGGTTGCTTATTTTCCTGCATGTAAATTAGATTTCTCTCTCTCTCTCTCCCACTCTCTCTCCCAGTGGCAAAGAGTTGCACATTTTACAGCTCAGTGACCATTTGCCGATTTTTTTTTCTTTTCTTGGGGGGTTGGGGATGGTGTGGATTGAAAAGTGTCCCTTTGTGACAACCAGAGCCAGATTGGGGAGTAGCTCATTTGCATCTCATTACCCTAGCAGTCGCTGCCTGTATATAACCGGCTGCAGGAGGACTGCGGCATTATACACGCACAATCCAGTCAGTCTCTCACATGGAAAAAAAGAGTACGGGAGGAAAGTTTGGATCAGTAGTTTGGATCATCTCCACGCCAATTGTGCGAACGGAAAATAAGCCAAACACGCGTAGATAACCCTGTTCTTGGGTCTTCTGCATTTTTCTTCCTAAACTAACCGCAAGTGGACTGCAAACTTTTGACAACTTGGAGTATTCGTCTTCTGAGGGAATTTCCTGTTCGTCCCCATTATTGCGCATCGGGGTTTCCTCTTTATATTCGTATTTGGGATTTAATTGCTTGATTTTTTTCAAAGGGGACTTTAATGGGCATGCATGAGCAGATAAAGTGAACGCAACAGAGCATCAACCAGAGCTGCCTCCCACTGAGTGGAGAACTTCGAGTCTCAATGATTTATTGAGACACGGTCTCATACAATCGCCTGGCCCGTGGAAGCTTAACAACAAAGTTCAGATCATCTCCACCATGGGACGACTTATGATAGCGGCTTTGCTGTGTGTCGTGATAAGCCAGGTAATTAAAATCAACGTCTGATTTACTGTAGTGTGTGAGATATGATCTCGCATTGTGATGGCAACTGATTCTATTTCCATTTCTTTTCAGGGGTTTTGTTCTGGGGTTTTCGAGTTAAAGTTGCAGGAGTTTCTTAACAAGAAAGGGGTGACAGGCAACGCAAACTGCTGCAAAGGATCCGCGCCAGAGGCTCAGCAGTGTGAATGCAAAACCTTTTTTAGGATTTGCCTGAAACATTACCAAGCCAATGTGTCTCCAGATCCCCCGTGCACCTACGGTGGCGCCGTTACCCCAGTGCTGGGATCGAACTCCTTCCAAGTTCCCGAGAGCTTTCCTGACAGCTCATTCACCAACCCCATTCAGTTCTCTTTTGGATTCACATGGCCGGTGAGTAGTTTGCGTTTTCTTTTCTTTTTTTTTTACATTATGTGCATAATTTTTGACGTGGTTTATAACATATAAAAAGCCACTATAATGACTCAGGATGTGGGTTTTTAGACGCTTTAGCGATGTAGGTGGGGTGGGAAAAATCACATCCCCTGGGTTGAAATATAATTGTCAGCTCAGTGTGAAATTCCGAAACCTTTCATTTACTGCAGTAAGTAAGTGTGAAATCGGAAAAATGAAGCTTGAATCCCCAGTGCGATCACACCTCAAGCCATTCACATCTTCCGTTACATGTAAATCAGCAGGGAAGTGTGGAGGAATGCGATTCTAGTCTAATTCTGACAACATTAACGCGTCCTTTTCTGTTCCAGGGAACATTTTCGCTGATTATCGAAGCGTTGCACACCGATTCCAACGATGACCTGTCGACAGGTAACGCGAAATGCATTTCATAGAAATTAACGTACGCTTTAATACTTGTGTGGCAATGAGGTAACGCTAAAAATGTAAACGTCCACAGAAAACCCAGAACGTCTCATCAGTCGTATGACCACCCAGAGGCATCTAACCGTGGGCGAGGAATGGTCCCAAGATCTACAGGTTGGTGGGAGGACAGAGCTGAAGTACTCGTACAGGTTCGTTTGTGACGAGCATTACTACGGCGAGGGCTGCTCTGTCTTCTGCCGCCCCCGCGACGACACTTTCGGCCACTTTACCTGCGGAGAGCGCGGAGAAATCATCTGCAACTCCGGATGGAAAGGACAGTACTGCACAGAACGTGAGTATAAACCATATTTATCACCTGTGTTTGGTGTTTAGAGCGCATGTTTCGGTATTTCGCGAGAAAAACAACAACAACAAACTCCGTCGCTATGGTTGCAACAGGCGTTTGTGTGATTCAAATGAGGGACGTTGGCCAAATAATGGCACGCGTGCCATAGATTAAATGTAACGCCTGATTGGTTACTTGGCAGAGCGCTCGGCGCTGATTGGCTCAGAGCAATGAGGTATTGTTGGAAGGGGGCAGCTGCAGAGTGAAGGTAGACAATAGAGCAGCTGTCCTGCACTGGCACCATGTACACCAGCTGTCCACCCTTATCTGCGCCGACTCTGGGACATTATGGGGAGGGGGGTTGGATGAACAGAGTGAAAAAGGGGACTTCTGACCCACAGTTAGAGAAAAAAGGGGCTTTTGTTTAGGAAGCTTTTGTATGAGTGCAACTGTGTTAACCAGAGTGTCCTTCCAATGGTAGTGAGGAGAACTTTTTTTTTTGTGTTACCCACAAAGTACGGGTGAGCGGCTTGGTAAAACTGTGCCAGAATAATAATGGTGTCTGTCAGAAAGGAACCGGTAATAATAAATAAACATTTCTCTTTATAGCAATCTGTCTTCCGGGATGCGATGAAGACCATGGATATTGCGACAAACCTGGTGAATGCAAGTAAGTGTGATGGAGATTTGTAACACTCAACCGTCATTGCCGTTGAAGTTAACAACGTACTAACTGCTCCGCTGTGGTGCTTTTAGATGCAGAGTGGGATTTAGTGGAAAGTACTGTGACGANAGAAAGGAACCGGTAATAATAAATAAACATTTCTCTTTTATAGCAATCTGTCTTCCGGGATGCGATGAAGACCATGGATATTGCGACAAACCTGGTGAATGCAAGTAAGTGTGATGGAGATTTGTAACACTCAACCGTCATTGCCGTTGAAGTTAACAACGTACTAACTGCTCCGCTGTGGTGCTTTTAGATGCAGAGTGGGATTTAGTGGAAAGTACTGTGACGACTGCATCCGCTATCCGGGCTGCTTGCATGGCACCTGCCAACAGCCATGGCAATGCAACTGCCAAGAGGGTTGGGGAGGCCTCTTCTGTAACCAAGGTGAGCCTTTTGACGTCGTACTGAGTAGTTGATAAAGTTGTTGGTTTAGAGTTGTCCATTGACTCTGGATGCAGCAGAGGAGACTAACTTACATTTTGTGTCGCAGATCTTAATTACTGCACACATCACAAACCGTGCCAGAATGGGGCCACTTGCACCAACACTGGCCAGGGAAGCTACACCTGCTCATGCAGACCTGGCTTCACAGGAGACAGCTGTGAGATTGAGGTCAACGAATGCTCTGGCAGCCCGTGCAGAAATGGAGGAAGTTGCACAGTGAGTTTATGAATCATTCTCTGTTTATGTGTTGTAGGACTTGAGTTCTGTTCAATGCCCTAACATCCTCTCAATCATTCCTTGGATTTCACAGGATCTTGAAAACACCTACAGCTGCACATGTCCTCCTGGTTTCTATGGAAGAAACTGCGAGTTGAGCGCCATGACTTGCGCCGACGGCCCCTGCTTCAACGGTGGACGGTGCGCTGACAACCCTGATGGAGGATACTTCTGTCAGTGCCCGATGGGCTACGCTGGTTTCAACTGTGAAAAGAAGATTGATCACTGCAGCTCCAACCCTTGCTCGAATGGTACATTGAATGCTCCCATTCTAATCCCTGAAATGCAGATGAGGGGGTGTTTGAAACAGTTGTCTCATGTCTTCTATCTTACTTCTTCTGCAGGTGCCCAATGTCTAGATCTTGTGGACTCCTATCTTTGTCAGTGTCCTGAGGGTTTCACCGGAACGCATTGTGAAGACAACATCGATGAGTGTGCCGCCTATCCCTGTCAGAATGGCGGCACGTGCCAAGACGGACTCAACGACTACACCTGCACCTGCCCACCTGGATACACTGGCAAGAACTGCACCTCTGCGGTCAACAAGTGCGTCCACAACCCTTGCCACAACGGCGCCACTTGTCACGAGAGGGACGGACGCTATGTGTGCGCTTGCATACCAGGTTACGGAGGACGTAACTGTCAGTTCTTGCTCCCAGAGAACTCACAGGGACAAGCTGTTGTTGAGGAAGCCGACAAAATTTACTCTTACGCTGAGGACGATGGTGCCTTTCCTTGGACGGCGGTTTGCGCTGGGATTATTTTAGTGCTTTTAGTCCTGATCGGCGGCGCCGTCTTGGTCGTCTACATCCGTCTTAAGCTGCAGCAGAGGAGCCAGCAAGTCGATAGCCATAGCGAAATCGAGACCATGAACAACCTGACCAACAACTGCAGCCGAGACAAGGACTTGTCCGTAAGTGTCATCGGAACCACGCAAGTGAAGAACATCAACAAGAAAGTGGACTTTCAGAGCGACGCCACAGGCGGAGAAAAAAACGGATTCAAATCTCGTTACTCTCTAGTGGATTACAATCTTGTTCATGAGCTAAAGCAGGAGGACTTGGGGAAAGAGGACTCTGAGAAGAGCGAAGCGACAAAGTGCGAGGCTTTCGATTCCGACTCAGAGGAGAAACACAGAAATCATTTAAAAAGGTAAATGTTGTTGCGTGTGGATTTTGGTTACTACAGACAGGGTGTTGTTATGCAGTACTAAAGTTGATTCTTTTCATTTTCAGTGATTCTTCAGAGAGGAAACGTACAGAATCGTTGTGCAAAGACACAAAGTACCAGTCAGTCTTTGTTTTATCAGAAGAGAAGGATGAATGTATTATTGCGACCGAGGTAAGTCCAGAACCTTTCTTTTGTTTGCAGTCATGAGACGTTAGTCTGCAAATCTAGATTTTTGAACGCTCAACTTATGCCATTTCTTCTTGTTCCAGGTGTAACGCCACAACGGAGCTGTAGCTCGTCTTGTTCTACAGGAGGTTTTACTCCAGTAATGCTGCTCAAACCAGAGGGAAGGTTTCCTTCATGTGACTGCTGCTGTGAAACTTATGTTGAAGGTGATATTCAGAATGAGCTGGTTCTCAACTGAAGTAAACACAGTGACTGCAGGAAAGGACGTTGGGCCATACTGGCTCGGACTCTCAAAGTTTGTTTCCCAGGAACGTGCCAAGTGGACTCGCTGCACTTCCTGTAGGGACGGTTTTACCTCATTGCACTATGATGGGTTGTATTTTTAATGTATTTAACACACATTTGAATCGAATACTGTGTATGCATATGCACTGACTGCAGTGTGTATCTGGAAGTTCTCTGATCATTTCATAGATCAGTGGAGGAAAAACACTGCCATCAGATATGTTTGTTACTGTTTTGGCTTTTGAAAGCTTGTATTTCTTTTATTTAAATGTTATTTGTGATCGATGTGTTTGTGGTTTCTTTTTTCGTGTGTGTGAAGTTTGATGTAATTTAAAATCTTTTTCATTTTGAAAATCTGTCTATTGTAAATAAGGCACTTCGGGTCGATGTGACTTTTCTGATGTAAATGTATTTAAACACGCTGTCAAAATTACAGGAATTGTTTTTATGACTGTTGCCCATGAAAAAAAATCACCGTAATATTTTTCCAAATAAATCCTGTATGAAATATCACAAAATTGGTCAGGTATTACTGAGTTAATTAACTCTTTGCTACTATCTTTCAGCCATTTTGTTAATTTGGCCAGATTTAGGTGACAAATGTAAAATGTTTTCCCTTTTCACCTCACCAAGTAAGACAAAGACACACCCGGTAAGACAAATTACAGCCTCGATCTTGATGGCAGGGTATTTTTGGGATGCAAGAGCTCTTTGACAAAAACATCAAACCACTTTTTGCAAATGGTTTGGTTGAAGTTTCTGTTTGGTGGAACATTTTATGTCAAAGCTGTAGCCAAGCTCATTATGTGACTTATATAGAGCAGATGGAGAACAGGAACACTCACTTAGCATCTTAATATGAATTAAATATGCAGTACTTTCTTTTTTACAATTCAAAAAAATCTGCAAGCATAACTATATATTTAAGGGTTAACTTGCGCTCATAGCACTATGAAGTCATTACTGGTGATGTGACCTTTCATCTATATTGTATTTAAGGAATGGCATTTTATGGGTGTTCAGAGCATAAGAGCATAACATTCTATCTTTATGCTTTTAAAAAAGATCATCGCCCAACCATTTTTCTACAGAACACCTCTTGAACACATTTGTAACTTCTGTCAACTCACACTGTGCTGTAATTTCAACTTTGTGGATCATATAAATCAATTCAAACAAAACTATTTATGTATTTGTGAAATGTTTCATATATAGCAGGTGAAGGAGAGAATGGATGGTATACACAAAAGTTAATAATGATTGCTCAAAGTAAGTTAATTACTGTCTAATATTTCCTTTAGATCAATAACTGAAAGTTAGAAGTGACTTGAGCTCTGTAGAACTTGTAGAGTCTTTGGTTGTGGGTTCAGGGAGGATACAGTGAAAAGTATTCACTGGTATTAGCCAACTGTTGGACAGTTGCTTTCACATACCACGCTAAGCTTTTAACTTAACTTTTTTCAGTCGCACAATAGGATTTCGCTGAGTTGGAAAATATCAGGAGACAGGCCTAAAGCAGTTCTTTTGTTTCTTCATTCAGTGTAGGCCTGACGCACTGTGGCAAATATCTTCTATTAGATCTTTTTCAGTTGTGTGTGTTTTCAACATTGTGTTTAGTGTGTGATTCATTAGTAAAATATGCTATAATCTTATTTTAAAATAAAAAAGAACATTCAGAATATTCTAAATAGTCTCATCAGACTCAAAGTGAAAATGTTTAAATATGAATGCAAGTTGCAAGTTGTGCTTATGCATTGCTCCAACATATGTGGTACATTTTTATACAGTCTGCTGTTGTTCACAGCAGAACAATTCCATATTTTGCTCCTTATTAGTTTGTCTTATTTAATCAAGACTGAAAGATGTGATGCAATAGACCCTTTTCACATTTCCGGGGTTCTCAGAAGCAGAAGTCGTCATTGTTGTGTTGAATAGAAACTACAGCAAATATATATATATATTTTTAGCATTCCCGTTAGCTCCAAAAGCAAAAGATAGCATTTCTATGACTTTCTAAAAAAGGAAAAGAATTAAGAGATTGGTGGTCAGAAGAGAGAAAGATTTCAAATTTGCCTCAGAAACACTCATGCAGCAGCTTTAACCTTTTCTATGTAATGCCCAATATAACACTAAGTATAAAAATGAAAACGAAAGTTATTAACAAGATTTACAATGTTAATAACTGTGACTTAATAAAAAACAGTCTGTGAAAAGGGTCCATTGTTATCCAAATGTTGGTGTTGTCCAGGTTGGTGTACTCTGTAGATCTGATATGTGACCTTATTAACAACATTTCAGTGTTCAGTTCTTTTTTAAAAAAGAATTTTTATCTTAATGATAAAATGTGAAGGTCTCGATGTGGTAAAACTCATAATGCATTCTAACCAGGTGTTAAAACCTGATAAGTTACTGTAACTCAAAACATTTGAGGAAATCGACTGCCATAAACCATTTCAGTTTTAAAACCAATAAGTACGAGTACTGTAAACTCATATACAGTACATTGAGTTAAATTCACTTATATTTTACTGTTGGTTTAATCAATATATTAGATTGATTTTTAGTTTATTCCACTCATTCAGTTTGAATTCAGATAACAAATCTAACTAAGTCTGGGTTGAGGAAACCAATTGCCGTAAATGGTTTAGGTTCATCAAACTCAAAGTAATAAAGTTACATAAGACTAAGCAAAACCTAACATTGGCACAAAATGATGACAGAACAGGAGCACTGTAAAACTCAATAAGTTCAGAATACTCAAAACACTTAAGTAAATTAACTCATTTTGTAAAGTTAGTAGAACTTAAAATGTTTGTAACAAGTGTGGCGGGGCCGAGAGCAGTGGAAGCAGAGCAAGGCCAGTGTGGTGCACAGGTGTCTCTCATTAACAATCACGTCACCGGCATCCCTTCCCTCCCACAGTTCTCAGCCTCGCCCGACTCATCATAATGTTAATTACATACAGTTCGTTTACATAAACATCACATTCAGATCTTCATGGGTCAATAATAGTTAGCAAATAACACATGCTATTATAACTATCATTTTATACTTGCATATATATAATCAAACAACATACAGTATATGTGGTCTTTAAAGATTTGCAGCCCATCCTCAGCCTAACCACAGGCTCTACTCTTCACCACAATGGTGACCCTACAAAACTAACATAACAGAACCCCCTGAAAATCCCAACATACACAACATTAAACACTAACTTATGTCTCCCTATGTTAATCTTGTACAAAAACACACAAAATAACACTTAATTGCAACATTTATTTATATAGTCTGGTGCAAAGCATGCTAGGAATTAGAAACCTGCTGCAACTCAATCATATTAAGTTCAGCTTAATACAATCAAATTTTGAGTTCACACAACTTTTTTCTATTAAGTACAATGAACTTTCATTTTTATTTGGGTGAAACAAACTCATTTCCTTTAATTAATTTCACTGTTCGGTTTTACAGTGTATCTCCGCCCACAGTGAAATCTCATTGGTCAAGTATATAAACTCTTTCCCCGCCGACATTTTTTAAAGAAAAAGTTGCCAGCCACCACCAGTGTCACAGAGACGAACTCCGTGGTTCCCTCCTCTGGCCATCGGAGGGAGCCGTCTCCCAAATACTGACTCACACACACACACACACACTACATTTTCCATAAGCCCGTGCCTTGGACTAATCACCGCTACAGCTGATACTCATTACCCGGACTATAAAAGACTCTCATTCATAACAGCTCATCGCGAAGTCTTGTTTTGCCTTGGTGAACATTTCTGAGCGTTATTATACTGTCTGATTACCTGTTGCTGATCCTGTTTGTTACCCGTCCATGACTCTCTGCCGCCTACCTCTGACCCTTGCATTGTATTCTGATCTGTGAGTGATATCTGCCTGCCCTGGCCTGTTATCTGACCACGATTCTGCCTGTCCCTGTTATACCTGTCTGCTACTGTTTGACCCTGCCTGTACGACAACGCTCTTGTTCAATAAAAGCATGCAAATGGATCCCGGCCTGAATGACAATTCGTTACAGCCAGCATTTTTGATAATTTTCACAAAACTTTTATGGGCCCCCAGAATATTTTGTTTGTATGAATATCTGAATATGTAATATATAAAAAGAAAGAACAGAGCCTCTGCTTTTAAACAACAACAACAACAACAGAAAACATTTTATTCTAACTTCATTCTTTCTTTTTCTCACTTAAATTGATAAAGAAAATAGCATTTTTGTCAAAGACTTCGAGGTGCATAAGCAATGCTTTTATCTTTTGTTTCTGTTTCTTTTTTGCCTGTGTTTTGATCTGGAGCTTGTACTCTTTCATAAGCTGTGTAATAGCGCCCCCTATTTTATAACAGTGAAAACATGGATTGCCAGAAAATTCCGTCAATGGCGGGGAATCCTGATTGTGGCATGTTATGCAGAATTTGGTAACACTTTATTTTACAGTGTCCTTATAACATGTAGTTTCTATAGTAATGACTAAATCACAGCTAACCCTAAACCAAACCCTTTGTAGTTAATTACACTCAAAAATACTCTTTGGCTGATCATGATTCAATCATGGACAGTGGTTCCACATGACAAGTACAACCATTTACAACTAACTAGAATCAATGGTGTTCATTTAACTTGAATGAATGGTTTTAGTTTAACTTAAATAAATGGTTTTCATTTAAATTGACATTCAAATAATGCTTCCTGTTTAGTCTTATGATTTTCATAAACTAAATACAACTTTTCCTTGCATGTGTGATGTTTGGTGTTGACAGTCCAGAAATGATGCTGGTTTCACACAGAGCACTATCATAATTTGAATTGTTTTTAGCAGGTCCTCAACCCGATCACAAGCTCCACACTTTACCACAATGGTAACCCCCAAAACAGAAACTTTTTTAAATACCAACATAATAGAACACTGAACATTAACAAGTCCATTTTCTCATCTTGCTAAAAAAATGCATAAAATAACACTTTATTTCAACATTTACTCTGCCAATTCAGCCCCTTTGCAAAGCATGATGGAAAGTGAAAGTCCTGTGTGATTGGGTTACTTGATTTAAACATGTTGTTTCAAAATGAAAACTTCAAGTTAAGTCAAAGAGCAACTGTTTCAAGTCAATTTAACATGAAGCAATCACATTTGAACTAGAAAACTGCACAATTGTGTTAAATCAAAATCAAAATCTTTTTTTTTTGGTGTAATATTAGTTAGTACTTTATGTATAATTCACAAAGACACCTTAAAATAAAGTGTAACCCAGGATTTTTGCTCTTAGTGAAGACAAAGTACTTTTCAATGAAAACTTGTCAAGTTGATCATGACTTTTCACTCTTTATTTATTTATTTGTTGTCTTGTTTTTCAGGCTATATATTATGTTATAGGGTTTCCAATATGCTATTTAACTACAGAAGCTTTGTTCTGTTCAGGTTATTATGTCTTTTATCTGCAGGACGCTACCATGACGGCACAAGACGTTTCATGGTGAAGTACATTTACATGACAAGAGAAGAATTTCAGCTGAGCTTGGTTGTTTAAGTGTTTCCACTTCACGCGCAGATCTCGTCACAGATTATAGCCCCTCTTTCTGTCGTATAGTCGCCGTCTTTCTTCTTTGTTCTGGGAAGCGATGAGTGATAGTAGTGTACGACATGCCTCGGAATCGGCCTATATGAGAAACCTTACTTCTGCTTGGCGTAGTCCCTATAAAGCTATTTTCTGCTGCCAATCCCTTCAATGGCGAGTTAAATTTTGACAGATTGTGGTGAGAGGGGAACACGAGCATCAGTAAAGGGATTTCGCCACAGCGATGACCCACCCTTTGTTCAGGCGTAGTGGTCACCTGTCAGTCCTCACAATGCAGAGCCGTCCCCTTTCAACTGTTGCAACCTGGGCCCTTAGATCTCATTTGCTTTGGTAGAGAAGCGATTCAGAGTCCTGCAAGGAAAGTTTCAGGGAACAAAACTGTTTCATCCAGGGCAACTGAGAGCAAACAAAAAGAAGTCAGTGGGTGGAAGAGCTGCTGTTGGTACACTGAATGTCAGTAAAACATACCAATGTGACATCTGGGACTGGAGGAAAACTTTCATCCCCTACTATCAACAGTAGCTATGTTTCCATCCAAATTTAAATTATGAGAAAAATTGGAATGTCGCATAAAACAGCTGCAAATATTCCATCCCATGTGTTCAAGAGAACAAAATCGTAATTTCCTGGGAAATGGGAGCAAAAACATCTGTAAAAATGGAAGTTGCTGCAACCGAGAAAGACACTGTGGTTCTTTTTTCAAACATCATAAATTGCTTGCGTCTCAGAAGATATGCAATAAACGCTGTCAAGTCATCTTGCGTTCGGCAGCGGATTCTGGTGTTTGGAACACAATCACGTGAGACACTTCTGGGAGGGAATTAAAGGATTAGTTAGGTGTATATGACTTTCTTCTTTCTGATGAACACAATCAGAGTTATATTAAAAAATATCCTGACGCATCCGTCATGCCTTCATCCACATCCATCCATCATAAACGTACTCCACACGGCTCCAGGGGGTTAATAAAGGCCTTCTGAAGAGAAGTGATGCATTTGTGTAAAATCTATATTTAACAAGTTATAAAGTAAAATATCTAGATCGCCTTCTGTATTCAACGTACGAAGAAAGTGTTAAACTCTTGCAGTTAAAAAAAACTTAAGCTACGTCCTACGCCTTCCCTATTAAACTTACATAACTGACCGGACGCCAGTTTACACTTTCTTCGTAACTTGAATACGGAAGGCGGTCTGGCTTATAACTTATATAACTGGCTTATAACATACAGAATAAAGCTTGTAATGGTGTGCTGTCATCAAATAAACAACCTTGATCTATATACATTTTAAAAGATAATGTTTATTCATTACAAATTAATGATAACTCAGCTTCAAACTTGAGTTCAAAATAAATTAATCACCATTATAAAACAGATTCTGACTTTTTAATACAGTCAAATTCTGATTTGTTAAGCCATTTTTGACACATATTTCAATATGTTTCAAATATGTACATATTATCCTTCCTTAGGGAACTGAGTGGATCATAAAATGATCTTGAAAATCATTTCAGAAGTAAAGCTGATCATGCCCTTGTAAAAAAAGAAGTGTGCTTAATTCTATTGAATAAATAGAATTATGAAATTTCATATATAGAAGTGTACTTAAAGGATTAGTTCACTTTCAAATAAAATTTTCCTGATAATTTACTCACCCCCATGTCATCCAAGATGTCCATGTCCTTCTCTCTTCAGTTGAAAAGAAATAAAGGTTTTTGATGAAAACATTCCAGGATTATTCTCCTTATAGTGGACTTCAAAGGAGCCCAAACAGTTGAAGGTCAAAATTACAGTTTCAGTGCAGCTTCAAAGGGCTTTAAACGATACCAGACGAGGAATAAGGGTCTTATCTAGCGAAAAGATCTGTCATTTTCAAAAAAAAATGTAAATGTATATGCTTTATATAAACAAATGATCGCCTTCCAAGTGCTTCCGCCAAAACCGCACTTTCGTATTCTTCAAAAAGCTTATGCTGTATGTCATACACCTTCCCTATTCTACTTACGGAAAAAATGGAACTGGCGCTGCGTTCATTCCGTAAGTAGAATAGGGAAGGTGTAGGACATACAGCGTAAGCTTTCATTATCAGGAAAATTTTAATTGAAAGTGAACTAATCCTTTAAGTCCAACTCTAAAGTTCAGCTAACTGCATATACAGTGGGTACGGAAAGTATTTAGACCCCCTTAAATTTTTCACTCTTTGTTATATTGCAGCCATTTGCTAAAATCATTTAAGTTCATTTTTTTCCTCATTAATGTACACACAGCACCCCATATTGACAGAAAAACACAGAATTGTTGACATTTTTGCAGATTTATTAAAAAAGAAAAACTGAAATATCACATGGTCCTAAGTATTCAGACCCTTTGATGTGACACTCCTATATTTAACTCAGGTGCTGTCCATTTCTTCTGATCATCCTTGAGATGGTTCTACACCTTCATTTGAGTCCAGCTGTGTTTGATTATACTGATTGGACTTGATTAGGAAAGCCACACACCTGTCTATATAAGACCTTACAGCTCACAGTGCATGTCAGAGCAAATGAGAATCATGAGGTCAAAGGAACTGCCTGAAGAGCTCAGAGACAGAATTGTGGCAAGGCACAGATCTGGCCAAGGTTACAAAAAAATTTCTGCTGCACTTAAGGTTCCTAAGAGCACAGTGGCCTCCATAATCCTTAAATGGAAGACGTTTGGGACGACCAGAACCCTTCCTAGAGCTGGCCGTCCGGCCAAACTGAGCTATCGGGGGAGAAGAGCCTTGGTGAGAGAGGTAAAGAAGAACCCAAAGATCACTGTGGCTGAGCTCCAGAGATGCAGTCGGGAGATGGGAGAAAGTTGTAGAAAGTCAACCATCACTGCAGCCCTCCACCAGTCGGGGCTTTATGGCAGAGTGGCCCGACGGAAGCCTCTCCTCAGTGCAAGACACATGAAAGCCCGCATGGAGTTTGCTAAAAAACACCTGAAGGACTCCAAGATGGTGAGAAATAAGATTCTCTGGTCTGATGAGACCAAGATAGAACTTTTTGGCCTTAATTCTAAGCGGTATGTGTGGAGAAAACCAGGCACTGCTCATCACCTGTCCAATACAGTCCCAACAGTGAAGCATGGTGGTGGCAGCATCATGCTGTGGGGGTGTTTTTCAGCTGCAGGGACAGGACGACTGGTTGCAATCGAGGGAAAGATGAATGCGGCCAAGTACAGGGATATCCTGGACGAAAACCTTCTCCAGAGTGCTCAGGACCTCAGACTGGGCCGAAGGTTTACCTTCCAACAAGACAATGACCCTAAGCACACAGCTAAAATAACGAAGGAGTGGCTTCACAACAACTCCGTGACTGTTCTTGAATGGCCCAGCCAGAGCCCTGACTTAAACCCAATTGAGCATCTCTGGAGAGACCTAAAAATGGCTGTCCACCAACGTTTACCATCCAACCTGACAGAACTGGAGAGGATCTGCAAGGAGGAATGGCAGAGGATCCCCAAATCCAGGTGTGAAAAACTTGTTGCATCTTTCCCAAAAAGACTCATGGCTGTATTAGATCAAAAGGGTGCTTCTACTAAATACTGAGCAAAGGGTCTGAATACTTAGGACCATGTGATATTTCAGTTTTTTTAATAAATCTGCATAAATGTCAACAATTCTGTGTTTTTCTGTCAATATGGGGTGGTGTGTGTACATTAATGAGGAAAAAAAAAAGAACTTAAATGATTTTAGCAAATGGCTGCAATATAACAAAGAGTGAAAAATTTAAGGGGGTCTGAATACTTTCCGTACCCACTGTAAATTTAAACTATAATACATTTTCTTTTAATTGCATTTAACATTCAATGTCCAAAAACATTACATTCAGTTTGCACATAAGTATATTATCTCTATAATAAGCACTTTTTAAAAAATACACTAAAGTGTACTTCTTTTTCACAAGGGCGTAGATGTAGACTTGAAATAACATGCACCAATAAATCATGCAAAATAAATCCAGGAAGATGCATTAAAAAAGTCAATTTGATGTAATGTTGACCTTAACAACATGCCTTAATAGCAAGTTCCTTATATCTTGACTTGTTTGGGACACGTCCTACTCTGTTGTGACAAATTTCTAGCATCAAATGGTAGGCCATATTCTGTCAAACATTCTGTGTATGGTAGGACAAGGAACACAATAAGCTAATGAACGTATTGACTGTTATAATGTTCAGAAAACTGAAGTAATCACATTCCTCATTACATTTGTCCAAGTCACTCCAAGCTTGAAAATCTTTAGGAATGCGTTCACTTCAAACATGTGGCGGTCCCATTGATGACATCAGGAGGTCTCTGACCACCACAGCATCTGACTTATCCATTGACACACGTTCAGCCAAATGGACCTGTGATTTACATCTCTGCAATCAGCAGAACTATTTCAAATGTACAAACTGGTTTGGGGTGTTTTTACAGGCCACACAATGTTTGATTATTTTCAAGTTTGATTTATTTATCTTAAACACTATCCAGGTAGGTTTTGAGGACACTTCATGACCTTCTCCATTCTGTCCCAAAAGTGCCCCTTGACATTGCCCAGGAGCGACCAGACCACCCAGCCAGGAGAAGACAGTGCACCTCAGGCCCTGGAGATCATCAATCACTCTCGCTCTCGATGAGGGACCTAAAGACCTCTTGACTGATGTGAACCCTGTTCCAAAATAAAGCCACTGATCTGGAGAGGGTGGCGTCTTTGTTTTTAAAACACACAGAAGGACCTGTGCTTGTCACAGCTGAGGAAGAAAGCAGTTGTTACGTCCCGTCCTAGTCTAGGGGTTGGACGGATCAGTAACAAAGAAATTGAAATAATAAAGGATTTAAATTAACGGAAATTCCTCCTCTCCTGTCCCAGCTTACAAGAATCACCACGTTTTGAAACGAAAACTTCTCTTTATTCTCTTTTCACAAATTAAAAAAAAAACAGAAGCATTTGCTCGGAAGGGGGACAAAGGCCAAAACAACAAACGAAAGGGAATCTACCTAAGGGTTTAGAGAAGCTGACTTACCTGACAAATGAAATATAAACAAAAGTACAACAAACTTCCCTAACTCCCAAACTGAACCATAAACAGGAGAAAACAAATTGCACAAAGTAAAAGTGGCTCTCCCCCGACCTACAGCTTCGCATATAATAACGGGGTAAAAGAAACAAGCGTTAACTAACAAGAGCAGAGTTAAATTATGAGATAGAGCAGTTCTTACTGGGTATTGTTTAAAGTCTCCGTCACACAATTGGGAGAAAGCAATTCTCACGCATAGACAACAACAGCATCGGTCACACCATAACAATTAATAATAGCCTGGGGCAGGAGACAGAGGACAGGACACGCGTGGAGCTCACGACGCGCTCGACACAGCTCAACAACACCGTCCTCGTTTCCTGCATTTAAGCGCTCCCGCTCTTCCACGTAACTTGCCGCAGCTGGTCTCTCAATCAAGCGGCGCTGCCAGAGAGAGAGAGAGAGGGAGAGAGAGAGAGAGAGACCGTGCACTACACATAATACATTACAATAAATGTATACAAAACAATACAGTAATACGTCTATGACGTAACCATACATACATAAATCAAATACGTTCATGACGTAACACAGTCGAGGGTGAGTTCGCTTCACGTTTTGAAAGCAGCCACTTTCTGATAATTACCAGACTAAATAAATAAGCACTACCGGCCAACGTTTCTTCATTCTAATACTCATTTGCTGTTTTTGCAGCTTAATATTTTTGTGGAAACCATGATACATTACCAGGTTAATACTTTTATTCATAGGACACATTAAATTGATCAAATGTGACAGTAAAAACATTTATAATGCATTCATCAAAGTATCCTGAAGAAAATATGTATATATCATGGTTTCCACAAAAATATTAAGCAGCAAACAATGCTTTCAACATGTTTCTTGAGCAGCAAATCAGCATATCAGAATGATTTCTGAAGGATCATGTGACACTGAAGACTGGAGTAATCATGCTGAAAATTCAACTTTGATCACAGGAATAAATTATATTTTAAAATATATTAAAATTGAAAACAGTTCTTTTAAAATGTAATAATATTACACCATTTTTAATATTTTACTTGTGATCAAATAAATGCAGTCTTGGTGAGCATATGAGTCTTCTTTCAAAAACATTCAAAAATGTAATTATTCCAAAATTTTGACAGGTTGTGTAAGTAAGTAAGTAAGTAAATGAATGAATGAATATATTTTTACATCCATTTTATTTATACAGTTTTCATAGAAGTGGTTTAGGAATGAGTATAATAAAGTCTTCAGAAGCTCTTAAAGAGGGACCAGTGTTCAGTTTATTATTAGCAAAGTTTATTATTAACATCTGCAGTGTCTTCACATCCAGTCCCATGGTGACTGGGGCATTGAGGACATTGTCAGAAGATAAAGGTCAAAGTGCCTTTTAGCACCCCGTGCTCCTCTTTCTCATAAGGGACTCCTGGAAGTGTCGTCAAAAAATACATGAGGCTGAAGACATAAGCCAAAAATAATACCAAGTGTTTACCGGATATTACAGTCCAATTCAACTGCATTCAAGCATTATTTCACTCTCATCGCATTAATTCTACAGCATCAAAAATGGTCATATCGTGATAATATTGAAAAACAGATTGGGCCTCTATGATAAGATGGAAGCTTCTGACAGTCGCTGTGTGGCAACAGGTCTGTAGGCATGGCAATAACTTCCTCTGCATCGTGGGAACTGCCCGAAGAAGACAATGATTGAATTCACAATGGTGCATACAAAGGCCACCTTTGGGAGAAACCATATCCCATGGCATGCTGGGAAAGAGGAGCAATAGCAGCAGATGTTGTGAAGACTATAAGCGACAGATGCCTCTAAAGCTAGCATTCAGTCAGGACGAGCCGAGCACACATCCCCGAGCCCAGCGGAAAAAAGAATTAGAGTAGGGGGCGAATGGAACACGCACACGAATAATAGCAGAGGAGTTTCTGCTATAAAAGAGAGACAGCAGTAAATTGTGTGGGGATTGATGTTTGTGTACTTATAATTGTTTCGGAGTCTTCTAAAAGTTCTTTGTGAACATCTCAGAGCACCAAGACGTTAAACTTCTGTTGTCGTGACAGTGACGCAAGCATACATTTGCAGTCATACGGTGGAAACAACAAGAATTTGGGCACTTAAAAATTGTTATTGCACTACATTACAAAAAGCAAACAAAGTGGCATTTTTATATGATGTCACAAGCATATTTCAAGCTAAATATTTAAAAAATAATGTTTTAAACGATAAAAACTAAACATTTTCTGACACTTTGTCTATGTCAAAAATTAGTGGATCATGTTGTAGTTAATGCAATCCATCCATCCATCCATCCACCAATCCTTCATCCATCCACCAATCAATCAATCATCCATCCTTCATCTATCTATCCATCCACCAATCCTTCCGCCCATCCATCCATTCATTCATTCATTCATTCATCCACCAATCCATCCATCCACCCATCCATCCATTCATTCATTCATCTGCCAATCCTTCATCCTTCCTTCCATCCATCCATCCATCCATTCATTCATTCATTCATTCATTCATCCACCAATCAATCCATCCATCCATCCACCCATCCATCCATCCATCCATCCATTCATCCATTCATTCATTCATTCATTCATTCATTCATTCATTCATTCATTCATCCACCAATCCATTCATTCATTCATTCATTCATTCATTCATTCATTCATCCACCAATCCATCCATCCACCCATCCATTCATTCATTCATTCATTCATTCATTCATTCATTCATTCATTCATCCACCAATCCTTCCGCCCATCCATCTATCCATTCATTCATCCATCCATTCATTCATTCATCTGCCAATCCTTCATCCTTCCTTCCATCCATCCATCCATCCATCCACCAGTCCATCATCCATTCATCCATTCATTCATTCATTCATTCATTCATTCATTCATTCATTCATTCATTCATTCACCAATCCATCCATCCATCCATCCATTCATTCATTCATTCATCCGCCAATCCTTCATCCTTCCTTCCATCCACCCATCCACCAGTCCATCATCCAGCCATCCATACATCCATCCATCCACCCACCAATCCATCCATCCATTCACCAATCCATCCATCCACCAATCCTTTCTTCCTTCCTTCCTTCCATCCATCCACCAATCCTTCCGTCCATCCATCCATCCATTCATCCATCCATTTATTCATTCATTCATTCATTCATCCACCAATCCATCCATCCATCCACCCATCCATCCATTCATTCATTCATCTGCCAATCCATCCATCCATCCACCCATTCATTCATTCATTCATCCACCAATCCATCCATCCATCCACCCATCCATCCATTCATTCATTCATCTGCCAATCCATCCATCCATCCACCCATTCATTCATTCATTCATCCACCAATCCATCCATCCATCCACCCATCCATCCATTCATTCATTCATCTGCCAATCCATCCATCCATCCACCCATTCATTCATTCATTCATCCACCAATCCATCCATCCATCCACCCATCCATCCATTCATTCATTCATTCATTCATCTGCCAATCCTTCATCCTTCCTTCCATCCATCCATCCATTCATTCATTCATTCATTCATTCATCCACCAATCCATCCATCCATCCACCCATCCATCCATTCATACATCCATCCATCCATCCATTCATTCATCCATTCATTCATTCATTCATTCATCCACCAATCCATCCATCCACCCATCCATCCATTCATTCATTCATTCATTCATCCACCAATCCTTCTGCCCATCCATCCATCCATTCATTCATTCATTCATCCACCAATCCATCCATCCACCCATCCATCCATTCATTCATTCATCTGCCAATCCTTCATCCTTCCTTCCATCCATCCATTCATTCATTCATTCATCCACCAATCCATCCATCCATCCACCCATCCATCCATTCATTCATTCATTCATCCACCAATCCATCCATCCATCCATTCATTCATTCATTCATTCATTCATTCATCCACCAATCCATCCATCCACCAATCCATCCATCCACCCATCCATCCATTCATTCATTCATTCATTCATTCACCAATCCTTCCGCCCATCCATCTATCCATTCATTCATTCATTCATTCATTCATCCACCAATCCATCCATCCATCCATCCATCCATCCATTCATTCATTCATTCATTCATCTGCCAATCCTTCATCCTTCCTTCCATCCATCCATCCATCCATCCATCCATCCACCAGTCCATCATCCATTCATCCATTCATCCATTCATTCATTCATTCATTCATTCATTCATTCATTCATCCATCCATCCACCAATCAATTTATCCATCCATCCATCCATCCATCCATCTATTTGTTAACTCTTTTTCATAACTCTTTTTATTATATAACCCTCTCAAATTAAATCAAAATTGAATGAAAAAAAAAACTCATGTATATTAAATAGGAAGAGAGAAACTGACATGTTCAATTGGGCTTGGTGACATCTCTATTCGAAAAATTTCCATGGATCAAGAAAAAAATAAAGAGCACTTCAACAAGTCCACCAGTGCAGAAAATATATAAATATGCATTTGCGATATGCATTCTTCCAAAAGAGCACAAAAGCCATGTAGAAAAGACTCAGAGACACCAACAAATGCAAATTAGGAGCATGTGAAATGTAGTTGTCACAAAGAGTTAATAGCTATTTATTCTTTATGGCTGTTGTATGTTGACATTTGGCCTGTGTGAACCAAACTCAAGAGACATAAGCAGCTGCTGGTCTTGAATATGAAGATCCATCCATGCTGTGACCTGTGAAGGTCACAGCATGATGACTGAAAGAGACTTCAATCGACGTATAACTCTCAAAGCTCAACCGATGGCATCCAAGTGTCATGGAAACACAGAAAGTCTACTGTACGACTGAAGCAATTTGGCTTTTCAGCTCCGATAAGTGTCAGTCCATGCGTGGCTTCTAATTGGCCGTTGAGAGGGGAGTAGCAGTGCACGACTCTTTTGAGACAGCATCAAGTGTGATATGTGGGAATGGACAAGTGGACTGACGCCTGATTAATGACCACAAACACTGAATACTCTGCTCTCTTCACATGATAATCATTTCCAATGCCAGATGGGGAAAGTTGAGGTTTGTAACTTTCAGGACAATGAATGACAATTCTTTAGACCGAGGGACAAAGGAGGGAAGCCAGCTAACAGGCTCTTGCACAACACTAGGATGAAATGGGTGGAAGCTTTGTGTTTACAGAAAATGGCCATATAGCAACATCTCGCTGTGATCCTCTTTACACAGACTTTGTTTGAATTCTTTTTGTGCTTATGAATAAATATTTGAGTGGACCGAAGCCATAACATGAGGATGATGGGTGTGGGATGGTGTGTGTGTGTGTGTGTGTGTATGGGGCGGGGGCTCTTGGCTGCAAAGCATCAACCAAACTCAAGTTTAGACAAAAAGAATACATATAAAATGTTGTTTTCTGAGGTTGGCGTCTTGTTATCCTGCTATAAAAATAGTACTAATCAATCTAATCAAATTTAAATTGTACTATTCTACCTAATATGTATGGATGTTGTATTTTGTTTACCAATCAGAGTATTGTGCTCTTAGCATAGAAACATGTTAACACCAGTTTTTTTCATTCAAATGTAAGTAAAATCTCTTGAAGTTGCTGCCTGTGTATATTCTTTCAAATCTGTCACTGATTATATTTCAGTTAAGATGCACCCTTACAAGGCACCAAATTTAGACTGCAAAGGTGGCACAGAAGTGCTTCTGATGTGGAATTTAGGAGTCTTTAGAGACTGTTTAATGCTGCTCAGAGGTGGTATAAATGCATTTACACAGCTATTGCAACTGTATTCTTTGATACTAGGGCCTGAGGTGGGTAAAAGCTGGGATTATTTAGTCCGGCTAAACTTATGCGCCATTGCGTCTTTACACTGAATTTCCAACAGGCACAGAGCAGCCTTAACTCAGCTGTGTAAAGACACAGGTTTGCTCATGGGCGTTTCCTCTTGGTCCCCAGGTATCCCAGCCTCTGTGTAAGTGTTAGTATGCGACTAGTGGAAGAACAAGTAGAGACCTTTGGCTCCAGACTGCCTACTCCTCAGTCCGACCCACGGGTCTACAGGCTGCTCCAGCACCGCAGCGAACAGATGGTGAGCACCGCCCAATAATGGGATGACTAGCATTGCACCGTCCTTGCCCTGGTAACTGCTGGCCTGTGCTGGCATTTTCTCATCCTCAACCCCCTCCCAACAGTGATGGCAGCTCTTAGCACTCTCACTTCTCGAGTATGTAAATAAGCAGACAGAGAAGGCCTGCTTTCATCTAAATATGAATAGAATGAGAGGAGGCCGCTCAGAGGGAGACAGAAGAGCGAAAGGGGGGCAGGGCCCAATCTCTACACCTCCCTACAGACTTCATTGTGAAATCATAGACTTTAGACGAGACACAAACACATTAAAACAATGACATATATTTACAGTTGTTCCCCAAAGGTTTTATATCTCTGTGTTTAGCGTGAATGTAATGTTGAAATGAAACCAAACACCTAAGATGTAATGACAAGGCAAGGTTTGATATTACACAATGACACAATCAGTTTGTCACCTCACCTCAGAGGAAAGCTTTAAAGAGATAAAAACACACACTGTCAGTGACGTTCTTACGTGCACATCTGAAAGTTCATCTTTTAACAATTTGATAAATTCCAATTAACTAAATAATTTAGATAATCTAAACATCTAAATAATTTAAATCGTTTTTCATTGGATAAGCTGAAAATTTGAAACTAAAATGCTGATAAACACACACCTGTTGCTTGGAAACCATGAACAGCCTATATTTAGAAATTTAGGTCACACTTAAAAAGTGTCTATAACTACCATGTACTTACAAAAAAAAATTTGTAAAAATATTGTGTTCAACACTTTTGCTGCTATTGAGGTGGATACAGGTAAGGTCAGGGACAGGTTTTGTGGTCTGGTTAGGTTTAAAGGATTAGTTCACTTTCAAATAAAGATTTCCTGATAATTTACTCACCCCCATGTCATCCAAGATGTTCATGTCTTTCTTTCTTCAGTCGAAAAGAAATTAAGGTTTTTGATGAAAACATTTCAGGATTTTTATCCTTATAGTGGACTTCAATGGAGCCCAAACGGTTGAAGGTCAAAATTACAGTTTCAGTGCAGCTTCAAAGCGTTCTACACGATCCCAGACGAGGAATAAGGGTCTTATCTAGAGAAACCATCGCTCATTTTCTAAATTGTTTTTTACATTTTATACATTTTAACCATAAATGCTCATCTTGAACTAGCTCTCTTCTTCTTCTTCTCTATTTGAATTCCAGCAGTGTAGACACTGCTAAGTGTATTACTGCCCTCCTCAGGTCAAAATTTGAACTAAATTGTCATATACAATATGCTAGTGCAAGTATATAACAATTAGTTAAAATTTTGACCTGTGGAGGGCAGTAATACACTTAGCAGTGTCTACACTGCCGGAATTCTAATAGAGAAGAAGAAGAAGAGAGCTAGTTCAAGATGAGCATTTATGGTTAAATATATATAATTTTTAAATTTTTTTTAGAAAATGAGCAATGGTTTCTCTAGATAAGACCCTTATTCCTCGTCTGGGATCGTGTAGAACGCTTTGAAGCTGCACTGAAACTGTAATTTTTACCTTCAACCGTTTGGGCTCCATTGAAGTCCACTATATGGAGAAAAATCCTGGAATGTTTTCATCAAAAACCTTAATTTCTTTTCGACTGAAGAAAGAAAGACATGAACATCTTGGATGACATGGGGGTGAGTAAATTATCAGGAAATTTTACTTTGAAAGTGAAGGAATCCTTTAAGAGTGGGTTAAAGGGTTAGTTCACCCAAAAACATGAGTGTTTTACACACACACACACAAAAATTACCACTTTATTAAAATATTGATCTGTAACACGCGTTCATGAGAGCATCCCAGCGCATGCGTGTTGTGTTCATGCGAGAGCTGACATTGCTGCGTGAACACACTTTGGATAATATTATTTTGTAAATAAAGTGGTAAATTAAGTTTTTTTTGCGCAAACAAAGCACTCACTTTATAAAAGGTTAAACCACTGGAGTCACATGGATTACTTTAATGATGCCTTTAATACCTTTCCGGACCTTGAAAATGGTAGTTGTGTTGGATCTCTATGGAGGGAAAGAAACCTCTCGGATTTCATTGGTAACACTTTAGAATACTGTTTCTTACTTACTGCACAACTAATAAGGAATTACTGAAGAACTAATAGGTAATTCTTCATTAACACTCAAGTCACTACTGTTAACTACTAAGGAAGATGTGTTAACTAATCAGTATGTAATAGAATTTTATGATTATGTTAAGTAACAGTTAGCTAATTAATAACTAATGAATTCTGTCATACCTCCTGAAGAACTTCTATTAATTATCTACTGATTAAGGTTCAAGAAAAGTAACTATGAAGTAACTACGAATGAACAGAAAATGATTCATTTTCAAAATTACTTGAGTAAAATTACAACTACTTTGTTACAGTCCATCACTTATTATTATTATAATTATTATGGAAATTAAATATGCATTTGTATGCTGCATAATGTACTGCACTCCCAAAAAGACTCATTACAACAAATTGTTTATAAGTTTTTGCCTGTACGGTAAATAACTACTTTGTGCACATGTTCTGTAAGAAATCAGCTTTGGAAAGGAACCCCACCCCCACTGCCTTGCCATAACTATCCAACTTACCACAGATATAAAACGTTTTATTTATTTATATATTTATTTACACAAACGCTGGAATGAGGCTGTTGAGTCATTTTTGGGATTTTTTCAGTGTTGGGTAGTTTTTGTGTTGTATTTTCACTTTAGAATACTGTTTCAAGTTCTAAGTAATTACTGCAGAATTATCTAATAATTCATTATGAATTGCTAATGGGTTCCCTATATTTTAACTTAAGAATACTGTTTCAGGTTCTAAGTAATTCCTGCAGAATTATTTTGATAAATCTTTATTAATTACTAATGGGTTCCCTGTATTTTCACTTTCCCTCAGTCATTGCCTTACATACTGGAATTTACTCAATGGTAATGTGATATGGTGAGGGAAACAGACACACTTACAGTACTGTATATGAGATTATATGAGAAAAAATTATCTGAGTTGGCTATGGCAAGGCATTTAGAGTGGGGGTTGGGTTCCTTTCCGAAGTTGATTTCTTACAAAACACACTCACAAAGCAATTATTTACCACACAGGCAAAAACCTCAATAAAATGTATTGTATTTATTAATATTGCATTTTCATAATACTACTACTGATAACATTAGTAAATAAGAAAGGGCCACGACTCAATATAATTGTGTTTGACTGTTCATTCGTAGTTACTTCATAGTTATTTTTCTTGAACCTTAATCAGTAGATAATTAATAGTAGTTCTTCAGGAGGTATGACAGAATTCATTAGTTATTGATTAGCTAACTGTTACTTAAAATAATTATAAAATTCTATTACATACTGATTAGTTAACACATCTTCCTTAGTAGTTAACAGTAGTGACTTAAGTGTTAATGAAGAATTACCTATTAGTTCTTCAGTAATTCCTTATTAGTTATGCAGTAAGTACGAAACAGTATTCTAAAGTGTTACCAAAATCTTCATTTGTTTTCTGAAGATGAAAGAAGATCTTACTGATGTGGAACAACATGAGGGTGAGTAATTAATGACAGAATTTTCATTTTTCTGCAAATTAACCCTTTAAGGTTAACAGTGTAACTATACATGTAATAGAGTGGTGCAGGGATGACGTATTTTTGTAGGCCAAACCGGAAATTAGCAACACACTAGTTCCCTCTACAGAAAACCTAATAGGGTTTTTCCACTGGCTTTTGGATTATTGCAGATTATAAGGTCTGTGACTAACAAAAACCTATGATTCTTACACGTTTTGTTCATTATGATAGTCTTCACAAACGAACACAACTTTTATGAATTTTGAAGCGTAAATACAATCGGTAGAAGTTAACAGCTAAATAGGCTATAAACGGACTACACTACAGTCACATGACTTCAATGTCATCATCACTAAGCTTCCGACAGCTCTTTCAGTCTTTGTTTAAAAACATTTTCCCTGAAAGTTCGAGTTAGAATAGTTTGCAAGAGCATGGTTATAAACACAACGAGGCTGTGAAAGCGGACTAGTGAGTAGACGGAGTTTACTTGTTCGGCTGATGATGTTTAATGTCCCGACAAACTCTGTAGTCCCATTTAGCCACTTGTTAGCAACCACCTTTTACAAGACAAGTAAAATTAATAACAGCCAGCTTGAAAGTTTTTGGTACATATCCTAAAGACAATGATGAATTAATATTAAGAAGAGGATCTCTGGAAGCATCTCTTTCAGTAGCTTAGTCGGTATAGGGTCTAACATACATGTTTGCTGATTTAGATGATTTAACAAGTTTAGACAATTCTTCCTCTCCTATAGGAAAGAATGAACAGAATTGTTTCTCAGGAGGTCTATAGCACGACGTCTGATGTGATACTGTAATAGATGGTTGCATGGTTATAATTTTCTCTCTAATAGCATCAACCTTGCAAGTACAGATATTCATAAAGTCATTTTTGCTGTCAGAAGCTGAAGCTTAATTTCTCAGTAATTTAGCCACTGTATCAAATAAATACCTAGGGTTGTGTTTGTTCTCTTCTGAGAGAGTCCAAATGTAAGCAGATCTAGCAGTTTTTAAGGCCTTTCTGTATGCAGTAACACTTTCCTTCCATGAAATGTGAAATACTTCTAGTTTTGTTTCCTTCCAGCTGCACTCCATTTTTCGGACTGCTCCCTTGACGACACGAGTGTGCTCGTTATACCACGGTGTCGGACTATTTTCCTTAATCTTCTTTAAGCGCAAAGGAGCTACTGTGTCTAAAGTGCTGGAAAAGAGAGAGTCAATAGTTTCTGTTGCAGCATCGAGTTCTTCTAAGTTATTTGGTATGCTGAGGAGTTGAAAGTGACCCGGAAGATTATTTATAAAGCAATCTTTAGTGGTAAGTGATAGAAGTGATAGTTCTACCATATTTGTAACAGGGAGTTTGTTTTGCACCCTTGGATCTGAGATGTCATCGCCCTGCTGCAGAATTTCAACGACATTAATATCGATTCCATGTGACAATATTAGATTACGACAATGAGTGGGTCCTGACACGTGTTGTCTAACGCCATTTAGAATGTCTGTAAATGCCAATGTGTCTTTTTCATTATCTACATGGATATTAAAATCACCAGCAATTAAGACTGTCTACAGCCAGTACTGACTCAGATAAAAAATAAGCAAATTCTTTGATAAAGTCTGTATGGTGTCCTGGTGGCCTGTATAGTAGCTAGTACAAATGTCAAACGGGATTTATCACTTACACTAGATAGCGTTACATAAAGCACCATCACTTCAAAAGAATTATACTTGAAACTAGATCTCTGAGAAATACTGAAAATATTACTATAAATTACAGCAACACCTCTCCTTTTGCCTTTCGGATGAGGCTCATGTTTATAACAGTAAACTTTGGGGAAAGACTCATTTAAAGTAATGTAATCATCTGGTTTTAGCCAGGTTTCTGTCAAACACAGCACATCTAGTTTATAATCTGTGATCATATCATTTACAATACGTGCTTTCGTAGAAAGAGATCTAATATTCAGCAAACCAAACTTTATCATTTGTTCATCTGTATTGTCTGTTTTTTATTTGTTGAACATCAATTACATTTTTACCCTTAAATTGGTTTGGGAGTTTTTTGTATTTCCTAGTTTGAGGAACAGACACAGTCTCTATGTGATGATATCTAGGTGAAAGAGTCTCTATGTGTTGGAATTTATCTGACTTCTGTGTCGTGAGGCAGTCTAGCAGATGGTTGGTTTAGCCAGTCTGTCTGCTTACTGTCCTGGGCCCCAGTTAGTCAAGTGCCAACTCTAAGACTATGTGCCATATTACTAGAGAGAAGAGGGGCACCACCTCAGGAGGGATGAATACCATATCTTTTCAACAGGTCAGGTCTGCCCCAAAAACTTTTTCAATTGTCTATGAACCCTATATTATTCTGCAGACAACACTTAGACAGCCAGCCATTGAGTGATGATAGTCTGCTAAGTATCTCATCACTCCGGCAAACAGGGAGGGGGCCAGAGCATAATACAGTGTCTGACATTGTACTTGCGAGTTCACACACCTGTTTAATGTTAAAAGCATTTCTTAAAACTATGAACTGTACTTTAAACTTTTTGTCATTTTAAAGTATGAGTATGTTCTTAAAATCCTAAAGTAATATAGAAAATACTTTGGATATATATATATATATTATTCTGGTGACCACTCAAATGTTTTATATTGAAGTGTTCCACCCCTTGCCGGGTGACAGAACAACCTTCCAGGCAAACAGCAATGCTTCCTCTTGTGGTAGAATAACAGAGAGTTGCTGATTAAGATGGGTTATGCTGAGAAGTGATAGCAGACAACCAGTGTTACTGCTGCAGGAAACTCTGCCTGTTTCCTCCCTGGAGTCCCAGAAACAGAGTAAAAACAAAGCGATTGATTTGTGTATGGATTAGAAGATCATCATTTTTACACCCAAACACAAAGTAAGTATTATTTTTTAATACTACTTCTCCTGTTAAAATAGCATTTTGATGGAGAAGAGTTTTTATATTTTCTGACGATAATGCTACAGTCCTTGATAATGCTATCATCAGCTTGTGCAAAACTCACCAAGTGAAAACACAACAGTGTTGTGGGTGGTTGCCAGGGGGTTGCTGTGCTGTGTTAACTATTGTTAAAATAGTCCACGTGACTACAGTGGTTCAAACTTAATATCATGCAGCTATGAGAATACTTTTTGTGCGCAAAAAACAATCAAACATAACTTTATTCATCAATTTCTTCTCTTCCATGTCAGTCTCTTACGCTGTTCACATAGTGCAGCACTTCTGGGCGTTCTGACGACTTTGGAACAACATGAGGCTGAGTAATGACAGAATTTTCATTTTTGGGTGATCTAACCCTTTAAGGCCCCAATATACTTCAAGTGAAAGCAAAGAATGAACTGGTGTGACATCATTACGTACAAGTTTGTTTGGATTTCACTTTTGGGAGAAGATGTAAACACCTTCGAACTACCATTGGTCCATGGTGATTACATAATAGATAGGTGTGACTCTGAGGCTCCACCTTCTTTGATGTGGAAATCTTCTCCAATTAATTTCTTCTGTTCAGTCCGTCAAGGTCAGACGTCCGCAAGTAAAAACATGAGCTGGAGAGCTGCTTTATAGTAAAGATTAAAGTTGTACTTCTAATCAAAAGCGACATGGAAACGTTTATACTGTATAGCTACTTGCTAACCCTAAACTATTTATTGTACAATGTAAAGAAGTTATCGCTATGATCAGATGATTTGCTGTTTTCTCACCGCTGTCATTTTTGTTGTGTGTTTATTTCCATATTCATCTAAAAAAGCTGCTCTTGCCACAAAAGCAGCAAGCGTTCACCAATGGCAGGGTGCTTTTTGTTTTGCGACATAGTCTCTGCAGTGATATTCTCCACCAGACCAAAAACAAACAGAGCGCACTTGCTCTAAGTCCCGTCACAAAGCAACTCTGTCAGAGCAGATCAGGCCGCCACGTTCCCGAGCCCAGGCGTTTGTTCTCTGAGACCTCTGTTCGCTGTCAGGAGGGATGAACGTTAACGCTCCCAGAGGTCCAGCGAGTGCCACTGGCGGGGTTTCTGCCTGCCCTGCCTAATGGGCACAGGAGCTGGAGCGAGTCTGCGGCACAGGGAGCGCTGCATGCCCGGATTTGTCATTTGTGAGATTTAATTTGTCCAAGAATGAGCCGGAGTCAGAGGTCAGTCGGTTGGAGAGCCGACCTGCTGACAGGTTGACCGTTCACAGGGGGCTAATGAGAGCGCTCGGCCAAGTGAACGGAACAAAGGCAGACGGATTACATGGACTCATTTGTTGACTGGAATCAATAACACCAGTCACTCGGACTTGCATTTCCTCCTATACTCAGCACCAGACTGGCAGCCAGAGGATTCACGGAACGTCACACACACGCTTTTTCAGCGCAAGTCATACACACTTACTTTTTCACTCTTTGCACGCATGGCAGCTCACACTGCAGCGTGCGTCATCGATTTTGTGGCTCTTTCCACTTGGGTTGCAGCACTGTCACTGACGGGTATGAGCAGGGTCCCCCTTTTATGTGTGTCCTTCATTTTCCACTTGCCCACTCACTATTTCAGTTTAGCATATTTTCTTTGGCTACTGACCATCACTAACAGGCAGGCGGCAATTGGGATGAGGGCAGCAGTGAAACTGTTCCAAACAAAACACTTCAAAATGTGTGTTCTAAATAGATTTATGAGCGAGTCTCTATTCAGGCGGCATTTCACCTCAAAATCAAAAGATTTTTTTCTTTTTTTTCAATAAATAATGAATAAATACTTTTACT
>RJVU01061435.1:2566889-2592604 GCA_003731715.1 Anabarilius grahami
TAATATGGTTAAAAAAAACACTATTACATTTACAGAAATCATCATCGAGAACAAAAATTACTAAAATATTATAATTTATGCTAAATAATTATACTTTAACATGCTATATACTTATATTTACTGTATTATAAATTAAAATGAAAGGAAAGGAAATCTAAAATGAGGATAATGAGAAGGTTTAACACTTGAAGCAACAAAATTCTTAAAATCAAAACAGTCAAAATAAAACACTTACTAAAAAAGAGTAAATATTTGATTTGTTTACCTGCAATGTAAAAATATATTTTCATGATTTGTTATCACAACATTTTTTCTTCTGTCAAATCAACTTAAATAATTTATGGTTCAGATAACATAATATTTTGAGTTTCTGTTGATTAAACCAATCGTCTTCAATGTATTAACTAAAATTTTTAATTTCAATGAACTCAAATATTTAAGGCAACCACACCAACAATTCTTTTTTACAGTGTGCATGTCACGTAACCATTGACTGACATCAGACAACTGTGAACATGTGAATGTGTTGTTAAATTATTGAAATGTTTACTTAAAATATCTGGGGAAAATATGGAATATCTGTTCTACACAAAAAACAAACAAACAAAAAACATTTTATTCTAACAAGACTGAAAGTTCTCAAATCCAGCGCCTCTCTCTCTCTCTCTTTGTGTGTGTACATTTGTTCCAGTGGAATGCTTCTGATATTGTTCACCCTGATGAGGTCTGGCTAAAAGTTTTACTGAGGAAGTGCATCAGGACCTAGAGGAAGCCCTTGCCAGTATCCGCCCTCTATCTACTGCACAGGGAAGGGGAAAAAGAAACGCTAATGTAAACAGAAGCACAGCCATAAACTGTCTGATTGAACCTGACACAATGTAGAGAGTGTTTACCTTTCACTCTTGTATGTTGATTGATTTTTATTTGCTTTAATGACATCATTATTTTTTGTCCTGTTGTTGCTCAAACGGTCTGAAACGAATGTTTTTGAATCAGAAAATCATTTCAATGAGCCAAACCGTGACTTCAAAACTGAAAACAATGAAAGAGGAGCTGAAACGCTATCAGGACTTTTAGAGGTCTCGCTGCTGGTAGTGTTCAGCAGGCTTACTTCACAGCAGGGTGGAACTAACTATGCCAGCAGTGTGTGCCAGTATTGTCAGCAATGTCAAAAAAAAAAAAAAAAAGAGAAAGAAATGGGGGGCTGGGAAGAGAAAAGAATTATCCGGTAACACTTCACAATAAGGTTCATTAGTTAACTAGTTAACATGAACTAATAATGAACTGCACTTACACAGCATTTATTAATATTTGTTAATGTTAATTTCAACACTTACTAATACATTATTAAAATGTTAACATTAATGCACTGTGAACTAACATGAACAAACAATGAACAACTGTATTTTCATTAACTAACATTAACGAAGATTAGTAAATACAGTAACAAATGTATTGCTCGTGGTTAGTTCATGTCAGTTAATACATTAACTAATGTTTAACTAATGAACCTTATTGTAAAGTGTTACCAATTATCCTAAATGACTGAGTAAGAGCTTAAATTCAGAAAAGTCTATTGAAAAAGAGCAAAATGTGTGATTTGTAAGGGAAGATTTCTGCTTGATAAACATTAGTTATATAGTCGTGGAACATTTGGTTTGAAGTAGTTCAAATGCCAAGTAAATAAATTAAGCCTTAAACATAATATTAATGTCAAGAAACTGCCTCTTTTTCTTACAGAACCAAAACTAGACAAAACTGATGTTAAATGTACTGTAAAAAAATCTTCTGTGGTTGCCAGAATGGCAATATTTCAGGCATTATGGACTGGCATACTGTGGTACTTTGTCACAAAACTTGTTTTCATTCTAAATTATAAGGTGATTCATACTTCTATTAAAATTACAAGTATTTCAGTACTTAAACAGCTTCTACTTAAAGGGTTAGTTCACCCAAAAATGAAAATTCTGTCATTTATTACTCACCCTCATACCGTTCCACACCCGTAAGACCTTCGTTCATCTTAGGAACGCAAATTTATATATTTTTGTTGAAATCCGATGGCTCTGTGAGGCCTGCATAGGGAGCAATGACATTTCCTCTCTCAAGATCCATTAATGTACTAAAAACATATTTAAATCAGTTCATGTGAGTACAGTGGTGCAATATTAATATTATAAAGCGACGAGAATATTTTTGGTGCGCCAAAAAAAATAAAATAACGACTTATATAGTGATGGCCGATTTCAAAACACTGCTTAGGAAGCTTCGGAGCGTTATGAATCAGTGTGTCGAATCAGCGGTTCGGAACGCCAAGGTCACGTGATTTCAGCAGTTTGGCAGTTTGACACGCGATCCGAATCATGATTCGACACAGAAGAAACACTCCGAAGCTTCCTGAAGCAGTGTTTTGAAATCGGCCATCACTAAATAATTTGCTTTTTTGGCGCACCAAAAATATTCTCGTCGCTTTATAATATTAATATTGAACCACTGTACTCACATGAACTGATTTAAATATGTTTTTAGTACATTAATGGATCTTGAGAGAGGAAATGTCATTGCTGGCTATGTAGGCCTCACTGAGCCATCGGATTTCAACAAAAATATCTTAATTTGTGTTCCGAAGATTAACGAAGGACTTACGGGTGTGGAACAGCATGAGGGTGAGTAATAAATGAAATTATTTTCATTTCTGGGTGAACTAACCCTTTAAATACACAGATGCTACACATTTGCGAAAAGAAGTGCACTTAATTCTATTCAATGCGCACTAGTAGTGTACTTCAAATGAAGTATTTTTTAAAATGTTCTTGCAGATAAAATAATATTAATTAAATAAAAAGGTCACTTAAAGCTGCAGTCTGTAAGTTTTGCCTCTTTGTCGCCATCTCTGTTTGAAACCTGCAATTACAGTTATTCGTGGAATTATCATCTTTACGTGGGTTGTGCACGGCTCCTCAGCACGGATGAATCTAATGTTTTGAGGAGAATGTGTGGCTGCCAGTCACCGCACCGGTGGATACTCTACTTTGTAATTGTAAACAAATGTATAGTATAATGCAATGTAAGTCGCTTTGGATAAAAGCGTCTGCCAAATGCATAAATGTAAATGTAAATGTTGTAATCACAGATTGTAATCTTGGAAGTTTGACCAAAATAAGAATTTTCACCAGAAAATGTCATCTGAAAAAGTAATGAATCTGCCACTTTTGTTCTGACCAACTGAGAAAAGAAAACATTACAATAAATAGTGCTACGAATGGTGATTAAATCTGACAATTTCTTAGCTCATATCACGTCAAACCGTGCAAATTATTATTATTGTTATACTTTGTTCTCAAATTGTTAATGTTACTATGTAATACTATTTAGTGTGCATTAGCGTTACCTGTAGAGTTCACTTTCTGTAGTCTAATCTCTAACGTTAAATTGTCATACCATACAATCCTCCATCAAAATGCTAAGTTTAATTATTCCAGCTGCTGTGAGAAAAGGTTATAAATGATCCGCCACCTGCAGCATCCTCACAATATAGCCTACTAGCTGGGACTCCTTCTTTATGTAAACAAACATGATGTAATGACGCAAAGATGAACGGCGGCATGTTCGAATTTCCCGCGGAAACCCACCAGTACCACTCAGATTAAAACACATTATTACAAGCTTACCGTTGTGAAGGTAAGGAGATAGTTTTGACCCTTGTTATTAGCGACACCGGTGGCTGTTAAATGAACTTCTGTATGCTAAAGTGTACCTTTTCACAATGGCATGCTAACAGAATGTGTAGATTATAGATGTTTAACTGTAATAGTGTCTGTATGGCTACTCAGCTCTAGTGAGGAAGAGTGAAGTATAGATTCAGTGCTGTGTCTCAGTATCATTTGTCACATTTAAGAGGAACCTCCCTTTCTCTGATGGTATGTGAGCCTCCAAAAGCATTTACCAAAAGCATTTAAAGGGGTTCAGTGCAGTAAGTGAACAGACTGCGCTATTCACAATAGATTGCACAAATAATTGCATTTTAGAGCTCTATTACTACTAGCTTTTAATAAAACTCAAAACTAAAGTATGCTACAGTAACTTTGATAACAAGGAATTCTACAGGAACACTCCCACTATCACCGAACTCACCGAACACAAACAAGACTGTTCCAAGATCCCTGACTGAGACTCTACTGAGAGGAAGCACATTATGAATGAGTTTATGATCTCAGTTACATGGTCAGGTCTATACCTCAGTTAATTTTTTTTTTTTGTATCCATTGCAAAAGACTGTATGAATGTACTGCTAAAATATAAAAAGGATAAAGTGATACAAAGTAAAAACATTGTAAGTAATCCACTTTAAACTGTAAGAAACGCAGGTTAATCAAGCAGATAATCAGTAAGTCACCGAGGCAGATTCCTAGAAAGCCATTGGCATCCTGTAAGCTGCTAAAATGGCCATTTTGGATCATTTTCACAAACAGATGCACAATAAACACACCAACAGCAGTCACCTCTCAAAGATGTGCATGGATGTACGGTTATATACTGTACAGTTCAAAGATTTTCACCATCACAGGAGGATCTGCCCAAATTATTAGTCAGGAACAAGACAGTTTCCTTGGAATCTGTGCCCATTTCCTATTTGACAATGCAAAGAATGAGCCTTTTCCTTACTGTGGCCATTTCCCTCTCATATCCTGAGACCACCCTTTCCATCCAGGCTTGTTTTTAACTGTTTCAACACCCTCCTCAAAAAAAAAAAAAAAAAAAAAATCCAGGCAGCTCATTGTAATTGTAATTCTTGCAGTTCATCAAAACAGTCGTTATTCACAACAATACTAGTGCTCTCAACATATTAGACACATATTGGACGGTGTTGGACATTTTATTGTACATGCTCATATTCAATATTTTTACATTATTTTTGCCATAATCTACTACGTAAGTAAAACTGTAAAAAATTTACTGAAAACTGTAATAATGTAATAACACCGTTAAATTGAATCTTTAGCAAATCTCAAATTGGATGTTAATTTTTCATATTGCTACATCAGTGGTTCTCAAACTATTTCAAATGGTCCAAAAATTGATTGGCTGATAAAAATAATAATAAAAAATTACTTTGAATTTATCAACTAATTAATCAGCATGAACCAGTGAATTAACTAATTATATATTGAAACATAAATTTACATGCAACCAATAAATGCATGTTGGATTGATGGCTCAATCAGACTGAAAAGCCTTCATGTAAACAATTATTAATTTTCCAGATGCTTTTATCCAAAACAACTCAATCAATCCAACTGAGCTCAACCAAAATGAAATTTCTATGTGATTAGGAATGTTTACATGCACTAATTACATGCACTAGACTATAGAAAGCAACCGTGATAATATCAACTGCCATCTTTTCTTTGTTGACATATCAAAACAATTACCAATGTTGGGAAAAGCTCCATTTAAAAGTAATGTGTTACACTATTGCGTTACTCCTTAAAAAATTAACTAATTAAGTTACTTTTTATGGGAAGTAATGAGTTACGTTACTTTTGCATTACTTTTTCTCACCTGGTTGAGACTCGCTCTCTTCCAGATCTTACAGAAGTTGCAAGTGTTCACCGCAGTAATGCATTCAACAACATAGACTATAACATACGCTTTTATTTTCTTGTAAAACACATTTAGAATATTATTATATTCTGACCACAATATTCAGAGACTATTTCCTTACCCCTAGAGCTATTTATGCCATACAAAATATCTCTTAACATTACAGGTTGTATTACCTACAGTGCAATTCTTTTTATTGGAATTTGAAAGTACTGTGTTTGTTTCTTTTGCACTTTTTGACTGTTTCCGTGCACTAGGGCTGGGCGATAAGACGATAACGATATGTATCGCGATAGACACGTTATCGATATCAATAAAAAATGTGTTCGATATTTTTTATTCTTCGCAAATTCGTATTACAGAAGCAAATCTTAAACCGCTCCATCGAGTTCGGTAATCAACTGTCAGGTCTGTTACCAAGCAACCAAAGACGCGCAAACTGCTTCTGAGGTAAACCTAAAATCAAAATGGAGAAACAACGACGCACTTTTAATTCCAATGCGGCAGAGACTCAAAGTTCCGTTGAAAAGGTAACGTTAATGTGACGAGCAGGACGGGCGAGAGCCGTGACAGAACGGCGCAAGACCGATGAAACGCGCAGCTGATGCTCATTATCGCTCGCGCCACCGGCCTCGCGCCGTTCTCTCACGCGCCCTGCTCGTCACAGTTAAAGCCTGTTTTATTCAGCAAGTTTTCACCTTCGCTCACTCACGAAGATAAGGAAATATTTCTCAAAAAAGGCTTTTGTACTGTGATTTTTACCATTGGATTTCAAATAGGTTTGAAGTTAGGACACCAGTGGGGTTTTCCTAAAGTTAAGACAGCTTTTAGGATTTTTTTGTCGAGTTAGATGCTTCTGTAATACTCGTTTTCCATGGTTGTTGACATTTCTGTCTTAATAACTGAGGGGATTATGATCAGAGGAAGGTTGTTTAAAATAAAAATGTTTAAATGTAATATATTTTTCTCCTGGTCCTCATTTTAAATGGGTCATAAAAAATATCAATAATTATCGATATCGACCGATATGAAACACTGATATCGTGATACAGTTTTCAGCCATATCGCCCAGCCCTACCGTGCACACATGAGTGCACATGTCTAAGTGACTATGTCACAGAGAAGAGCATTTTAGTTCAGTAGTTTAAAAACTGTGCAAGCAAATTGAAAACGTGCATTATTTAAAAACAAAAAAAAGTAACTCAAATTTATGTGTAAATTTAGAAAGTAATACTTGTTACATCAAAAAGTAATCTGATTACTTAATGCAAGTAGCTTGTAATGCAGTAAGGCCGTCATTTGAAACAAAATCTAGACAAAAAGTTTGCATGGAGTTCGAACACCGTCGAACTACCATTGGTCCGTGAAGCTTTCTTAAAGGATTAGTTCACTTTAAAATGAAAATTACCCCAAGCTTTACTCACCCTCAAGCCATTCTAGGTGTATATGACTTTCTTCTTTCTGATGAACACAATCTGAGTTATATTAATAAATATCCTGACGCATCAAAGCTTTATAATGGCAGCGAAAGGGGGCAACGAGTTTGAAGCTCAAGAAAGTGTCTCCATCCATCATGCCTCCTTCCGCCTGTATTCAACATATGAAAAAAGCATAACTGGCGATGTTTCAGTTATGCGTTTTAAACTGCGAGAGGTTTACACTTCCTTCGTAAGTTGAATACGGAAGGCGGTCTGGTAGAAGCTAGATATTTTACTTCATAACTTGTTAAATTTTTATATTTTTCTTACACAAACGCATCGCTTCACTTCAGAAG
This sequence comes from Anabarilius grahami, assembly GCA_003731715.1. NCBI lineage: Eukaryota > Metazoa > Chordata > Actinopteri > Cypriniformes > Xenocyprididae > Anabarilius > Anabarilius grahami. The sequence goes on from RJVU01061435.1 coordinate 2,574,268, forward strand.
GCCTTTATTAACTCCCCGGAGCCGTGTGGAGTACGTTTATGATGGATGGATGCACTTTCTTGAGCTTCATACTCATTGCCCCGTTCACTGCCATTATAAAGCTTAGATGCGTCAGGATATTTAATAATATAACATTAATTGTGTTCATCTGAAAGAAGAAAGTCATATACACCTAGGATGGCTTGAGGGTGAGTAAATCTTGGGGTATTTTTCATTTTAAAGTGAACTAATCCTTTAATAGGTAGGTGTGGCTCTGAGGCTCCGCCTTTCTTTCATTGAAATCTTCTCCAGTTAATTTTTTCTGTTCAGTCCGTCAAGGTCAGGCGTCTGCGAGTAAAAATCATGAACACACTGGAGAGCTGCTTTTTAGTAGAAAATTAAGTTGTAACAAAGTTCCTTTAGAACAAGTCATTTCACTCAGCGGCCAACTTTGAAACACCTCTCAGGCATGCAAGTGCAGCTCCTATCTCTTTGATTGGGGAAACATCAAATTCTCCAAAGCTGTTTGCCAAGATTTCTATTAAATTTCATATTTGAAATCACCAATGAAATCTGACAACAGCTGTCTCAAAAATGTTGTTTCTAAATGCTTGAATCATGACAAAAAACAGTATTTTTCAGGCTGGATCAAGCTAATGTGCATGTGCAGTCCAAAGTGCGTGTCTCTTGTGTCTCATTTCAGAGGTGCACGTCTGACTGTTTCTATAGGAACCAGAGCTTCTAACGGGCACTGCAGTGACGCGATAACTTTACCAATCAGCAATTGGCTCTTATTTTGAAGGCGGGACTTATTCCGCTTTATTGCGCGTTGCACTTTCTCCCATTCAAAACAATACGAGTGATGCATCTTGTCATTCTATAGTCTTTGGTTGTAATTCTATTTGAAAGAGATACCGACACTCTTTTTTCATGTTTTATACTGTAAAGCTGCTTGTTTTAAAGCAATACATTGTAAAAAGTGGTATATAAGTAAACGTGACTTGACTGCTGACTTGCAGAGCTCATCCATACCTGTCCACATCGCTATGATCTGCTTTCTTAACTGCTGTTTTCTCACCGCTGTCATTATTTTGTTATTGAGAGGAAAGCATACAGCACATATTTACATATTCATCTAAACGCAGCTCTCAGCAGTGTGTGCGGGGTCGGGATGTTTGCTAACAGTATACCGCTAGTCACGTATTTCAAACTTCTTTTTACCCCTAAGCGAAGAACGAAAAAGAACTTTGTCGTGAGTATATCAGGGCCTTTACCCCTAACACTGATAATTAGTCCATCCGACAACAGACTAATTTTCGTCAATCCAAATTAATCCAATTTCAGATTCAAGGTCTGTTTATATAAACCCTAAACTTTGCAATTCGAAACTTTGCACACATTCCCATTTAGTATAAATTCACACAATATGAAAAATGTTATGAAAACCTACGATTTTTAAAAATAAATTAGCAGGTCTCCTCCAATGTCCTTAACACATTCTGTGCTGCTGTGGTGAAATGTCTGTCGGAGTAGCAGGAATGGGCTGATTCAACATAGTCTTATGGCAATTTGTAACTATTTTACGTTTTGGCGAATTGGTGGGTAATTCATATGAATTCGTACAATCTCGTTTTTACGTTTTCGTATGATCTGCTTATGCCCCAGTGACAGGTACGTTTAGGGGTGGGGTTAGAGGTTCAAATTCATGCTTTTTTCTTATAATCTCAAGTTTTTGTATGATTCTCATTATATACGAAATCGAAATCACCTCTTAACATAGTTACATTTTTACGTGAGATCAGGTTGGCTGACTGCAGACTCACAAACGCATGCTTATTTAAAAAAAATATATATATATCTCTCTCTTTCTATATATACACATATAATTATTTATATATATATATATATATATTATGGAATTTATATACAGGCTAATAATTTTTTTTCAAATTAATTGTACTAAATTAACATGTTAAATTGACAGCCCTAATATATACATAATTACTAGAACTAGGTTGCTGTTGTCGACAAAAAGCACAAAAACGTTTTGTGAGTTACTGACAAAGTGGGGCATGCTGGGGGAAAAGATCTTTTGGAATATGTCCCACTCTCTGGTCAGTTTGATCGAGCCAGCTCACTGGGTTTATAAAGTGTAAAGTTTAATGAAGTAGCCGGCGAGGGAATGGTGGGGACAGTTCTCCGTGCACAGATGGCCCTTTGTAACTCCTGACACCTGCCAGCTGCCTGCTCTTCAAAATGATGGTGCTGGGGGGAGAGGGGACAGCCTCTCTTCTAAGCTGCCTACAGTGGCTGGGGTTGACCTCCTAACCCCTGGTGTCAGACAGGGCCAGCGAATGTTTTCTCTCCTCCCAGTGGGTCTCCAGCTCTTGTCTATGGCCCCTCACAATCCAAGCAGTGGCCTGGGAGCCTGCCTGTTTTGGCAGCCCTTTGTAAATGTGCCGGGGATTAGATGGCTCGTGTTTCTGAGTTCATTATGAACTTGATGAATCAGTTTTCATAATATGAGAAATATTGATACTGTTACCAGTACACCTGTCACATCTATCTATCTATCTATCTATCTATCTATCTATCTATCTATCTATCTATCTATCTATCTATCTATCTATCTATCTTAACCATATTTCAATGACAATAGATTTATAAAATTACATATAAAGATGTACTTACGTCCTAGTTAATTAGCATTTTTAAATTCAACTAATTGCATTTAATGTAAATTTAATCTATAATACATTTTCATTTGATAGTAAACACCATTAATTAAGCAATTAAGTGTTTAATTTTGCACTTTAGTATATTCTTTCTGTAATAAGTAGACTACTCTTTTTAAAAGTATGTTAAAGTGCACTTCTTTTTCACAAATGGAAATTCACAATATAGTCATACTATATATTTGTACCATAACATATAGTACCTATTGTACAATATAGTGTAATAACATAATTTCTTATTTTAAAATGTTTGAGTTTAATGTAAATGATTTAAATCAAATATGTGTCTCGGTCACACTGATGCACCCTAGGTTGACCTCACATTCATACTTGTGTGGTTCTTGAATGCAAAAGGTTGAAACATTTCAGGGTAAACAATGTGAATCAGTATGTTTTAGTCTGTCTGTTATGTCTGACACCTGTGACTGAGAAAGATGGATTACCGTTTGCAAGGTAAATTGGGTAATTGCACTAAATGGTACAAAGTGTTTTCTTTGGCAAGTGCTTGCTTCTTGTCTTTAGATGCTTGCTGAGGTTTGCAGAGTGAGTGGAATTATTTTGAGGAGAGGAGCTCAAACAATATGAGTGTGAAAGTTAGAAAGGCAAATGTGGGTAAAGAGGATAAATACATTTGTCTAATAACAGAAGTTCAAGTAGGATTGATCCAAAAACAAAAGAGTTATTATGAGCTCAGTTCTATAAGCAGGTACCACTTAAAGGGATAGTTCACCCAAAAATGAATTTTCTGTCATTAAGAACTCACCCTTTGTGTCGTTCCACACTTGTAAGACTTTCACTCATCTTCGGAACATAAACAAAGATCTTTTTGATGAAATCTGAGCGATTTCTGTCTCTCCATAGACAACTACACAACTACCACTTTGACGCTTCAAATTGTTCATAAAGAGATCGTAAAACTAATCCATATGAATTGAACGGTTTAGTCAAAATTTTCTGAAGAGACTTGATCCTTTTTATGATGAACAGATTTAATTTAGGCTTTAATTCACATATAAACATTCATCAACGCACACATCAGTTGTGGTAAACGGAAGCTCAAGCATGTTTGCTTGACGGGCAAGAACCAATGAGGTTCATTCTCATGTGTTAACTCAGCACGTCTAAGCTTCTGCAAGAACCAACGAGGTTTATTCTCGTGTTATGCAGCACGTTTCAGCTTCCTCAAGAACCAATGAGGTTCAGTCTCGTGTGTCGCAGCACGTTTGAGCTTCCGCAAGAACCAATGAGGTTCAGTCTCGTGTGTTACGCAGCACGTTTGAGCTTCCGCAAGAACCGATGAGGTTCATTCTCGTGTGTCGCAGCACGTTTGAGCTTCCGCAAGAACCAATGAGGTTCAGTCTCGTGTGTCGCAGCACGTTTGAGCTTCCGCAAGAACCAACGAGGTTTATTCTCGTGTTACGCAGCACGTTTGAGCTTCCGCAAGAACCAATGAGGTTCAGTCTCGTGTGTCGCAGCACGTTTGAGCTTCCGCAAGAACCAATGAGGTTCAGTCTTGTGTGTTACGCAGCACGTTTGATCTTCTGCAAGAACCAATGAGGTTCATTCTCGTGTTACGCAGCACGTTTGATCTTCTGCAAGAACCAATGAGGTTCAGTCTCGTGTGTTACGCAGCACGTTTGAGCTTCCTCAAGAACCAATGAGGTTCAGTCTCGTGTGTTACGCAGCATGTTTGAGCTTCCTCAAGAACTAATGAGGTTCAGTCTCTTGTGTTACACAGCACGTTTGAGCTTCCGCAAGAACCAATGAGGTTCAGTCTCGTGTGTCGCAGCACGTTTGAGCTTCCGCAAGAACCAATGAGGTTCAGTCTCGTGTGTTACGCAGCACGTTTGATCTTCTGCAAGAACCAATGAGGTTCATTCTCGTGTTACGCAGCACATTTGAGCTTCCTCAAGAACCAGTGAGGTTCAGTCTCGTGTGTTACGCAGCACGTTTGAGCTTCAGCAAGAAACAATGAGGTTCATTCTCGTGTTACGCAGCTTCATTGAACCCAATGAAGTCCCCTGCTGCTACAGAAGTGCCTTTTGCACTGAGCTTTTGTGCCAAGGTTCAGTGTATCCACCTGATTGATATGTTTTCCAGATGATTCTTTCTTTTTCAAGGCCCGTTCACACCAAGGATGCCAACTATAATGATAATGATAAAGATATAGCTCTAAAATTCACTTTAAATGTAAAAGAATAGTAGAGTCCACACCACAACCATAACCGCACAGAGACACAATATCGTTGGAATCACTTTCAGAATGATTTTTCCAGCTGGTGAATGACAAAAACATTCACAGCTAATCAGAATCCATCCTGCTTTAAAGAGCTTGAGCATTTAAAGCGGCAAACAGATAATGATAATATCATTATAGCTGGTAAAACTGGGACTTTACACGGCACTTGCGTACTGTTGCACTCATGTTGATTTGATTGCTTCTACTATTTTCACTTTGGATAAAAGCGTCTGCTAAAGGACTAAATGTAAATGTAAATGCAAACGACAAAACCACAGCGTGCGCTTAGAATAAAATTATATCGTCTGCTGGTGTGGACACTAATATAGTTATCGTTAGGGTTATCTTTATAATTATCGTTTTTGGTGTGAACAGGCCTTGCTAAAAGCAAATCACATCTGAGCCTATATTTCTCAAATGTATTTTTCAAACAAGGATGTACCAGAAGAATAGCGTAGATATTAATTTCATTAAAAAGTCTACATTTTAAGATTTTATTATTCAAGCAATGCAACTAAAATGTTATGATGTATTTTATTCCTATTCACATCTCAAGACTGCTTCCCATAAAATTTGCTTCTAAAAAAACCCCCCCTCTGTTTTCAAAGATGCCATGTAAGGTTATGTTGTATCTTTTAAATATTTACTTATATTTATTATTCCTGCAATGTCTGGCAAAGACGTACTTTTATAAATCATGACGAACAATATCATGCATACTTTGAACAAGAGGACCATTTTGGCACAACTCTACATAAACAGTTCAAATTTCTACAAACACCTTTTCCTATTGACACATCAGGCAGGGTGAGATCTCACAGGATGTGACAGGTCAGGAAGATGTGCCTGAGTCTGTAAATACTGGCTACTTGAATTACATCTTCACCACATTAAGCACTGGGAAATGATGTCAGTTCCACAGCTGTCATGCCCGAGCAAAAGGGAGCAGTAAAACATTGGGGCAAGAGCATACGGGTGTAACATTACCTCATTAAAAGCCATATCAGATGCATCAAATGTATGAAAACACGCATTGATGGAAGAGTCGCCCAAACAGGACCAAGATCCTCATGGGTCATTTTATATCAAAGTAAAAGGAAAATATATATTCTACTGGAAAATTAAATGAAATCAATGAAAATTAAAGTAATAGTTATTTTTTATATAATCTAAAGAAATAAATACTTAAAGGCTCTCATTTAATTACCGTTTATTCATGAATGATTAACAGAACTATTGAAATAAAATATAATCATATGTGATGTGTCATGCAGGGACTTCTGGGAATGTCCTTTTAATGTTTTCCATTGTACAATATAAGGTGGTTCTTAAANTATTTAATTTAATATTTTTATAAAGCATGGATGCATTAAATTAATCAAAAATGACAGGCATTTATAATGTAACAGAAAATTTCTATTTCATAATGCTGATCTTTCTTTTTATCAAAGAATCCTAAAAATATATATATTATGGTTTCCACAAAAATATTGTTTTCAACTTTGATGATATATAAAGAAATGTTTCTTGTGATTTCTGAAGGATCATGTGACACTGAAGACTGGAGTAATGATGCTGAAAATTCAGCTTTAAGGGATCTTATCAACCGCAAACTATCGAACGGTAGTGAATATACAACATTTAAACTGTAATTTATTTGAATTCATATTTCAAAATTCAAAAACCATCCATTGTACAGTATTTTACAGTAAAATGACAAAATGCCATCTTAAACCATTTTTTTTTTACTGTATATTATACGGTAACTAACAATAACCTGATTCACATTTTTTTTACTGTAGTATTTTTATTTTTTTTAATCTCTACCAGCTGACACATTTCTAACATCATTCCACCCAGTCCTAGGCCCAAACATGACAAGTATTCGTAATAACAGAAAGGTCCAATTTTTCATGTTAAAGTTTCCTGCAGCTCTTCAGATGTTTCCTTTAGAGCTAAACCTATCAATAACTGAGCTTTTGTAGAGAATCCCAGTGTATAATGGTATGGGATAAAAGTAGGAGTGGTGATAATGGATGTGGCTCTTTTGCTCCTCTCAGAAGGGGGAACGTTCCATCATTGGCCTCCTATAGTACTACGGTGTGTTGCCAGAGACAGCTGGTTAGCTGCATCCTTTTCTGCAGATCCCATCATCTTCTCACTGTGGGTCAGAGTAAATGAGTTCTCCCAGAGGTCAGAGGTAACGCTCCCCTTCCCAGGAGTCCACCCAGCCAGAACAACATTCCCTTGAAACAGGAAGGGAGGGCATTGTCCATATGTTGTCTTCACTCACAGGGCACAGACCTGTTAGGCTGTGACGTTAAGTTAAGAACTGTGAGGTGTATGAATCCATACCTTTTAGGGAAGATGAAATGAGATATAATATTACTATGTCAAACTTTGTATCCTATCATAAACTTGGCAGTAGAGCTCCAATAAGTATCCATATGTTGGTTCAACACCCAAAACCCAAAATCTGGCATCATTTGGGCTCTGTTCCAAAAGCGTCATAAGCCATGAACCAAACCAACCAGCTACAATATGAATCACAACATTACACACTTTGATTTAAGCAAAAAAGTATTTGAAAATCGGGCAAAAAGACAAAGGCACATGACTGTGTACTTTAAAGAAGAAAAGAACTACAATTAAAAATGACAGATAAATATAAAACTTTTGATTAAAAATGGCAAAATACGCATAAACTCACTGGCCACTATAGGTACACTTTGCTAGTACAGTGTTGGACCCCCTTCTGCCAGAACTGACTTTGGTGGCACAGATTTAACAAGGTGCTGGAAACATTCCTCAGAGATTTTGGTCCATATTGACATGATCGCATCACACAGTTGCTGCAGATTTGTCGTCTGAACATCCATGATGTGAATCTCCCGTTCCACCACATCCCAAATGTGCTGTATTGGATTGAGATCTGCTGACTGTGGAGGACATTTGAGTATACTGAACTCATTGTCATGTTCAAGAAACCAGTTTGAGAAGATTTGATCTTTGTGACATGGACCCTTGCTGGAAGTAGCCATTAGAAGATGGCTCATAAAGGGATGGACATGGTCAGCAACAATACTCAGGTGTGTTGTGGCGTTTAAATGATGCTCAATTGGTATTAAGGGGCTCAAAATGTGCCAAGAAAATATCCTTCACACATTACACCAACAGCAGCCTGAACCGTTGATAGAAGGCAGGATGGATCCATGCTTTCCTGTTGTTTACGCCAAATTCTGACCCTACAATCTGAACGTCGCAGCAGATATTGAGACTCATCAGACCAGGCAACATTTTTCCAATCTTCTGCCTTCCAATTTTGGTGAGCCCGTGTGAATTGTAGCCTCAGTTTCCTGTTCTCAGCTGACAGGAGTGTCATCGGTGTGTCTTCTGCTGCTGTAGCCCATCTGCTTTAAGCTTCGATGTGTTGTGCATTCAGAGATGCTCTTCTGCAGACCTCGGTTGTAACGAGTGGTTATTTAAGTCACTGTTGCCTTTCTATACGCTCGAACCATTCTGGTCATTCTCCTCTGACACCAACAAGGCATTTTTGCCCACAGAACTGCCGCTCCCTTGATATTTTCTTTGGACCATTCTCTGTAAACCCTAGAGATGGCTGTGCTTGAAAGTCCAAGTAGATCAACAGTTTCTGAAATACTCATACCAGCCCGTCTGGCACCAACAACGCCACGTTGTAGTTGTTTGTAGTGGTGTCTGAAACCATAGTGGATGTTATTGAGTGCACTCATTCAATCCCACAATGCACTGCAATAACTAGTGAACAACCGATGTATGCTTAGCGTCTAGAGAATACCCATAATGCACTGTGAGAGTCGTGCGCCGTATGAATTCCCCGTCTGACCAGAAGATGGCGCCCGCAGCCGAATCACCCAACCATCAATTTTCCACTGGACCGCTGGTCCAATGTGGCTACAGCGTAATATCATACAGTTATAAATGAATTTTTAATTGATTGAATTGTTTAATTAAGGTTTATACATACTAGCTTCCATGACAGAGTTCAAGATAAATCTTTTCATTACTACTAGACCTGTCAGTTTGCTAAGTTTCAAATGATTATTAAACAGCAAGCAAAAACTTAGCAAAATCGGCCCTTCAGGCAGTGTCCGAATTCACTCACTCGTTTTCATTCACTCCTTCAATGAACTATATTAGTGGACTGATGTAAGGAATAGTGAATGAGGGTATAGGGGGTGATTTCGGACAGCCACAGATATTTAAGAAGTTTGAAACCATAGGGAGATTGATGTCATTCATGGTGCTTCATGGGAGAGGACGGTTGTTTGATTAGTGGAGATTTCTCTGCAGATTCATGGGTAATGTATCATCAGGATAAAATTCACCAGGAGTTGCACTGTTAAACAGGGTTATTTAAAAGTAATGTGGAATGATGGCTTCAACAGAAGCAAATACCATGGTTTATCAGCTTTTATAACTCACAGCAGAGCTGTCTTTAAAGGTTTATAAGTTTTCGTTCAAAATCAGTTCCCCTACGGAGAAAATGAATGGGGCTTTTACTGCCGGAAGCCAAGCTACTGCACTTTATAAGCAAAAATACAGAGTACACACAAATATTAGGTGAATGTTATTTCTTAACTATACTGATTGATCATTTTCTGCATTGAATGAATTATATCTTTATTTATAATCAGAATCACTTCAGCTGCATCCACCATCTTGGATTTTTCTTTTCATTGAGCTTTTTGCAGTGCATTCTGGGATTGCCTTCTTGGCAAATGATACATGCTGCCTTGGTATCTGGCAAAAATATTACCTTACCTATCTTTTGGAACAGCCTTTGTGTAGGAAGCGCACAGAAAAATAGTAGGCTAAATCGTGCGCACGATTTACAAATTCGTTCTCTCGATTTACTAAATCATGCACATGATTTAGCAAATCGAGGGAACGAATTAGTAAATCGTCCGCACAATTAACTTTTTTTTTCTTGCATGCCGTGTAGGGCTTCGTACAATTGCGAGAAAAAAAAGTCAGAATTGCAAGAAAAAAAGTCAGAATTGCATGAAAATATCTCGCAATTGTGAGAAAAAGACAGAATTGCGAGATAAAAATGTGCAATTCTGACTTTTTCTCGCAATTGCGTTTTTTTATCATGCGATTCTGACTTTTATAACATGCAATTGTGAGTTTAAATCTCACAAATCTGACAGTCAGAATTGTGAGATTAAAAGTCACAATTACTTTTTTTTATTTAGTGGTGGAAACAAGCTTCCATGGTATGCACAGGTCACATGGGCATTTAATTTTTTGCACTAGTTTGTCCACAGGATGGCAACAGTGACCCAGGGCTGTTTATTCACAAGGTAGTCAAAGGAAAACCAGAAAAAGTGGAAGAGACAGAATTGCGTAGAAGCTACAACAACAATGGATGGTTACGGGGATGAGAGATTGAGCAAAGAGGTTAGAAAGTACCCACATTTGTACAACTCTAGCCTAAAAGTTTATAAAAATGTGTAAATATCTTCACAACTTTAAAGATGCTAAAGGAGTGTGCATGCGTTAACCCCGTGTATGCATACACGTCAAAAGGAGTGTACTTTGAAAGGCTATGATTACAACTGTGCATACAATGTAAAAAAAGTATACTTTGGGCTTTTAAATGCTGTCAACATAGGGAGCTCACTAGATACTGGACAGTCAGTGGCCACTGGCCATCCTATAAGAGTGAACATCTGTAGCAACTTTTTCCATTTGAGGTTTAACATCTCCAAGTCCTTGTTTTGGCCTAAGACAACAGCCGGCATTCCACTTCAGCCATAGAACAACTGCAGCATCACTCCTCACCGACCAATATTGCTCCCTAGAGGGTTTGCTCTTCTTTATTGTTAGAGTCCAAATGTATATAGAACTAAAAAATAGCCTTTATTCAATTCTATCAACAACTTAGGATAACTAGCTTGTTCATCTTGGTGTCAGCTTTTAGCAGCACAGACTGACCTTAGTTTCAACGTCCCAAAAGCAAAGAGACCGAGCCATTTCTATTGTGATGGGGCAACAGGTGTGAGGCAGGTGCCCAAGCGTCAAGGCCGCTGCTCAAATATGAATGAGTTTCTCCGTTGCTTCACTGCTGTCTTGTGGTTGCAGCAGTTTAAGTGGCATGAAAGCAGAAAATGGGGGAAAGTATGGGGGTATTTGTTACCCAGTCATCCACTCAGGGGAAACCTTTTATTTAAACCTTGTAATGGGGTTTTCTGTTCCATTTGGTTTAGCTGTTTAAATATTGATTCTCTATATGGCAACACAACCTCTACTCATTTGTTTGGACACAGTTGTACAAAAAGGTGAGTAACCCAGTGTTGTGTTCTTTAAAGCTGGCATTAAATGGAAATTCACCATATCTATTTTCTAATTGTATCTTATAGAACAGGGATGCTGGAGGGCCACGGTCCTGTGCAGAGTTTAGCTCAACCATATTCAAACACACCTGAACAAGCTAATCAATGTCTTGAGGATTACTAAAAAAGTCAAGCTGCGCGATTAATCGTTAAAAGATTGCGATCTCAATTCAAAAACCCATGCAATCTTATTCCTAAATGACAACCATTCAGCTAACCTTTGATAAGTCCAATCACGGTGGAACATTCAGATCTGCGATGGCTCTGCCACTGACCCAGAGGAGCAGTTGTCATGTATAGGTATGAAACAGCTTCACAAACAGTCTTTTCAACCACACAGTATCATCATTTCTGTCTTACAACAGTTCAAATGATCACAGAAGCACTGGGATAAAAGTATATAGTTCTGATATAAACACTGATGTCTATGGTAGCAATCAACATAGACTAAATCACCTTTTGATGATTTGAACTTGATGCTACAAATAAAGATTGTATCAATAACATCTTTACATCAGTAGGTGGCGACAAGTGACTGTTGAAAAATGTATTTGTCATTGAATCGTTCATTCAAGACATTCGTTCAAAAATGCTGATTCATCCAGTAATGAAACAAGACCGCTGCACAGACCGATCGGTGAATGACAGCAAAGTACTGCGAGAGCGTCATATGCTTTCGAACTGCTCTTGTAGTACTTTGATGTCATACACCGATCAGTCTGTGCATCACCGCTTCAATTCGAGCACACCTTTTTTTGAGTGAGTCATTGAATCATTCATTCAAATATTTTTTTTTTTAATAATTAAAGCTGCATTACGTAAGTTTTGCATCTTTGTCGCCATCTCTGTTTGAGACAAGCAATTGCAGTCGTTTGTGGAATTATCATCTTTACGTGGGTTGTGTATCCCCTGGCTCCTCAGCGCGGATGAATCTAATGTTTGCTGTCAGTCACCACATCGGTGTGGATACTGTACTTCAGAATCACAGATTGTAGTCTTGGAAGTATGACCAAAATAAGATTTTTCACCGGAAAATGTCATCTGAACAAGTAAGTAACAAATCTGCCACTTTTGTTCTGACCAACTGAGAAAAAAAACATTACAGCAAATTGCGCTGCCAATGCTGATTAAATCTAATGATCGCTTAGCTCGGATCACGTCAAACTGTGCAAATTATTATTATTGTTATACTTTGTTCTCAAATTGTTAATGTTAACAACATCAGCATTGTCTGAATATGTGTATTTAGTGTGCATTAGCGTTACCTGTAGATTTCAAATTCGATTGTCATTTGGACCTTTTTGGATTACAATCCGCCATCAAAATGATAAGTTTAATTATTGCAGCTGCTTTGAGAAAAGGCTATAAATGATCCACTACCAGTAGCATCCTCACATATAGCCTACTAGCTGAGACTCCTTCTTCATGTAAACAGATGTGACGTAACAACACAAAGACGAATGGTGGCATGCTTGAATTTCCTGTGGAAACCCACCAGTACCGATTTTATTATAAAACATTATTACAAGCGTACTGTTGTGAATCGGGCTAAGGTAAGGAGATAGTTTTGAACACTGGCTGGTTACGTACTTGCTCAAAAATTGATTTTAGATCATTTTTAACCAAAAAAGTTACAGACTGCAGCTTTAATTTAATTTATTTTTCTTTTAAATAGACTGCAGCAATTAACATTTTGTCGAAACCTCTAGTAAACTACATGTTATATTGTTTAGTTGACTATTCAGAATCGTGATCTCTATTTAAAAAAAAAAAAAAATCGTGATTCTCAGGTTATTCAGAATGGTGCAGCTCTACTAGAAAGGTATAGGCAGGTGAGGTTTTATCAGGATTGAAGCTAAACTCTGCAAGACAGTGGCTCTCCAGGACCGAAGTCCCCCATCCCTGTTATAGATATTATTTTAAACGATTCATCCATGCATGTTTGATTTTTCTTTCTTTCTTTTGACCTCGTAATTTTTTATCAAAATGTCATAACTCGATCTTCCACTGAAATGACCTTACTCACTAGTAATGTATGCCGGACTTACCTATTTACATTTTAAATGATCTTTTGCCACGCTTTAACGCACACTTATTTTGATGAAATGAGTTCGTTTCACTCAAATAATAATGAAAGTTCATTGTACTTAATAGAAAAAAGTCGCATGAACTCAAAATTTTATTGTAGTAAGCTGAACTTAATATGATTGAGTTGCAGCAGATTTCTAATTCCCAGCATGCTTTGCGTCAGACTGTATAAGGAAAATATATGTTGAAATTAAGTGTTATTTTGTGTGTTTTTGCACAAGATTAACATAAGGAGAGATAAATTAGTGTTTAATGTTGTGTATGTTGGGATTTTCAGGGGGTTCTGTTATGTTAGTTTTGTAGGGTCACCATTGTGGTGAAGAGTAGAGCCTGTGGTTAGGCTGAGGATGGGCTGCAAATCTTTTAAGACCACATATACTGTATGTTGTATGATTATATATATGCAAGTATATAATGACAGTCTCTTTGATAGTTATAATAAGATGTGTTATTTGCTATCTAACATTTAACCAAGATCTGAATGTGATGTTTATGTAAATGAACTGTATGTAATTAAACATTATGATGAGTCGGGCGAGGCTGAGAACTGTGGGAGCGAAGGGTGACGTGATTGTTAATGAGAGACACCTGTGCACCACACTGGCCTTGCTCTGCTTCCACGGCTCTCGGCCCCGCCACACTTGTTACAAAAGTTCTTCTAACTTAACAAAATGAGTTAATTTACTTGTGAGGTAATAAGTTTCCTCAAATGTTTTGAGTATTCTGAACTTGAATTTTACAGCATACTTGATTATAATTTGAACTGTAAATATAAATTTTAAATATTTTAAGTATATTAGTTATTTATTTAAAAGTATGCTAAAGTGTACTTCCTCGGGGGGAGGGCTGTGCAGCTCTCGATTCAAAAGTGCATTGAGTTTATTTAACAATAGCCTACAAAGCCTTGTTGCTATTATTATTATCATCATTATATGTTATTATTGCTAAGATGTCCTGAATGATTTTAGCACGTTACTATACAATTTCAAGGTGGTTACTTACTGGCCCAAAATGCTAATACTTCGTGTTGGGGGTTTATTCATATTTTAATGCATGGGCACAGCATGCTTGCTTAGCAAACATTTCTAATAATATTATTATGCAAGCTAAGCTATGTAGATATAAGTTATGATATTAGCTATAATAATACATTACAAATGCATTTGCGTATTTAATCTGCCTTTGAAGTCGTAGCATTTACAATATATTTGACCTCAGGATATTATGGCTTGACTGATGGTTTTACATAATTTGGCTATTCCTAAAGCCATAATTGCTCATAAACCCACCAATTACACTGGGAATTTGTGTGGAGGGTTAAAGAGCACTATTTGTGAAGCAGAATTTTGTAAAAGTTTGCCAGCTCTCAAAGAGGGTCGTTCATGTCATCAGACCTCACATTTGAACTCTGTGACTCCTTAAAATGAATATGTTTGTGCTGTAATTTAAGGATATATATATATATATATAAAGGGTATAACTGATTTTCAGAAATATACTCTGCTCACGCACTTCAACTTGTACCTTGATTATGACACAAAAATATTTTATCATGCTGGAAATAAAGCGTTTGGCATTGCTCAGTTACGTTACCTTACACAAGGGTGTCGACAACCTGATGTTCATTTTGATATTTTTTACAATCTTTTGAAAGATTCCTGTAATTGTATCTAATCAAATAGGACGTGATTTTTAGATTAAAGGTGTTACAGAGGAACTTTTCGTCGACTGAGAAACCAAAGACTGTTAGTGAGTTTTTGAAATGAGCGCATGCGTAAGAACAACCCCCCTCCTTCACGGCTCATTTCCAAGGAACGCCTCCCAAAAGTCGTGCACGAGTATAGGAACACGAGTGTTTGTTTACCACCGGCATTCGCTGTGTCGTGTTAGTGGATTCATTATGTCGGACTCACCGCAGGTAACTCATAATCTGCAGTTGTTACTCCTGTCTCCTGACAAAAACATTGCATGCGGCGCCTGTGGAGTGTGGAAAGTTACTGGAGCGCGCAGCCGCGCACGTCTCTCACAAGGAACGTCATGGCAGTGATTGACAAGCCAACGGGCCAATCCGCGCACGTCTCTCACAAGGAACGTCATGGCAGTGATTGACAAGCCAACGGCCAATCCTCACACGTCTCTCATAAGGAATGTCATGGCAGTGATTGACAAGCCAGAGGGCCAATCGTTTACGCGATGATCACGTAAACGATTGGCTGATGTTTTTATGGCCCTACCTCGTGCACAGATGATGTATATTAATATTATTCCTTTCAGTGCACCTAATAAATAGTCTTTTATCAGTTAGTAAAGACAGTTTCAAGTAATATTGCAAAAATTTATAAAAACAAAACATCCTCTTTAGCACCTTTAAGGGGGAAAAAACTCACAAAAACCACAACAAAACTGCTTGTGCAGTTGTTATCCTACAAAAATGATGCCGCTTTACATTTCATCCAAAAGAGTATGGAAAATGAATGTGAGGACACCAGAAAAAAAAAAGATTACTAATTTTTAAAAAAAGGCAAACATGGCAACATCCACTCAAACTAAAGTAGCAAAATGTGTAAACTCTGTGTAAACCTTATTGTGATAAAAGAAATAAAGCGAAAAATGTCGAGTTTGATATTTTGTTGTGTTTCCCAACATCACTACACATTTTCGAACTCTTCCTAATCAAACACACCTGATTCATCTCATCAGCTGGTTAGAAGAAACTCCAAGACCAAGAATATATGGGTCAGATAAGGGACCGTACATCCAAAATGAGTAGGGCTACTGCTGGTGCCTCCAGTAACACGGTTGGGAAACACTGGCCTATATAATGGGGACATAAATGTGCTGTGAACTTTAAAAGAGCCAGTGAGTGTTCCTACCATAGACTGTAAAAAAAGATTCCTACTTTATTACTGAGGAGGAAACATGAAAACGGAGTAACTGCGCCCTCGTGTGGTGTATGAACAGAAATTCATCTCATCCATTCATGATCAAACATTCAAGAGTAAACTGAAATGGACTCTTCTAACGTATTAAAGCTCTGTAACTGACATTGCTGTTACCTCACCATTAAAGTGGTATCCATCCAGTTCCTCCTCTTGAATGTTACGTTTCTTAACCATAGACAGTTCTTAACACGTCAACCATCTTGCGTGTAAACATTAAAATAGTCCTCCTAACTATTTTGAGCGTATTACTGTGACTGCATGTCTGAAAACCTACCGCAGATTCGTAAAAAAAAAGAGTAAAACTTTGTCTGAATGCCGTCAGATAAAACAGGCCGACCTAACGAAGTGACATTTATTTTAATGAATATATAAACAAAATGGAAGTTTGTTGGCTGTCAAACGTCATTAACAATGTGATTCTCCACATCTGTGTGAACTTACTCCACTAAAAACTAGCAAAACACTTAAAAATTAAGTCACTGCAAAATAAATAGATAAAAAAAAAAAAAAATCAATACTTAGTCTTCAAAATTTGTTCAAACACAACTATTATCAACACTAATAAGAAATGTTTCTTGTGCAGAAAATGATTTCTGAAGGATCATGTGACACTGAAGAGTGGTTAATGGCTGTCTTACCATCACAGGGGAAATTTGTTTTAAAATACATGAAAAAAAAAAGTTTAAATTGTAATAATATTTCACAATATTACAGTTTTTACAGTATTTTTGATACTTTGTCTGAGGCAATGAAATTTAAATTTCAAAAGTGGCTACTGTAACTATCAGAGGCATGCTCAGTTTAAGTTTAAACTTTGTGAAGTAAATAAAACTGAGAAATACAATCATATACATTGATTTGATTATAATAGATCAGAAGAGCCAAAGACTGTATACACTAACCCCTGGTTGCATACATCTACTTTTCTTTAAGGCAGGCGTATCATTTTCATCCAAAGGGAGCTTTTGAATAGTTACCTGATGCTGGGCAGATCCAGTTACACAACACAACCTCCAAACAGCCAGACATCACCTGTGGCTCGGTCAAAACACACCCGGACTACTCAATGGAAAGCTGGATCCTTTGTAACGAGGCTTTCACAAGCGTCTCTTTTCCAAGGAGCAAGTTGGCGTGTTTATTGTGCTGCAAACACACATATCAGGTGGCAGAGCAGCCATGTCTCTCTCTCACACACACACACACACTGCTGTTTTACTATTGACCTCCACGTGGCATCTGCTACACAGCACAATACAAAACAAAAACACAGCTCCCATTCACTAGTAAGTGAAAGTTGAGATGACTGACTTGTGTCGTTATGGTGTGGTTAAAACACCCTGTGCGTCGTCCTGCTGCTGTTAAAAACACACACACACTGCATTATTACTGCATCAAGGCCGATTCAAGTCTGAATGAGTGTCACCAAGAAAGAATGATTAAACACTGGAGTGAGCAATGTTCAAGAACGATCAAAAATGACCAAAACAAAAGCAATAAGACACACACACACACACACACACACAAATCTGTTTTGAACTTTATTGTAAACAATACAAAAACATCTACAGTGGAAACAATTGTATAAAAAAAGAATCAGCTACAAAATGTAACAAAAATAATTAACATACCAAACATTTATGGACTTGTCATTCAAATAATAGAAAAATAAAAATTAATATCAAAAGTGTTGTAAAAATTGGTCAACTTTTTTGGAAATTATTTAGATTTTTTGGGTGTTTTTATTGTAGCCTTCTTCTGAGGTGTAGGTAACTCTTTGTTACATAAATCACAGACCCAGCAACCTGTTAATGAGAGAAAAAAAAAGAAATATGGAATTTTGGCCTTTTGGACTGTTCAAAAATATCCCTTTGATGGGACATTATAAAAATCACTTAACGTTTTAATTAATTAAAAAACAACTTTCACTTCATGGAACATTTACTGGCAAAAGTATAACACCATTTATTTTAAAGAAAC
>RJVU01061435.1:2592698-2613689 GCA_003731715.1 Anabarilius grahami
AGTACATTAAATAAAATAAAAATATAAATAATAATTTAAAGTTGAAATCAAATCCTTGTCGATTAGTATTTGTTATATACAAAATATACAAAACACTTGTTCAAATGTTTGTGGTCAAGTTCTTTGTCTTTTATTCAGCAATGTATAATGTTACAAAATATTTCTATTTCTAATAAATGCTTTTCTTTTGAATTTGTTCATCACAGATTCCTGAAAAAGATGCATCATGGTTTCTACAAATATGTGAAGCAGCAACTGTTTTCAACATTGATAATAATAAGAAATGTTTCTTGAGCAGCAAATTAGAATGATTTCTGAGGGATCATGTGACACTGAAGACTGGAGTAATGATGCTGAAAATTCAGTGGTGAACAGTGAAGTATTTTTACTTTGTTACATTTTTGAAGTATCTGTACTTTATCTGAGTATTTTTACTTTCAGAAACTTTTACTTCACTACATTCCAAAGCTTTATATTGTACTACATTTTATAAAAACATGTCGTTCCTTGTTATTTTGAACTGAAGTCGTCGTCACCCACTTTGTGATATGATAGCGGTGTCAGATTCGTGAATGAGCCGATTCTTTTCAATTAACCTGTTAAATTGCTCTTCAAATCACACTGAATGATTATTTCGTAAATTGTATCCGGTTGCATTTGCTCTCGATTCAAACGGTCCGGTCACAAGTTTGACTCAAAATGAGCCAAGAAGAGGATCTGACGGAGTGAAAAGTTACTGATGCAGAATTTTAGGATTTATTATTGTAAATGAAATCATATTTAGGTGTCAGTAGTTTGTGAACTAAATCCGCGGTAAAAGGACGAGCTGGTTAAGGCCACTGTATGAAATGCTTGAATGTACACTGTCCATACTTTTGTGTACACATTTGTCTGAACACATAGGTTTGAGGTAAAACTAAACAGCAAATTTATGCAAATGAACATCCCGCCCCCCGCACTTTCAAATGTAAAACTATTATGTTTGTATAGCATATTTGTTGATCTTAAAGGATTAGTTCACTCCAGAATTAACATTTCCAGATAATTTACTCACCCTCATGTCATCCAATTGAAAAGAAATGAAGGTTTTTGAGAAAAACATTCCAGGATTTTTCTCCATACAGTGGACTTCACTGGGGTTCAACGGGTTGAAGGTCCAAATGTCAGTTTCAGTGCAGCTTCAAAGAGCTCTACATGATCCCAGAGGATTAAGGGTCTTATCTAGCAAAACGATAGGCCATTTTCTAAAAAAATAAAATAAAATGTACAAACTTTAACCACAAATGCTCATCTTGCACTGCTCTGCGATGCGTCACGCATTACGTAATCACGTTGGAAAGGTCACAAGTGATGTAGGCGGAAATACCACGGTAGGTTAAAAACTCAGAAAATCATTCGACATCATTGTTTTACCTTTTTTTATAAAGGTCGTTTGACTTAAGGCTGATGTCGAGTGTACGCCGAGTGTACGCCGTAGGCTGTGCGTAGCACGCATAGCCTGACGCGCACCTCTTCAAAAATGTAACAACGCGTCAATTCTACCCAGACCGCAAACGCTGTGATTGGTCTGCTAGAGCCCCTCCCTCGGGTCAAAAAACTGGCGCGGAGCACTCGGAGAAGAGCGAGCACTTTCAACTTCACTATGAATGAAAAACACTCTGTTTCAGAGGACACATGATGTCAAACTGCAACAAAAGTCATTACCTATTTGCCGCTTCTCTGTCGTTTCTGTTTGTAAGCTTCTCTGACAACGTACATGACGAGCTGCTGCTTCTTCGGCTTTTGTTTTGATACTCAACATGACCGCGTACACTGCCTCCTAGTGGTCTGCATGCACGTCGACGCCGACAACGACGCAGAAGTATAAATGAAAACAGACGCATAGCCTACAGTGCAGAGGCTCCGGCATAGGTCCGACGCAGTAGTATAAATCAGCCTTTAGTCTTTGCACATTCGCTTTGTAAACACTGGATCAGTACTTCCGCCTACGTCACTCGTGACCTTTCCAACATGATTGTGTAATGCGTGGCGCATCGCAGAGCAAGACGAGAATTTGTGGTTAAAAAGTGTATCAATTTTTATTTTTTTCAGAAAATGGCCAATCGTTTCTCTAGATAAGACCCTTATTCCTCGTCTGGGATCATGTAGAGCTCTTTGAAGCTGAACTGAAACTGACATTTGGACCTTCAACCCGTTGAACCCCAGTGAAGTCCACTATATGGAGAAAAATCCTGGAATGTTTTCCTCAAAAACCTTAATTTCTTTTCAACTGAAGAAAGAAAGACAAACATCTTGGATGACATGGGGGTGAGTAAATTATCAGAAATGTTTAATTCTGAAGTGAACTCATCCTTTAAAATGTTAACACATTCGGCCCTGTATGTGACGTCTGTTTTTATATTAGATGTTTATATTTGCCAACACCCATTTTATTTTCCCTCATTTTTATATACTATATGGTAGATTTTGTTATGTTCACTTGTTTGCACAATTGAATCATCAGCAGTAGTTATGTGTATGATATTTTGAGCAGTAGGATAGAGTATATAAATTGCAAAACAAATAAACATTCATCAATCAGTACTTTTCACTTTTAATTCAAGTACATTAAATATAAAGTACTTTTGTAATTTAACTTAAGTAAAATTTAAGTACTTAATACTTTTACTGGAGTAATATTTTATTAGGGAATCTGTACTTTGTCCACTACTGCTGAACATTTTTTTTGTAATCACAGAATAAATCACACAAAAAAATGTATTGACTAAAAGTAGACAAAAATCATGCCTAAAATCATGCTTAAAATCCTATTTTTAACTGTTGCCTTACAAAAGGCTTTCAACATTAGCTCAAATTCAACATTACATTAACATGACATCATTAGCTCAATATTGTGTTTATTTATTCATACATGCATGCATATAGTAGAAAGAGCGTAAACCAAAGACTCACCCAGAGGAATGGAGTCCATGCCCACACAGAAGGTGTGGTAGCCTCGATCACACTTGTCACAGAACATCATCTCCTCCTCATGGTGCGGCTGCTCGCACACGGTGCAGGTCTTGCATTCCATGCACTGCCAGGGATACATCTTGATCTGGGACACCAACTCCCCAGTCATATCCAAGCAGGACGGGTGACCTGAACACAAAGTGAGGCCTCTAATCATCTCCGCTATTCTCGCAATGCTATAAACCCAACAGGTTTATTTCAACAGGATGCTGACACTTAGGAAATGATACTCGAGTTATCGTAACACAGCATCTTTAATCATCAAGAAGACAATGGAGACCGTGACCCTGCGGCCTCCAGGTGACAGTTTTAGATGAGTGCTGTCCAACTACTACATTGAAGAGAAATGTTTGAAGTAATAAACACTAGCAGTGTTGTAGACAGAACATATTACTAGAAGTGAAACATCTTGATTTGATTTTTGTGTTTTATTGCACTTCTCTGAAAAGATGCCAGCTAAATTAAGAACACTACATCAGGAAGAGATAGTTTTTGACTTACCACTGTTTTGGCACTGGGAGCAGTGGATGAGAGCCTCTGGTTTGCCTTTCTTGTTGGCCTCCTTACCCTTCTGGCATATGCCACATATAGCATTGGGAATGACCTTAGGCTGCAAGGGCAGAGTAATGCTATAAACGCCATGTGATATTACGTTTGAACCAAAACCACTGATTAGCAAAATTAAATTAGCAAAAATACCAGAAAAAAATCTGGGTGCAGGATCTTAAAATGAATTGGAATTGCCTAATATTTAAATTAAGAATATGTAAATGCATAAGCAACAAAGGCAAAAAAAGATCAACATCTGTGTTATGAACAAATCAGTATAAAACATACACTATCGTTCAAAAGTTTGGAGTCGCTAAGACATTTTATAGAAAATCATGTTTATTCAGCAAGGGTGCATTCAATTGTTTAAAGAGATTTGAGATGCGAGATTAAAGACATTTATAATGTAACCAAAAAATTATATTATTTCAAATAAATGCTGTTCTTTTGAACTTTCTATTCATCCAAGAATCATGGAAAAAAAGTATCATTGAAAAAAAATAAAAAAAATAAAAATGAAGCTGCTAAATGTTTCTTGAACAGTAAATCATGAATGATTTCTGAAGGATCATGTGATTAATGATGCTAAAAATTCAGCTTTGATCACAGGAATAAATTACATTTTACAATATATTCAAATAAAAAACCGTTCTTTTAAACTGTACACATCACAATATTATGTTACAGTAAAACAATGCTGTTTTACTGTATTTTGATCAAATAAATGCAGTCTTGTTAAGCAGAAGAGACTTCTTTCAAAAACATTAAAAATCTTACCGACCCCAAACTTTTGAATGGTAGTGTATATAATTTACAGTATATCAAGACTGACATACAATGTGACCATATGAATGATTGTTTCAGTAAATGCTCAAAACAAAAACATGCAGGAAGACATTTTTAACAATGCACAAAATATTGCTGTATTCAAATTTAGAACATAAGAAAAAGTAGAGGAAGCTACAAAACATTAAAGGTGCAATAGGTGATTCTCTACAGAAACATTTTTTGTTATACCGGTTGAAAGTCTCCTCATATCCTGATAGCAATCACTATGGTCTAAATGTATTTTTATAAATATATATCGTCTGTGGAAGGTCCCTAAAATGTTCATCCAATAATTATATTCGGTCCAAATGAAATAATACAATGTCCTACATTCCTGTCAGCGTATGTTTTACATTCCCTCGCGCACCCCGTTTGCGCAGACATCGTATACGTCATCAACACGATTCATGCTATGAGTTAGACAGACGTCAGTCACGGAGCACCGCAAACAAGCAGCAGCCACCTTTTACAGTTCCTACCGAACCAAAACAACGAGCTTATGCTGCGTTCACGTCATAACTACTGTAATTAAGAGACGGGAACCTGTGACATTCAAACCGGAGCTGTTCACGTCCTCAGATTCGGAACTATGCGTTTCCATGTCAACAGTATCAACACTGAAATGAATCTGCAGCAGTCAGATCCAAGCTCTCCAAGTTCTTTACGTTCATTATTATTGTAATGTTATGTGCTTTGAGACACGAGGTAGTTTAACGCCGTCTCTTGTGACGCTTTGCCGAGAGCAGCTGTGTGTGTTCAGTGTTTTTTGAGGCGGCGTGGCTTTGTACGACGATTTGCATGCTTTAAAAGCTAGCAGCTAACGTTAGCATTTCACAGATCACCTACTGCACCTTCAAAATATCTATTACATACATATTTGCTATATTATGAATAGTTAACCCCAAGAAAGGAGTTTCAACCCAATAAGCAAATATTAAGTAGCAAAAGCCAACTGTAAAGACTAACAAATGTATAAAAAGTTCATAACACCAAAAAAAACAACAACACAATTTTCTTGTGCTACTCAGAACAACGCAGACTTGACACTTTCATTCAGTGCTCACAGCCATTAAGAAATCTCTCTACAGGCTAATTTCTTTAAAACCTCTTTATTCAAAAGGTTACTCTAAATACGGACATGTCAAAGGCCCTATCATAAAAACCATTAAACTGAAAAGAGCAGTGACAACATTGTGGGGGGAAAAAACGAAGGAGGCAGGCCAAGCTACAGGTTAAAGACACATTTAGATGTTAGTGAAGCTCACAGTTATGTTAACGGAAGGACAAAAGCCTTCATTCTGTCACAGTTGGAAAGTAATAGCTGAACTAAGAACATCCAAAAAAATAATTCACATAACAAGAACATTTAATGTTGTTTAACTACAAACACTTTTAACAAGACTCGAGAGATTGAATAAAAGAGGGATGGAAATAAACAAGCCAACAACACTTACAGTGAGAGGATCAACAGAAGCTGTACCTACCGTGTTTTAATACATTAAGGCTGTCTTATATACTGCAGTGATTCATGACTAAAACCTGACATTCAAATCAGATTCATATGATCATTTTCTTTAAAGTGTAACTAATGTTTTCAAATTTCCAAAACACACTTATGGCAGCCTCTCTTACGTCAACCATTAATCGGCCCAATACAACAATCTACTCTCATAAATCCAGATTATGAACTACTAAAGAAAGGAACATTCTTTGGAGCACCGTTCACACCAAAGGTGATAACTGTAAAGTTTTAATAATCGTTCGAATTCTATGAGAATACTGAAGTTCGTGCCACAGCTATAATGAGAAGAATATTGTTGGAATCACTTTTAGAACGATTTTTCCAGCTGCTAAATGATAAAAACACTGGCAGCCAATCAGAATCCACCCTGCTTTAAAGAGCTTGAGCATTTAAAGCAGCAGATGGCATAACTGCAGTGTGCTTATAATAAACAGAATGTTATCGTCCATTGATGTCGATGCTAATAAGTTTATCGCTAAAGTTGTCTTTTTTATCATTCTTAGTGTGAATAGACCTTTAATCCTGACAATCTAATGTTTAAGAGGTGGAAATAAACTGGGGCTGATCAGAAAGGAATACTAGCCGTTTACTAAATATATTGTATAGTACACACTGCATACTGCCTATTGTTCTTCTGTGAAACAGTATGCAATATAAAAAATAAAAACTTTTGATGAGTAGTATGCTACATTGCAGTCACATGACCTCCTCACATTGTATGTGTTCTCATTTTGCAAATAAAATGGTTGTCTAAATTCCATAAAAAAAATAAAAATAAAAATAAAAATCCAGTTTAATTTAATTCTGGAATTCATCAGACTGAAAATGGAAGGTCAGTTGGAGTGCACTGCATTGTGGGATAAAGTATGCACTGTAGTATACTGGCAGAATACTCTGACAAATGTAGCTCGTCATTCTACATACTTCGAGTAGTAAGCTATTCAGAGAATAGCCTGGACCAGTTTACACGGCTCATACTTCCTGAGATAACGGAACTACATGGGAAAATAATGATAATTAAGACGGGAGGTAAAATTAACTTTTAGCTGGGGTGTAATGTCAAAATTGCTTTAAGCTGTCCAATAAAATGATATACAATTTTTTTTCCCACAAGAATATTAAAACCATCATTAAAAAAAAATGCACCGATTGCACAAATAAGCATAATTTATGTATGCCAAAAATATAGCTTAAAATGCAAGCATATGTGGGCAAGCTACTAAAATATATATTGTATTATAACTGCCCAATTACGTTTTGTTGTATATTTACTTTGTATAAATTTTGTTTTGTACAAAAAGAGTGAAATGTAGTAATCTGTTATTATAGATAATGTGTTAAGGTAAACCTTTTGTTGATCCGGCAAACATTTTGACAAGAAAAAAAAAAAAAAAAAAAAAAAAACTTACACAATTTAAACAGAGTAAATCAAGGGAAACACTTATATCAAGCATATTTAAGGTGCCCATACAGTCAGTATAGAAAACCACCGACTTCAACAATGTTATACCAAACAATAGTTTGATAACCATTTCATGCCTGAAAGAGTAATGCATCCGCATGACAAATAAAAGATAAATAAAGCTAAGTTTAAAAGTGCACTCAGTAAGTTTACATTTCACTGATTCAATATACAACCAAAAATGACAACTGTTATCATTTACTAACCTTCATGTCATTCCAAACCTGTATGACTTTCTTCTGTGGAACATTAAATCATATATTTAAAAAAATTAAATATGACTTCTGTGGAAAATTAAATAAAATAATTGAAGAAATGCCTCTTTTTTTGTCCATACAACGGATGTCAATGGTAACCAAAACTGTTTGAACATTCTTCAAAATATCTTCTTGTGATTTACAAAAGAAAGTCATTCATAGTTTGGTTGAACTATCCCTTTACGACTATCAGCGTGTATGAATAAAATTTTATGATAGTTAGAATATATACTTTTCAAGTCTTCTGTAATCATATGATAACTTTGCATGGTTCTTTTATTGTGACTTTAATGGGGGGGGGATTAGAATATTTTTTTTGTATTTCCAGATTAACAGATTATGATCCACAAAAGAGATTTCACAAAAAAAAGAAAATAAATAAAATGATTATTTGCAAATTTATTTGTGAATTTAATTCATGTTTTCAAATGTATTATTTTTTTCATCCTTTTTGGAGCTTAACAGCCAAGAAAAGAGCTTTAAAAACACGTTAAACACTGGAAACATGCTTGTTATTATTGCTATTTTTGGTATTATTACTAGTAACTTGGTTGGGTTGCAACACACAGCTGGCCATGTGATTTTAAAATAATAACGACATATGATTGGAGTCCTTGTCCAAAAGTGCTATTCAAATCTTTGTTTCTTTTGATTATATATATAACTTTACTGAGTGCACTCTTAATATTTCTTCAACTGTTTTATATCTATGGATTAACACTTTTCAGAGTTTAGCAGCCAAAGGAAACTGCTCACGTGCCCTTCAGTATAACTGACAGGCAGGTAGATAGATAAATATTGATAGATAAATAGAGGTATTTTAAGCTATATGAAGTACTGTTCACTTTATAAGGGTATTTACCTTCACAAGTGCATCACAGCAAAAAAAGCCCTAAACTAACAGCAGTACCACACAAAAATGTTATTGCTCAAAAGGTCTGTGCAGAACACAGGAACTGTCACTGGGATTCCTGGCACTGAAAAAATGAGTGCCACACTTAAAAAGGAAAATAAGTTCCATTGACTCGTGCAGTCCCAATCTATGACCACCAGGGAGAGTGTGTCTGAGTGTGGGTGTGCGTGAGTGAGTGCATGAGAGTGTTTGGACAAGGTACTGATGATCAAGTCAGAAGAAAGAGGACTTCTCTGCTGAAAGTGCTGGAAAAGAGGGGTGGCGAAAAGGGGAGAAGAGAGGTGTTGGGTTATTTAAAAAAAAGATCAGGGGCTTTTTTCTTCTACCTTGTACCCAGGGACAGATTTGTGTTGGATGGAGCGGGGAGTGGCATCTTTGCCCTGGGTGCCGGGTCGGTCTTTGCTCTTGACTTTGGATTGAATTCCGCTGTCTTGGCTGTCTCCATCTGAAGTGTTTCCTGATGAACTGTCCTGCGAGTCAACGGGAAATAAAAATTGACCCACTTTATTTAACACACTTCCATTTTCATTGCTGCACACTATTCAAATGCGGAAAAAAAATGTCCCTTTTTGGATGATGTCACCTTTCATAGAGAGACCACTTTTCTCAATCTAATTTATTCCTGTTGGTTAGTCAAGTCCCAGTCAGTGTTATTTTAATATCATTTATAAACTTTTATAGTATTTAATACTATTTTGAAATAACTTTATTTTAATTTAAGTAATTTTAGCAATTTTGTTGTGTGCTTTATGCGATTATATATTTTTTAAATATAATTTTTATGTAACATTTATTTTTTTTGAAAGAAATTAATATTTTTATTCAGCAATTTTAATTTTAGTTTTAAAATAAGTAATTTCAGCAATTTTATTATGTGCTTTCGTCATTTTTATTTGTTTAATGTTTCTTTTCTTTATAAAAAATATTTCAGATTTAGTTTTAGTAAATTTAGTACTTCAACTTAAAAAAAAATCTTAAACTGAAATAAGTTTATCTAATATATTTTTATTTATTTTATATTTATTATTTTTATTGTATTTATTATATTTTATTTCAGCATTATTTAAATTATCAAAAACAATTTTTAATAGTTTTAGTTAACATTGATCACAGATTTTGGTGAGTCTAGATTTTTCAAATACCACTTCAATCAGAAATAATTTGGATTGCAAAAGTAGAATGTGTTGCGAAAATAGCTTCGGGTTGACATTTTTCTCTTAAAGGGGTGATATAATGGCATTTTTACAAGATCTAAAATAAGTCTCTGATGTCCCCAGAGTGTGTATGTGAAGTTTTAGCTCAAAATACCCCACAGATAATTTTTTATAGCATGTTAAATTTGTCACTTTTTGAGGGTGAGGAAAAACGCTCCGTTTTTGTTTGTGTCCCTTTAAATGCAAATGAGCTGCTGCTGCTCCTAAGCAGAGGGCGGAGTTTCAAGAGCTTGTGTTAGCAGTGCTGATTACCTCACAAAGACTCACTGAAAATGTCCGAAACTGTTCAGCCTTTTATGTTCAAACCGGAGAGAGTTTTGAACAACCACCTGCCTCTATTCTAGTATAAAATGCCTACTTCTCACTATCAGATTAATTTGATGAATAAAGTCCTGCCTACATATTTTCTCACTGAATATTGGGATTCACTTGGAAACATGTCAGATCGCCTTGATTAAACACAACTAATAAACATTCGACTACGACAATATACACTGTAAACCCGAAGAAATAGGGCTAACTCAAAAAATTTGAGGTAATCGGTTACAATTTTTTTGAGTTATGATGTTCCTAATTTTAAGTAAGCAGAACTATCAAGTTTTGAGTTTGTAGTACTCATGCATGTTAATTGCTTGAAGAACTGAGTTAGCTAACTCATACATTTTGATAGCAATTAACAAAATATTTAGTTTAACTTTTTTATTTTGAGTTCTTGCAAATCAAATGAGCTATTTACTTCACTGTAAACCCCAATAAAATACAAAAAAATGACAACTTGCTAATTTGCTAACATGAATGAGTGCAACTTAAAACATGTAACTTACCTGCTCTCAAACTAAGCCACATGCGCTACTTGTCACCATGATGGTAACTCTCCAAAAACCCACATTAACAGAAACTCTTCTAAATTAGCATAACAAAACATTAATCACTACTAAATCTTCCTTAACATTAATCTTGTGCAAAAAAACATTATATAACACTTAATTTTAGCATTTACTCTCCCTTTCAAGTGCCATGGGCAAAGCATGCTGAGAAACAGAAAACAGAAAAGTTTGGAGTATAAACATGTTATTAAATGTCTTGTTGGACAAGAGTTTCATAAATGCTTCTCATGTTTGGAAAGATGTTTGATGCGTGTTGCTTTGTCAAATGCACGTTACTGATCACAGAGCCATGCTTCACTGACAAGCTGTGCATATATATAAAAAAAAAAAAATTCAAACGGTTTAAGCGGGATTTCGGGTTAATTTCGATTAAACGTGCAGCCCCAGTGAGCAGCATATATGTAAAAGTTTGTCTTTTTGAGAAAATTACATTTATGCATGGTTAGTAAAAAAAAAAAATGTGTTCATAAGACTTTTGAGTACTGGATCTTGTAGCCTAGATTTAACATGATGTGAAAATCGTCCTGACCATTAATTCACATAACAATAAATTGATTTAAATTCTGTAAGACACTATTTGTGTTAGAAAGGCTGTAAGCAAGAGATAGTCAGTGGCCATGAATATTGATGTGATTCACACCTAGGGACACAAAGACACTCCCCTATAAGGGGCCTATCAGGTGCATGGGACTGACGGAAACAAAAGAATGTGAGGAGAATGTGAGGAGTTTTTTTTGTATTTTATTTTCAACAGTGCACAACATAATCAAATTATACACAATGAAGGTCAAAGGCACATTATTGAGCACACTGACCTAAACACAGACACTTGAACAGTTGCGAACCATACCTGGCATTTCCAATGTGTTTGCTGCTTTTTCCATGCACTGAGGAAGAGGAGGAAAATAAAAACTGCCCCAACATCAGTCAGTGATGGAGCTTATTTTACCATGATCATGTAGAATATCAGTCCAGTGTAGTTGAACAGCTTCCTGATGGTACAGCACTCTCAGAGACAAACAGTTTGAAGAAACTCTAAAGGTTTGAGTCAGTAGGACTTATCTGTGATGCAGATATCTGGTCACTGTATATAAAAAAAGAAAAAAAAAAGGAAACAACTGTAAGCATGATGTCAAGAGCAACTATATTACATTAGAAAAGACTAATTGCCTACTAGTACTGCCCACAGATAAGAAAAAAAGCAGTCATATTTGTAGTCACGACACATATGCTCTGTTTGTATTATCATACAGTACTAGGGATGTAACGGTATTATCAATATCGTGGTATCGCGATAGCAAAATTGTCTCGATATCATCGTGGTCACACGACTGTATGAAACGATGTGTCTTCCGGGCAAAAAGTGTAGTTTTTTTTCAGCCCAGTGGAGCAGAACGGAGGGAAGTAGTAACTAGGGTTTGGAACCGAGAACCGGTTCTTATCCGCGAGGAGCGTATCCTTTAATAGAGACGTCTCACCTCATGAATATTATAACAATGAATGCACTGAAAAGCCCTTGTGCTACTCACATATGTCAATGCAGGGAGAGAGAGAGAGAGCGAGAGAGAGGTGCACAAAGCTGCACGATTAGTCTTTAAAAGATCGCCTTCTCGATTTCATCACCCATATGATCTAATTCCTAAATGACAATGATTCGCCCGTGTAGGCTATAGTAAACCTTTGACAAAAAAATCTGCGTTCGTGCTGCCGTTGATCTAAAGACAGTTGTCATGAGTAGATATAAACAGCTTCCCAAACACACAGTATCATTATTTCTGTTACAAATATTCCAATTGTCACAGAAGTATACAAAAGTTTATTATTCAGATAAACGCTGATGTCTACACTACCGATCAAAACAGAATAAATCACCTTTTGAAAATGCTTCAAATAGGCTAACTAATATATTGATTGCATTGTTACGCCACTAGGTGGCAACAAATAACTTAAAACTGTATCACTGAATCATTCTTTTAGAAACAAGTGACATCTTTATTAATCCAATTTGTGTTGAATTTGTGGTAACACTTAATGTTTAATTTGTTAACATTAGTTAATGTATTAACTAACTTGAACTAACAATGAGCAATACATTTGTTACTGTATTTGTTAATGTTAATAACAGCTGTTCATATTGTTCATGTTAGTTTACAGTGCATTAAATAATGTTAAATACAACTCTTTATTTTAAGGATGTATTAGTAAATGTTGAAATTTACATTAAAGATTAATGACGTAGAGATGCAGTTCATTATTAGTTAATGTTAACTAATGAACCTTATTATAAAGTGTTAGTGAATTTGTTGAGATTATCAGTCTGTTAAACTCATTTTACAAGTATAATAAACACAAAAAGGACTGAGTTGAGTATTGTGAATTTTTTCCCCTTACCACTATTTTTTATTGGTAGTTTAATATTTTTCCCTTATTAGGAAAGCTGAAAACACTACACTGGAAGTTCCTGTTTCAAACTGACAAAGTCTTCATTTATATATATATATATATCAATAAATATTGTATCGTGGACTTTATATCAAAATATAATCATATTGTGAGATTTTGATATCGTTACATCCCTATACAGTACAAAAACAATTTACAAATTATTGTAGTATTGAGCAAACACTGGTCTTAATATTCTTAGACTGTAACATTCATCATGTTATAGTATAAACACTCATATTACTTTTATATCATATTATGCTTATATATTACACAGCATAAAAACATCCTTGCATCATACGACAGTTTACATCTGCCTAAATATTTCATATTTCATCATGTCTCACTCGATTTCAGACATTTTAGTCTGGCAATATAGTTTGGGAAAAGCCTAACTAGTAAAAGTTTACGTAAAAATACATTAACTACTGTAAAGGAATGAATGACTTACTTGTCAGTAAATGATATCCTCCACTGGATCAAGCCGCGCGTCGCATCGCGTTCTTCTTCTGAGGTAAATTCAAGACTTATTCCTCATAGCGCGTCTTCCAAAAATGATGAAAAGTAGAGTAACCTGATGAAGCTTGATGCTTTGTTTATCTAGGTGATGGGGCCGTTTACAGCTTTGCATGGATCACATGGACGATTACAGTATGAATAGCCACATTACAGATAATGAGCTCAGATGGGAAAGATTGTACATCTCGTTGGTTTCATACAGATTACATAATCAGAGTATTTGTTTTCAATTTCAATTGGTTCATTTAAAAGTAGACATTTCAAGCTTTCTATAGACATGTTTCTCATGTCTGTGTGGAAAGTATACAGCGAGTTTTGGGGTTCATTTTTGTGACGCGTTTCAGAAAAAAAATTCACGGAGACTGAGACGGCAGAAAGCTACGGAAGAGGATTAGGGCCAAGAAATAATAAAAAAAATAAAACCATCTCGAGATTAAAGTTGTTAAATTTCGAGAATAAAGTCATTAAATTTCGAGAAAAAATTCGTTAAATTACGAGAATAAATTCGTTAATTTAATGAGTTTATTCTCAACATTTTATCTCGACTTTTTTCTCGTAATTTAATGACTTTATTCTCGTAATTTAATGACTTTATTCTCANTATAATCATATTGTGAGATTTTGATATCGTTACATCCCTATACAGTACAAAAACAATTTACAAATTATTGTAGTATTGAGCAAACACTGGTCTTAATATTCTTAGACTGTAACATTCATCATGTTATAGTATAAACACTCATATTACTTTTATATCATATTATGCTTATATATTACACAGCATAAAAACATCCTTGCATCATACGACAGTTTACATCTGCCTAAATATTTCATATTTCATCATGTCTCACTCGATTTCAGACATTTTAGTCTGGCAATATAGTTTGGGAAAAGCCTAACTAGTAAAAGTTTACGTAAAAATACATTAACTACTGTAAAGGAATGAATGACTTACTTGTCAGTAAATGATATCCTCCACTGGATCAAGCCGCGCGTCGCATCGCGTTCTTCTTCTGAGGTAAATTCAAGACTTATTCCTCATAGCGCGTCTTCCAAAAATGATGAAAAGTAGAGTAACCTGATGAAGCTTGATGCTTTGTTTATCTAGGTGATGGGGCCGTTTACAGCTTTGCATGGATCACATGGACGATTACAGTATGAATAGCCACATTACAGATAATGAGCTCAGATGGGAAAGATTGTACATCTCGTTGGTTTCATACAGATTACATAATCAGAGTATTTGTTTTCAATTTCAATTGGTTCATTTAAAAGTAGACATTTCAAGCTTTCTATAGACATGTTTCTCATGTCTGTGTGGAAAGTATACAGCGAGTTTTGGGGTTCATTTTTGTGACGCGTTTCAGAAAAAAAATTCACGGAGACTGAGACGGCAGAAAGCACACCCTGTTTGGTTTCTTTATTTTACAAAAGCACAGCGTTTTGTATTTATTATGAGTGTACACAAATATAGATCCTTTAGGGGCCGTTCACACAAAACGCGTTTTTCTATTCCAATGCGTTACTTTTCCATTGTTTTTCTATGTAAACTCGCTAGTCAGACGTGTATGACCATTACCATCATGTGTCTCCCGTCTTTTGCAGTGTCTCGCACATGAGAGCAGCGTTTTTAAAAACGAACCCCTACAGTTCCGAATGATGTCTTACTCTTATCTGTATTAGGACTGGGCGATATGGCCAAAAAAAAAATCATCTCTCTGTATTTTTTGGCTGAATATACAGTATACATCTCTGTATTTTCTATTTTTCTTTTTTGAAAAAAAACAACAACAACAAAAAAAACTAAAAACAAAAGCACAGACCAATTCATGTTAGGCTATTTTGATTACCCCGTTACAATAGTCACTTTACAGTTAGTGCTATCATAAAAATGCACTTACTTGTAGGGTTTTTTTTAATTCTACATATGGCACATTTATTGTTCAACAACAAATATTTTAGCAAAATGTACATTTTTGTCAGAATTATGGCGCTCCTATTCTAATGCACTCCGTCTGGTTGGCGTGCATGTGTGTGGCGACGCTCGTTCACTGAAGTGTGAAGTTTAGCGGAAACTCGCTTTCATATAAGGCTTGTCCACTCCTGACAGCAAAACTGAAATATTTGCATGACTTTCCCTAAATATTAAGCATGTCTCATGTTTAGGACAAATTGTATTATGCATTTTCCCCACAGTATTAAAAGCTCGTATCAAACTACTGTATATCAATATAAACGGTATTGGCTCGTTCCATATCGTACATAAAAAATATATCAATATATCATACAAACTTGATATACCGCCCAGCCCTAATCTGTATGACCAATAATGATGGGAGTATTTTAAGTTCTTTTCACCGTTTTCAGAAAAAATGCATCAAAACGCATCGGCGTGTTCGTTGACCCCAGAGGGTTAACTATAACTAAACCAGCTGTGCATTTATAGTCACAGACAGTCACATGAAAACAACTTACAGAGGAACCTTTATGTTTTTTTCCGTCATCTTTTCCATCATCACCATCATCAGAGTCGCCATCACTGTCCAGGGCAGGCAGCTCTGGGTCCAGCGGAGGCTCATATAGAGCCGTGTTCAAGGGCAAGTAGCGGAGCTCATTTGGAGAGTACCTACAAACGTGGATATGGCAAGTAAAGCTCAGTCAGAAAGCTGAACAGTGACCATATTTTAGGACAACATTCCAGCATTGCTCTCAAGTACAATGGAGACTAGGGTAAACCATCAACAGGTAAATCAGAAGCTCAGCAAGATTTTGCAATAAAGACGCAATGATTTATTACACAATTCACCTTTTGTAGAACTCTTGGAACTGGCCAGGAATAAGTGCAACTGGGTATGGACCCGTCTTGGTTCTTTCTGGAGGGAGGACTTTGTATTTTCCTTGAGGTACCTGAATAATCTACAGGTAAAAGAGAAAGAGCAAACCAAATAAGTTAATAAGTGTTTACACAGATGTTCAGAGCCATTGCTAGTGTGTTGCTAGGCAGGTCCTAGGGTTTTCTGTAGGGGTATAACAGATCATAGATTAGATTTGCAAATTATCTACAAAGTTTAACCATCATAGAGTGACAGTTTATCATTTGCACATGTTTTTAAGTCCTGTAAATTTAAACATTCAATCGATTTTAAACCATTCAAATGCAAGAAGATACAAAAGAGAAGTCGATTCGGATCTCGCACGCACAAGAGCTGCGTCTTAGACAGCATGCAAACACTGAATTGAGTTCTTTGACGCAACTTTTCGTGCTTGAACGGACACATACACGCACATAATTAAGTTAAAATGTCTATTTTGGCAAGAATCCTTGTAAACACAGTCAGTTATGTCTTAAGTGAATGTAAACAGTTAAGAAATAAAACGGATGCGTATTATTATATTGGATTTATGCATTCGGTCTTAAAGTGACAGCAGCCTAATATATCTGCTGCTCTCCGTGAAAAATGTTAATGAATAAAAAAAAAAAAGAAAATCACTTTTGTAGTGTTAACAAAAATTAATTATATTTAATTTATACAGTGAAGACTAGGCAGAGTTATTTTACATTTTATTACTCATGTTGCATTGTGGTCTATGGATCTGCCTGAAGTATACATATCGAGCAGACTCGCTCCCTCTGTCAAAATCGAGGGGTCGAGGGTCTGTCCAAACAAACTTTCCTCATTCACTTGACGTAGTTGAACGCTCTTCAAAATGGCGACGGGGATTCCCTGAGGGGAAGTGGTTACTTAGGGAATTTCGCGAGTGTATGTCTAAAAGTGGAGTTAAATGTAATCAAGGACATTGTTAGGTAATTGCTGGATGCTTCTATTTGTGTATATAAATGGTGTTTTATATGAATTTTACACAGTATAGTACACAATCAGATTATCAAAGAACATGAGCACATCTTACATGTGTTTGAAGGTCAAAATAAGCCCTTCTCTCTTCCATCCGCTCTCGGTTGAAATTACTGTTGAATTCAGCAGCTTTTTTAGCTGCTTTCTTTATGTACTCTGGCACTTTACTGGCTTCAACTTTTTGAGGATTTTGTTGCTGCATTTGCTAAAAAGAAAAAAGTCAGACCATTAACACTCACAGACTTCATAATTACATGATTAATCCTGCAAACAAGGATATACCAGTTTTTAAAAGGTCACTTATGCTCACCAAAGCTAATAAAAAAAAAAAATCAAAAACAGAATTATTCTTGCAAAAAATTATCATTTAAAATGACCGTTTTAAAAATATATTCAAATTGCAAATGTAATTTATTCCTGTGATGGTAAAGCTGAATTTTCAGCATCTTTACTCCAGTCTTCAGAGTCACATGATCCTTCAGAAATTATTCTAATATGCCGAAACATTTTCTACTATTATCAATTCAAAATCAGTTGTGCAGCATAATATTTTTTATGAAAACTGATATTTCAGTTGGACTACTTGCACAACTACTTCTGCATTCTACTTATTATGGCTCAGGCATTTCTGGTAACGGCTTTCAGTGCACCTACATTCAGAGAATTACTCATGAGAACACAGATTATTAATAGGTTTTAGTAATAATACATTTGGGTTAAACTGGTCTTGTTGTTTATATAAAATACTGTTCTTTTAATAAACACTGTTTGCGCTCACATTTCCTCATGACTCCCTTGTCATTTGTGCCAGTTGTCAGTTGATTAAAACAATGAATCATGTTCTTTGCATTAACATGAATTATAGTGAACCTGATGAAATATTCCTATAAATATATTTTCTTTTCCAAATGTGCATTGTAAATAACAACTAAATATTTTCCTACTAACCTGCAGCAGTGTAGTTTTGGTTCTCTCATTAACAGTATTTTTCACATACTGATCATATTTCAGAACTGTTGATTTTCCATTTATAAATGAATTTGACTGGTAAACAGGATTTGCTTGTGTGTTGCTTGTTGTGCTCTTATTATTCCAGTCATTTAAAGTAGTTTGAATGAATGCGCTACCTGCCTTAAAGAAATTTAATAAATGGTAAACATATTTCATTAGTCTTAAAGAGTAACGCATTGACAGCGCTACTACTATAAATATTATGAATTAAGAATTTTGGCATAAACATGTAAATTACATACAATTACATGAAAAAAAAAAACAGTGATTAAAACATTTAATACAAATAAATATTGTTCATCAGAATATCTCTCCTCCTGTCCCTGAAAATGTCCAGGTTTTTAAATCTTCTTGCACACACTCATTTTAAGTGGCGTTTAGACAACTAGGAGGCTCCAGCACATTGAAAATATACATAACCAGAAGCTGCTGAGCTATACTATTTGAAAACGAAACTCAGTAGTAGTCCATTGAAATAGATTTTTTTCTTGTAACAATGTAAAAGTATTTTGTCACTTTTGATTAATTTAATGCATGCTTACTAAAAAAAAGTATTAATTCATTTAAATAAATAAATATAAGAGTAACAATTTATATAACAAATAAAAGTGTGTTACTCACTGCACTAAGAGTGCTCACAGAGTACTCCTTAGTTATCCTCTGCCGCTCTCGCTCCTGCAGTATGACGGAGTACTCGGCATGTTTGGCTGGGTACTCCTTAATCATCAAATCAATAACTTCATCACTGCGCAAAGCAGTAAGACCTAGGGAAGAAGAGTAGAATGTCAATATAGGATTCTTGCACTCAGCCTTAGACTAGTCTGGTACATTGAACTACACAGCCAAAAAAGTCGCTGCTTGTTTAATAGACAAATGCTAAAGAGTCTATGACTGGATCAATATTGCTGTGATTATGTTTCTAGCATGTTATATGTTTGGCAACAGTTATTTTAACCCTAACTGATGGAGTCAGTAACTTTTTATTTCTTAAACAACCATGTTGGAAGACATATCATGGTCATATTCCAGGATGACAATGTCGCTTGTAAAAAGTTTTGGATTTTACAAGATCTTGACCAAAAATTGATGCACCTCTTGATGGAAATAACAACACAACATTTATTTTCCATCAAGAGGTGCATCAATTTTTGGTCAAGATCTTGTAAAATCCTAAACTTTTTACAAGCGACTTTTTTTTTTTGTCTGGGCAGTGTACTATTATTATTTCTACTGCATCACATTAAGCTACATGTCAAGGCTGAAAAGCTGTGGAGAAAATTATGAATTAAATCACTGTGTTGAAAAAGTAAACCATCTGAGTTTGTGTACTGACATTCAATCAGATATGTTGAGGGTAAGAATAAAGTTACCTGTTGTCAATTTTACAATATAAATTTTTTTTCTGATAAGCAAATTTAAGATAAAAAAGAAAGAAATGGAAACAAGAAAGACTGAATTATTCAAATCTTACCCAGTGTACACTGCGTTTCTGTAATGACATTTTGCTCTCTCAGATAAAGTTTTTCTTTGTGAGACAGGTCTCTCCTTTCCAAGTCTGGTATTAAGTTGAAAAGAAAAAAATTTGTTGACAGCAAAATAAAAAACTTCATCTCTATCATCAGTAACTGAATCTGAAAATAAAACCGCTATTTGACCAATAACATGGAAACCATTTAATTCAATTTTCCCTGCTGACAGTTAGAGGCTTGTTGCTCATACCTGGATATTTCCGTTTGAATGACGTGACTCCCAAGTACTCGCTAACTTGTTCTTGTAGCATATAATACTCCCCTGTGTCATCCGGAGGCCATTTGTATTCTGTCAGATTTTCAGCAGGGAAGTATGTTGGTCTGTAATGAAATAGCAAGGCTCAATACACAGAAAACTAACATTAATAATTATATTGTCATAGTAAAGGAATATATTTGGTAACACTTTCTATGAAGACAATGTTTATAATGAATTATAGCCCCATTTATACTTATTCGTAAGGATTACTATTCTATAAATATAGGTATAAAGACTCAATAAGACCTATACTTCATTATAAGAACAGTAATAGTTACATTTATATTATTTTTAAATGTATTTATAAGCCATGCATTTGCTTTTTCAATGCACATGGTCATAATGCATTATAAACTGATTTATAAATGATCAAGTATAAAATAGTTCCAGAAACACTTGTTTGTTGTACCAGTTAGTTATTAATAATTATGTCTTTAACGGCTAATGTTTGGATTAGAGGTCATATTGTGATAAAGTTCATTATTTTCCATAATGTAATGATAAAAATTAAACTTTCATATATTTTAGATTCACTGCACACCAACTGAAATATTTCAGGTCTTTTATTGTTTTAATACTGATGATTTTGGCATACAGCTCATGAAAACGCAAAATTCCAATCTCAAAAAATTAGCATATCATGAAAAGGTTCTCTAAACGAGCTATTAACCTAATCATCTGAATCAACTAATTAACTCTAAACACCTGCAAAAGATTCCTGAGGCTTTTAAAA
>RJVU01061435.1:2614559-2669395 GCA_003731715.1 Anabarilius grahami
ACTATTTATTAGGTGCACTGAAAGGAATATTATTAATATACATCATCTGTGCACGAGATAGGGCCTTAAAAACATCAGCCAATCGTTTACGCGATGATTGGCCCTCTGGCTTGTCAATCACTGCCATTACGTTCCTTGTGAGAGACGTGTGCGGATTGGCCCTCCGGCTTGTCAATCACTGCCATGACGTTCCTTGTGAGAGACGCGCAGCTGCGCGCTCCAGTAACTTTCCACACTCCACAGGCGCCGCATGCAATGTTTTTGTCAGGAGACAGGAGTAACAACTGCAGATTATGAGTTACCTGCGGTGAGTCCGACATAATGAATCCACTAAGTGTGTGCGCGGCTTTAAGTCACGGGGACACACATTTAAGCCGGGGACACACTTAACGATTGTAAGGCCGATTATGAATGTAAATTGATACTATGACTGATCGCGCTCAAACGTGTCCAGTCAGAGCCAGTTGCGTTCAGTCTGCGATTACAGTCGGTGTTCAAATTCCATAAGTAAGTATTTAAATCGGCTTCAGTCGCAGGAAAAAATCGCTTGTATGTTCAGCACAGTCTTAGAATGTTTTAGCTAGTATTTAAATGTGTGCCCGGCTTAAGACTGAGCTCAACACAC
Organism: Anabarilius grahami; assembly: GCA_003731715.1. Lineage (NCBI taxonomy): Eukaryota > Metazoa > Chordata > Actinopteri > Cypriniformes > Xenocyprididae > Anabarilius > Anabarilius grahami. The sequence goes on from RJVU01061435.1 coordinate 2,615,185, forward strand.
AGTGATTATTTCCTGCGACTGAAGTACATTTAAATACTTACACATGGAATTTGAACACCGACTGTAATCACAGACTGAACGCGACTGGACGCGTTTGAGCGCGATCAGTCATAAGTATCAATTTACATTCATAATCGGCCTTACAATCGTTAAGTGTGTGTGCGGATTTAGAATGTTTTAGCTAGTCGTTAAATGTGTGCCCGGCTTAATAACACAGCGAATGCCGGTGGTAAACACTCGTGTTCCAATACTCGTGCACGAGTTTTGGGAGGCGTTCACTCGAAATGGAGGGGGGTTGTTCTTACGCATGCGCTCATTTCAAAAACTCAGTCGACGAAAAGATCCTCTGTACCACCTTTAAAGCAGAACTAAGTAACTTTTTTTACCTTCATAAATAGTTTTCCAAGTCCTTACGATGGTTAATTGACATGTAGTGGTGTGTTTGAGGCGTGCACTAACCCCCTCTGGCACGTCTACGCCAGAATACAGCACTTGCAACTTGAGCTGCACCGACCCGACACAATCTCGCCTCATGTTCACGTTCACGCGAGAGTGACAAAATGCTTTACGGTAATTCAAAAACAATGTATATATATTATGACTTTATAAGACAATTTTGAAAATTACCCACCTCCATCGAGTGTACTGCATTTGCAAATTACCCACCTCCTCTTTCTTGTACTGTATTTGCAAAACTACTGCGCTGGTGAGCGTTGTAGTCCAGAGCTGCGCTTGGAGTATTTACAACAGTGTGATTCACTGAAGGAAACTGTAGGGGGAGCTTCGCAAATCTTACTGAGTTCCGCTTTAAAGCCATCAATGATGCATTTACAGAGATTAGTAACTGTATTATTATAACATGGCTATTAATAACAAAATATTCACTTATTTCACAGAAATAAATCTGAATTACTAAAAAGTCATTCTAACTATACAACGCATTATAGCGATGCAGGCTGCATCTTAATAAATACATTCATGGAACCATACGACTGACTAATACTTACAAATCAGTATAATGGATTATGAGCATGAGCATTGAAAAAGAAAATGCATGACTTATAAGTAATTATATATAATTATAAGTAAAAAATAACAAATATGTAACTATAACTGTTCTTATAATGCAGTATAAGTCTTAATGAGTGCTTATAAATATGTTTATAAAATACTTACTTATAAATAAGTACAAATGGAGCTACAAGTCACTATAAGTATGATCTTCATACTTACCATATATTTTAATAATTCAAACAAAAAAAAATTCATGGTTCATAAGAAAAATTTCTAGATAAAATCTATTAACTCTCACATTGTGTACTGGTCATTTTGACCCAGAGAGGATTTTCTTTTTCTTAAAAATGCTAGTCAATGTTATCGCACTAGACTAAATAGCTTATAAATCTCTCGCTATGCTATGTTATTGCCAAATATTGGGTTCAAACTTTGTGTCAGCTTGTTTTTTATTTTAGCATAGGTTTTGTATTTTTTCTGGAACTGATTGATCACATGCCTCTCTGATCTGTGTTTACACACCAACCGTTTTGTTTCAGGTGAATAAGCTTGAGTGAACTTTTGTAGAAATACAAAACCTGTGCTAAATAAAATAAAACAAGTTGACACAAAGATTGAACCCAGTATTTGGTGATAACATAGCATGAGATATACAGCTAATTTAAAAGGCCAGCCATTTTTGGCTGGGAACACCAAATTAGTTAAAGGATTTGCAACACAGCATCTGGCTTAAGGGGAATCTACAGTTCAGCCAGGTTTAATAAAAACACTTGTGATTGTGTGTGTCAGATGTGCAGCTCACCCCAGCTCATGGTTGGACGTGTCACAGCTCCGGGAACTGTCCCCTGAGCCCATCCTGCGTCGCTTGGGTGCCTGACTACCATCACTGGAATTCTCCTCATCCTGTTTGAAGAGCCATAAATAAGATTCTGTCAAGAAAATTCTCCATTGGGATTGGGAGATAATATGTTTAGCAGCGCTACCTAGATCTAAAATCATACTATATGGCCGTAATAAACTAAGAATCAATGTCCAAAACCATCTAAATAAGACATGTGGGGTCCTTTCATGTGTTTTAATTTCTTTTAGAAGTATTATTCTGAGTATCATCTATGTCTTTAGCTCTCTCGGCTAGCAGGCTAATAGTAAATAAACAAAGGCGACTGTGGCTCACATTCACGATTTTATGGACGCAGTAACAGTACAGATGTGTGCCTTATATTCTGCAATATAATAACTGCAGTCTGAGCAACAAGATGTAGCCGTAAACACCCACAAACCTTCACAGACTGCGTCCCAGGAGTCGCAGGATTGCTATCGCACGGTCTCGGCGATAGAACAGCTGCCATGTTGATGTTCTGTTAATGAAAGAGTGTCACATTCCGACTGGAAACTAGGAACACGAGGAAGTGTTCCGACCTCAACACACAAAAAGCACCGTGTATAAACATTTTATATTGAAAACAAAATTGCCTTTAAATCAACTTCTTATTTACATTTTATTCATTTATACTGAAATTACATGCAATATTTGTTATAATTTTTTATTTTTATGAAATTGAATAGACATAATTTAAAAACAAAAGGGGCTAGATTACTTTTTCAATACTGAGGATTCTCCACAGCGTTTCAGTCTTGACCCGTAGCTTTATTTGATGTATTAATAATTTCAAGTGAAATATAGTTTGAAATTACAGATGGGGTAAAATCTACATTAATTAATTAATTAATTATTTAAATGTTTTATGAAAATTATAATTATTTACAACAAACGTTTCAGTTTATGTTGAGAGATGAGTACCTTACTTGACCATATGACAAATTTTGTCAGAATAAGTAAATTGAGCGCAAACAGTATTTATTAAAAAAAACAGCATTTCATACCAGATGTCTTATTGTTTATATGAAATTCTGTCATTTTCATAAATACTGTTTGCGCTCAATTTCCTTATGACTCCATATGTGGTCAATATGTGAACAAATGTTCTTCAGATCGATATATGGTATTTGTCACCCTTTTCTGTAATATCTTGTAATTAATCAATTCTGCCTTTAGGTTATAATAATTGATAACTTCTACTCTAGAGATAGAGAGTACTCTAGAGAGTAAAAAAACACATTGTATTATTTAAGAACATATTAGTAGACATTTCTTATCTCAAATTGGCACATATACTGCCCTCCACAGGTCAAAGTTTTGAACTAATTTTTATATGCAATATGCTAGTAAATAACAATTAGTTCAAACTTTGACCTGTGGAGGGCAGTAATACACTTAGCAGTGTCTACACTGCTGGAATTCTAATAGAGAAGAAGAAGAGAGCTAGTTTAAGATGAGCATTTATGGTTAAAACTTATATAATTTTAAATTTTTTTCAAAAAATGAGCAATGGTTTCACTAGATAAGACCCTTATTTCTCATCTGGGATCGTGTAGAACAATTTGAAGCTGCAGTGAAACTAATTTTGACATTCAACTGTTTGGTGCCCATTCAACTCTACTATATGGAAAAAAATCCTGGAATGTTTTCATCAAAAACTTTAATTTCTTTTCGACTGAAGAAAGAAAGACATGGACATCTTGGATGACATGGGGGTGAGTAAATTATCAGAAAAAGTTTATTTAAAAGTGGACTAATCCTTTAACGTCATATTTTAAAACATTTAAATAATATAAACATAAAAATATTTTCCTCATATTTTGATGGTTTAAGCAAAATTGCAGGGTCATTTAAAAAAAAAAAACTTTGCACATCAATTATGGCCACTATGTTTGGTGTGGTAAGTTTACACAAAACAAAAGAGCTCAAAAGAATATCACTGGAATGAAGGTTTATGACTGGGCAAGCGCTATAGGACCTGCGTTAATATTAGAAAAGCTTTCGGCACTGGAGAGAGCTAAGAGAGAAGGCCTGAAAACAGATGAGGAGGCTGCTTTGATTCCTTATCATGCAAGTAACACTGGGTTTTGATTGTCTGGAGCTGCTCTTGTTTGTATTTACTCTTGTGTACTGTATGTTAATTTTTTGTGCTTCCTTGTTGTTAGCTCATCATCTGCACTTCATTTTTCATGAAGCATTTTGATGCACATCAGCTGTGATAAACAGACATCCACTCGCATTACGTGTGTAACAGTGGCCAGATAATGAGAGTTTTGCAGGTAAACCGCTGCACACTGATGCCCCCTAGAGAATGAGGTGTTTATCGTCATTGCTGGTGCATTCGTCTCGCATGCCAGCAGCGATTGGGCCGGGGTTTGAGACAGACTCAGAGCAGGGTGGTTAGTATTGGAGTGTGAGTTTTGGAGGCGGAGCAATGAAGAGAGGGGTGTGTTTGGGTTGATTTCAAATATCAACAGTGTTCAACAACTTATTTGAGAAATCGCACACAGCACCTTTAAACATTATTATTACATTTATTAGATCAGTTACAAAAAGAATTAAGAACTGCCATCTTGTTACTCCTAACCTCTCCAGCTCTCCTATAATTTAGGAGCCAAGACCTAGGCTGCGTTCCACTCAAGTTTTAGACACGCACTCACAAACTTCCCTAAGCACTTCCCCTCGGGGGAATCCCTGCCGCCATTTTGAAGTGCGTTCCACTTCGTGAAGTGGACAAGGGAAGTTTATATGGACAGACCCTCGCTCCTTCGGTCAAAATCGAGGGAGCGAGTCTACTTCATATGTACACTTCAGGCAGCTCCATAACCCACAATGCAACACAATTGTGACACCACCGCATATCACGTTTAATTTACCCCACCACAAACAACTGATATATTTTTTTAATATTTAAAATACACATTCATATAGAATGCTGCATTAAACAATTTAGTAAGGGGAAAAAAATTAAATCATAAATCAACTCCACAGCAGATTCCAAGTGATCAGGATGTTCCAGTTCAGCCTATTGCAAAGGTTCCGCCAGTAGTGGGCACTCATGCAACGTAAGCAATGACTTACATCCGAGTCAACGAGACTGAGGGAAGTTAGCGAGGGAAGGTCATATTAAAAAAAAAAAAAAAGCAACGCAACCATAGTCTTGACTCTTAGGAACCTTTATGAATCATACTTCTTAAAGGTGCTAAAGAGGATGTTTTGTTTTATACCTTTTTGCAATATTACTTGAAACTGTCTTTACTAACTGATAAAAGACTATTTATTAGGTGCACTGAAAGGAATATTATTAATATACATCATCTGTGCACGAGGTAGGGCCTTAAAAACATCAGCCAATCATTTACACGATTGGCCCTCTGGCTTGTCAATCACTGCCATTACGTTCCTTGTGAGAGACGTGTGCGGATTGGCCCTCTGGCTTGTCAATCACTGCCATGACATTCCTTGTGAGAGACGCGCGGCTGCGCGCTCCAGTAACTTTCCACACTCCACAGGCGCCGCATGCAATGTTTTTGTCAGGAGACAGGAGTAACAACTGCAGATTATGAGTTACCTGCGGTGAGTCCGACATAATGAATCCTCTAACACGACACAGCGAATTTCCGGTGGTAAACAAACATACTCGTGCACGAGTTTTGGGAGGCGTTCGCTCTAAATGAGCTGTGAAGGAGGGGGGCTGTTCTTACGCATGCGCTCATTTCAAAAACTCAGTAACAGTCTTTGGATTCTCAGTCGACGAAAAAATCCTCTCTATCACCTTTAATGTGCATACTATCCATGCTAAATAGCAGGGATGGGCAAAAATACATCAAAATGAGTTTTAAAATAAAATACCAAATACCTTAATTTTAAGTGTATCAAAATAAACTACAAAATACAGCAGCCACACCATGTATCAAAATAAAGTACTGTATTTTTGTATTTTAAAAATACTAAAAAATACTTTTACAAGGGAGCATAAAATTTCTTCGCAAACCTTCCATCAATTGGCCTATTTGATTGATCCCTTCAACATTACACTGACTCAGTTGATTAAGTAAACAATGTTTGATAGCAACAGCTTTTCTCTGCCCGAGTCATGACATATGAAACCAGTTAAAGGCACAATATGTAGGATTTTTAGATTAAAATTTCCAAAAACCACTAGAACAATGTTATATATTTTGTTGACTTGTGTACTTACATTATCCCAAATGTTTCCAAGAATGTTTAAATGCAGAGAAATATGCAATTTTAACCAGGACACACACCGTGTCCGTGTGTCGCCTATATCAATGACATCATTATCCTCGATTTCCTCTGTTTTATTTTGTCGAAACCATGGCAACATCAAAGACATTTTGGTACTGTATATAACGTGTTTTATTAGACAGAGGAGCAACTGTTTGAAAACATTCATCGACAGAAATCTCATCATGTTATATAGCTTAACACATTAAAGGCCAGATTTACTAAACAGGGCAAATTAGTGTGAGAGCGCAATTCCACAAATGTGTCGATGGGAGTGGCAAGTTTTGCGTGTGATCTACTGCTGATGTGCAAATTAAAGATCACAGACGCAGTCAAATCATTTACATAATGACTAACACAATCTACCAAGAGCAGCGCAAATTAGCGTTGGGACGCAAATAAACATTTTTAGCTGATGCTCTCATCAGGTGTGGGTCGACACAGGCGCAACTTAACATGTAATCTGACAAACATGTACACGCCTATAGGCCAACATAGCTTGGCAAAGGATATGTTCGCATATATCTTACTCTGGCATTTCAAAGAAATTAATAATCTTCCTTCTACCACACGTTCTCTGCGGTGTCTCCTCCTAGCAGCAACAATTTTGCATCTGAAAGGGAAACTCTTACAAATGCATATGCAACTCAGTCCATGCCTTTTCAGCACTAATTTTACACTGCGTGTCTTTAGTAAATCCCGACAGTAGTTTTTTAAACCAAAAAGAGGGTTTGCGCTGGCACAAGCTGTTAGTAAATCTGGCCCTAATTCTTTTTGTTTGAATATTTTTTTCTTGATTTACAGCAAGTACCATGTTTTACCAGGACTTATATCGATCTATCTTACTGCAGTGTGCAACAAGTGTCTCATAGCAGCCGCCGAGCGAAAGCACAGAGTAGCATTATAACAACTTTCAACACACAAATGTATCTAATATGATAAACAGCGCTGCTTTACCCTACATGCACATGACCGGAAGAAGCGGAAGCAGCGACTGTGGCATAATAAAAGATCCGCTGCTGTCGAGACGTGTGTTTCGCTCGTCTCTCATTAGCAATCGCTCCTCGTTACTGCACTCACAGCACTCAGCCTGCTCTGCTTCATACTACAGCAACTTTAATAATCTCATCCTTGAACATGATTTCTGCCTGAGTCTCGTCCCGATTCTTTTCCACCGGCTGTAGACATGAAGACAACACCTCCCATGATTCCATGAAATCAAGGTGTCATCAAGCTACGCCTTTGTTTTGAATGAGCGATCTCTAGCGGCGAAAATTTACATATTGTGGATTTAACAGATCAAATATTCACATATCCCTGTGATCTCCTAGATGAAGGTTAGTTTTAAAGTAACCAACAGTATAGTGTTTGCAAATGACTCATAATTGTATCCTAATTTAGTTACTTGGTGTTGGGTAATGAAGGGCCTACTTTGCATCAGCAACACTGACACTGACTCAATGACAAACAAGTCATTCATAAGAAGACAACTGATGGCTCCTGTATTCATAGCAACTAGTTTATAACTACTTAATCACAATACAAAATTACACTGGTATTCAGGGACAGGCATTACGGTAGTTTAGGTCGTACCTATCAGACCGTCACAATTTTGTTTATATAAACGGGGAAAAATCTAAGATAACGATAGTAAACTATGGAGTACCGCAAGGATCTGTCTTAGGCCCTCTGCTATTTTCAATATACATGCTGCCACTCGGCAATATTATAAGAAAACATGGAATTAGTTTCCACTGCTATGCCGATGAGTTATATATTTCAACACAACCAGATGAAATCTCTAAATTATCCAATCTGACAGAATGTATTAAAGAAGTAAAACATTGGATGACTAGTAATTTTCTTCTATTAAATTCAGCTAAGACTGAAGTATTACTTATTGGGCCAAAAACCTGTACACAGAATCTCTTAGAATACAATTTGCATTTAGAAGGATGTACTGTTACTCCATCCTCGACAGTTAAAGACCTGGGTGTTATATTAGACAGCAACTTGTCCTTTGAAAATCATATTTCATATGTTACAAAAACAGCCTTCTTCCACCTCAGAAACATTGCTAAGATACGGAATATGTTATCTATTTCTGATGCAGAAAAGTTAGTTCATGCTTTCATGACGTCTCGACTAGATTACTGTAATGCATTATTAGCTGGTTGTCCTGCTTCCTCAATAAATAAGCTACAATTAGTACAAAATGCAGCTGCTAGAGTTCTTACCAGGTCAAGAAAATATGATCATATATCACCAATTTTATCATCTCTACACTGGTTACCCATTAAGTTCCGTATCGATTATAAAGTATTGCTAATGACCTATAAGGCTCTAAATGGTTTAGCTCCTGTGTACTTAACCGATCTTCTATCGCCCTACAATCCTTCACGCTCCTTAAGATCACAAAACTCTGGACTTCTGGTTGTACCTAGGATATCTAAGTCCACTAAAGGAGGGAGAGCGTTTTCACATTTGGCTCCGAAACTCTGGAATAGCCTTCCTGATAATGTTCGGGGCTCAGACTCGCTCACCCAGTTTAAATCTAGATTAAAGACGCATCTCTTTAGCCAAGCATTCACATAATGCATCTCATATCAGATCAATTGCACATGATTATCTTTGCTTAATGTTATGAACAGCAGCTACGCTAATTACTCTCCATTTGCTTTTCTGTTTTGTGTCCCGAGGTGACTAGAGAGGACATCAGCTTCAGTTTGGATCCAGCCTCTTAAGAAGACGGCGCCAACTCCTGCGAGGATTTCGGAAGACGCAATCATCTGGATCAACATGCACATTGGACAATTTCTATATCCTGATTATTGTTAATGTAATTCATTTTTCCAGGAGCTCATCGCTTCTACGTTCAGTTAAACTGCTAACAGTGATTGTAAATTAATTGCCTAAATTATTACATTATTTGCTAACTGCATTCTTTAAATTGTAATGTTGACATGCATTCTCTGTAAAGCTGCTTTGAAATGATATGTATCGTGAAAAGCGCTATACAAATAAATGTGAATTGAATTGAATAATCAATTGATTGTTAATCATACATATAGGGGGCTGCTGCTCGGTTTAATTGTTTTCAGGAAAATTATGTAAATTGGTAAACTATTTAGCCTAGGCTACCAAAGCGAACACCAAAACTCATTATGAACTGTTAAAAATTATAGAAATTTATGCAAAAAAATTGATGGAAAGCTGGCAGCCTGCACGTTTTTTACCTTGACCACCTTCTTCCATATGGATCAATTTTCTGTTCTGATCACAACAAGTCTCTGCAAACTACTGAGTAAGCACCAATCAGAGGCTGCAATTTTATGATGTCATCATGTAGACTTCTTACAAAGTATTTTACAGTATTTTAAAATACAAAACACTAAAGTATTTTGACACAAAATACGATGCCATTTTCATCAACCCTATCAAATACAAATTACAAAATACTATTTTGTATTTGAAATACATGTATCATAAATACTGCCCATCCCTGACTGTACTCACATGAACTGATTTAAATATGTTTTTAGTACATTAATGGATCTTGAGAGAGGAAAAGTCATTGCTGGCTATGCAGGCCTCACTCATTTCATCAAAAATATATTAATTTGTGTTCCGCAGATGAACGAAGGTCTTACGGGTGTGGAACGACATGAGGGTGAGTAATAAATGACATTATTTTCATTTTTGGGTGAACTAACCCTTTAAGGCTATATGAATGACACCTCAACTGTCCAATCGTAGACCGCTAGCAAAGTCTTACTAGCCAATCGGAACGCAGGAGGCGGGGCATTGTTGATCTGCGTGCTCGCGCGAGTGTCTGGAGCAGGAAGTGAAACCAGCTGCTGCTGAGTGCGGGAAGCACTTTGTTCAGAAAGTTCGGCTGCCTCTGACGGCTCCGGGGCTTTGAAAGATGGACAGCCAAGGAAGAAAAGTGGTGGTTTGTGATAACGGAACAGGGGTACGTTCGCAACTCTAACACCTGGCATTTATTTTTGTCTTGTTTAGCTTTTAGCTAACGTTAAATGAGAAGTACGGCACACAGACCTCTAACAGGAAGTCATGAAAGCTTAGCGCAGCTACAAGGAATGTCTGACAGCTGCATTGACTCGGCCCTCATATTCTTCTCTGCCGAGAACTCGGTGTTATCCGACTGTGAAGTGATTTATGTCCTTAATTTCTTATATTTTAATAACAACATATTAAACAGACTGCTTTAGATGCTAGTTGCACAGTTGCTGTGAATGTGACGTGATTTGGGTATATTATCCTGATATACATCGCTATATGATAATATAAACAAACACAGTGGCACACATATAATCATTTCGTTTGTGGGTCGGTTGCATGACCAAATCCCCGAGGGCTCAATCCTGCAGCGTTATCTCAGCCTGCTAGCTTGCTCCAGTCATTGCTATCATAATACATTATTGAGATTAATTTTACGTTACTATGGCTACAATTAATCTATGCTGTTCCCATCCACTATGATGCTGTCTGTTATGGGTCATCCACTTGCTTTGATATCGTTTTGCATATTGCAAGCAGCGGATGATGTTACTTCCTCTCGCGCCTTTAGATTTAGTTTCAGTGGATAAATCGAGTTTCACTAATGTTAGGAAAGATCTGTGTTGGTAGATCATTAAATTAAGACATTATAATAGAATTGATGCCTGGGAATTTGGAGGCGTGGTCATCTATCCTGGCGTCAGAATGCACAAGGTGAAATGTGACTGTACCTAATGTGATGAGGGAATATTTTAGTCGTGTATTTTCAAGTAAATACTAGAAGTGGTTGATTCAGGACGGCCTATGAAACAGAGAGCCATGAGTCAGAAGGAAGTGATGTCACCTGTTAAAACCACAGCATGCACAGAATAAGCAGTGTTGGTTGACCAATAAATGAGCCTGAGAGCCTTCAGACCTTTTTTGGAAGAGTGTTAATATGATAAACAAGTGAAATGAGTTTTATGCAAACATTTGTTGGTGATGATGATTCACAGAGTAGATACTGTCAGGAAAGGATGGTATCTGCTCCAAACAATCAAAAGCTATTGTTAATATTTTGGTCTTGCTGTCCGGAGGATGGAAAAGTACTGACGAACATCTTAAAGGGTTAGTTCATCCCAAAATGAAAATTCTGTCATTAATTACTCACCCTCATGTCGTTTCAAACCCGTAAGACCTTTCTTTCATCTTCAGAACACAAATGAAGATATTTTTGATGACAGAATGCTGTCAGATTTCCTTCCATTGGCAGCTATGCAATTGACACTTCTTTGACGCTTCAAAAAGTTCATAAAAGAGATCGTAAAACGAATCCATATGAATTGAGCGGTTTAGTCCAAATTTTCTGAAGAGACTCAGTCGCTTTTTATAATGAACAGATTTAATTTAGGCTTTTATTCACATATAACACATCTATAAAAATGTACAGATCATCAAATACTGTATTAACTATAGAGTGCAGCAGGGGTTAGTCCTAAAACCTGAAAATGAGGTGGCGTTTTTGAACTTCCTGTTGTTTTTTTAATGGGTTTTTGGTTTTTCGTGAACACAAACTCAAGATATTTTCACATTTTACTCTGCAACATAAAACACATCCCATACTTTTTTTTTTTTTTTTAGACTTTTATGTGTCTTGAGAAAGGTGGTTGCTAACAAGTGGTTAAATGAGACTACAGGACATTAAACGTCATCACATCAAACACGAAAACTCGTCTACTTACAAGTCCATTTCACCACCTCGCTCTGTTTGTTTTTGCTCGCACCCTTGTAAAGTATTCTAACTCAAACTTTCTAACTTCTGGATTTAAAAATGAATATTTAACGAGTTGTCAGAAACATTGAATGTAAGTGTAGTTCTTTATAGCTTTAGCTTTTTAATTCTGCCGATTGCATTTAGATTTCAAAATTCATAACAGTTGTGAAGATTATCATGATGAACAAAATGTGAAGAATCAAATTTGTGTTGGTCACAGAGCTTATTTTCTTTAAAAGTTCAACACCCAATGGAAAAATCCTATTGGGTCATTCCGTGTCAAATCAACCAAATTTCAGAAACTTCCCCAGCTCAAATTTTTGATATTGTTAATATTTTTTTCCTGAAGAAAGACAAACATAAATGAAGAAGAAAGCCAAAAATATTAAATGTCACAGATGTATATTTACCGAGTAATCCACTGTTTTGTAGAGGGGGGTCAAAATGACAATTTTCACTTGAGATTTGGAGCCAATTTACAGTGGTGTAAAATGACTTCAGAAAGACAGCAACACAATAATTTTATTTTTACACAGAGATTGGTAGGTCTGTTAGTAAAATATATTGATGTTAAAAATCTTTGTTGCATTATACGCCAATGGTGACATTTAAAAAAATGGGAAAAAGCACTTCTAGTGTTTTTTTGTCTAAACATTTCATGTCTGTAACTCTAGAGTTACAGACATTACATTTACATTTATGCATTTGGCTGACGCTTTTATCCAAAGCGACTTACATTGCATTACACTTCACATTTGTATCTGAGTATGTGCAATCCCTGGGATCGAACCCATGACCATGGCATTGCTAGTGCCACGCTCTAACCACTGAGCTACAGGACATGCTTTCTTCTTCATTTATGTATTTGTTTCACCAGAAAAAAAATGATCAAAATCAAAAATTTTGGCTGGGGACGTCTGGTTTATTTGTCATGGAATGACCCTATTGGCTTTTTGTTGAGGAAACCAGTGTGATGCACTAGTGTGATGAACTTCCTGATTGGCCAACAAAAGTATGTCATCATCTATTGTAGTATTTCATAAAACATAAGTTAGTTATAGNTGAGCTACAGAACATGCTTTCTTCTACATTTATGTATTTGTTTCACTAGAAAAAAAATGATCAAAATCAAAAATTTTGGCTGGGGACGTCTGGTTTATTTGTCATGGAATGACCCTATTGGCTTTTTGTTGAGGAAACCAGTGTGATGCACTAGTGTGATGAACTTCCTGATTGGCCAACAAAAGTATGTCATCATCTATTGTAGTATTTCATAAAACATAAGTTAGTTATAGCATTCTAAAAGTCATTAAAACCTGTAAATATCAGGTAATTTTACAATTGTGATTTCCAGGCCTTTGGTCATTGGAAATGTAGGAAAACTTATATATAAATAAATATTTGTTTTTTTGATTATGCTCGTCTGTGGAATATTTCATGACCTAGAAATTGCTATTTTTGAGTGCAGTCTCTATGAAATTGATACTTTCATCCGGTAATCACAACTTTATTGGTCAAATATTGTGGTGACCATGGTAATAATATTTTTTTATTGCATTTAATATATAACCTCTGCACCCGTGGACCATAATGATCAATCATCAAGATGTGTTAAAAGCATCAAAAATTCAGTTATGTTGTGCTATTTTGTTGTCTCTTCTGTTTAAACAAGTAGAGGATGAACACGGTATTCTTCATTAACCTTCTCTCTCTCTATCTCAATCTCAATCCTTTAGTTTGTCAAGTGTGGCTATGCCGGATCCAACTTCCCAGAGCACATCTTCCCAGCATTGGTGGGCAGGCCCATCATCCGATCCACTGCTAAAGTGGGCAACATTGAGATTAAGGTGAGATCCACACTCACACTACTTTCTGCCTGGTCAGATGATCAATTTAGAGTTTGTTAGAGAATTGAAGGATTCTCAAAAGTAATGTTCTAGCTTAGTTTTCATTCTCTCCTGTTTGACCTTCTTTTTATATTTACACTCCTTCCTTCTCATTCTTCACATGGTGAAGTAGAATAACAAAAAAATGGTAAGTGCAGCCTGACGTGTGCTCTGATTAACACTTATCGCCTGCTGTGTTGCACCGTGCAGTATTTCAGTGGTGTTGCCGATTACTGATCTTTGACTTCTATTTATTCTTGATTTATTTTGAAGAGTTTCTCATTCCATATAACCAGGGCTGGGTGATATATAAGAGTATATCTCTTTTTACAATATTTAGTATAGTTCTATAACTAGTCCTATTTATTGCATATGCTTTGAAATGGCTTAAAATGATGATTTATTTTTTTCTCTTTCTCCCCAATACCAGGAACCCTTTTTTCAACCAAACAGCTATTTTAGCAACTGAATTCAAAATGTTTAATGCAAGAAGTAAAGTGCGGTAGAAATGTAGTTAAAGAATCATCAAGGCATGCTTTCCACTAAATTAACGCAACCATATTTATTTATTTGTTTGTTTGCACCATACAGTATGATGATAACATGGTGGACGTATATATTTCCCTACACATATTTTTATAAAAGCATTTTAATTTATGTAAAACGCCACAGGGGGTAGTTCAAAACATTAGTTTAGCAGTGATCAGAGAGTGGGCCGCTTTAAGGGCTGTCTCAATCACAACATCCTTCTAGTGCACTGAACGTTCATTCACTAAAAAGTCCCACAATGCACAGTGAAAATCAGGGAGCATCAATGCTCACTATGTTCCCTTAACGGAAGTTCTGAAGCATGAAACATAAATCACGTGAGCCAACTCAGTTCAAAATCAGTTCTGCTGTTGTTCATTAATATCAGTGACGCTGACAATGAGCCTGTTGTCATGTCACCATCAGTGTTTCAGTGTGTAGTGAATTTGTGCACACAATATTCTGATTCAAAGAGCTAGGGAGCTGATTGAGATGCACCGCCGATTCTCTTAGATCGCGTCTTTGATAATGCACACTGCATGATTGTCACTCGCGTGAACGAGCACCGATTTGCCTCCAATTCTGGCATTTGTTGGTAAAATCTGTCGCCGAGTGAAAATCATGGCTAAAATCGTGCAGTGTGACTTCAACAAATCAAACAAATCAACTCGAATTCAGCTTATTTTACCGAAGTTAATATCATTGCTAAATATATTGTGCATATTCAATATATCGCCCAGGCCGCCTTCTAATGTTAGTTTTAGTTTTTGCTCTGTTTGTGTATTGTTTTATCTAAATTGCCACAGTGCATTGCTCAAGTGTAGTGCTCTAACGATGCACTTTGTCGTCTGTTTCAAAGCTGCAAATGTCTTTCACAGAACTTGGCAACTATTCAGATCCCCATCAGACATTATAGCTTAATTTCCTCCTCCGGTCCGAAATAGATTTAGCAGAAGTTGGCCTCAAGATGGAGGGAAATGTTGATGTCTCTGCACTTTGTGTAGCTGCCCGTCGTCCTGTCTGTCTGTTCAATGTCCTCTGGCATCTAGAATAGAATAAGGAACTAGAAGAAAACCAATAAGCTCTAAATAGATTCTGATGTGTCAAAAAGATACTTTGGTAGCAGTGTTCACAAGATATTGTTTCACACGCAGAGCTCCTTTTAAAACACTTCTAAACACTTCTAGACAACTCTGAATATGAAGGTGTGCTGTACCCAGGAAGTTAGTCAGACAGATGAAATTTAAGGACAGCGGGGCTCCATTGAAAACACATGGCACTACCAGACACATCCTGTACCGGTGCCAAAGAACACACTGTACTCGTGCACGGCGTGATAATCCATAAAATTAACATTTAGTGATTCATTCAGCATTCATGTTTTCTCAGGCAAGCATCTCTGTTGCCAAAGTGAAAAAAAAAATATATATATATACACGCACACGCACACACTCTCACACACACACACACACAGTGCCCTTCGTAAATATTGGAACAGTAAAGACAAAATTGCTCTGTTAGCTGTGGTGTCAAGACATCTATAAATATGATTAAAAGATTAATATGAGGCAGAAGTACAGAATGTCACAAGTTATTATTGGCTGTTTTGAACACAAAATGTTTTACCGACTAAGAAGAACAGCACTTTTAGAGTTTCATTGCTCTGCCTTACGTGAGCATAAGTATTGGGACGGTTTAACTTAAAGCAAATGCAAAAGTGTAAAAGCTAATATTTAGTTTTACATCCCTTGCAAAGGAGCGAGTCTGTGACCCATATACATCACCTGACTCTTGGTTTCACTCTTTTGAAATGCTTTTCCAGGCCTTTAATGCAGTTATTTTCAACGATTGCTTGTTTTGGGAAGTTTCTGCCTTCAGTCTCCTCTTTAGCTGGTGAAATGCTTGTTCAATAGGATTTATTTACAGTCCAAAAGTTTGGAACCACTAAGATTTTTAATGTTTTTAAAAGAAGTTTCGTCTGCTCACCAAGGCTACATTTATTTAATTAAAAATACAGTAAAAAACAGTAATATTGTGAAATATTATTACAATATAAAATAACTGTGTACTATTTAAATATATTTGACAAAGTAATTTATTCCTGTGATGCAAAGCTGAATTTTCAGCATCGTTACTTTTCAGTGTCACATGATCCTTCAGAAATCATTCTAATATGCTGATTTGCTGCTCAAGAAACATTTATGATTATTTTCAATGTTGAAAACAGTTGTGTACTTTTTTTTTCAGGATTCCTTGATGAATAGAAAGTTCAAAAGAACAGCATTTATCTGAAATACAAAGCTTCTGTAGCATTATACACTACCGTTCAAAAGTTTGGGGTCAGTAAGAATTTTTATTTTTATTTTTTTGAAAAGAAATTAAAGAAATTAATACTTTTATTCAGCAAGGATGCATTAAATCAATCAAAAGTGGCAGTAAAGACATTTATAATGTTACAAAAGATTAGATTTCAGATAAACACTGTTCTTTTGAACTTTCTATTCAAAAAATATTGTACACAAATATTTTGTACAATTGTACACATTAAATGTTTCTTGAGCAGCAGATCAGCATATTAGAATGATTTCTGAAGGATCATGTGACACTGAAGACTGGAGTAATGATGCTGAAAATTCAGCTTTGCCATCACAGGAATAAATTACTTTGTGAAATATATTCAAATAGAAAACAGTTATTTTAAATTGTAATAATATTTCACAATATTACTGTTTTTACTGTATTTTTAATTAAATAAATGTAGCCTTGGTGAGCAGACGAAACTTCTTTTAAAAACATTAAAAATCTTAGTGGTTCCAAACTTTTGGACTGTACTGTATATATATTTAATATATTAGTCTTGTGAGTACACAAAAAAATGTACTAGCCAATGGTGATTCTATCGCCAAGGTGTGTAGATGTAGAGGGTTGATTGTATATAGCCGATTTTAGTTTGTTGTGTTTGAAACGACTTGAAAGCCTGGTAATGTGTGCTCTTCAGTCATTTAGTTTGGTGTTTTTCAAATCCAGCCTTTGGGACCCACATCCCAGAATGTTTTAGATGTCTTCCTACTCAGCACACTAAAAGAGTTTTAATCAATTTAATTAGAGAGACATCTAAAACATTCAGGGAGGTGGGCCCCGAGGACTGGAGTTGAAAAACACAGTTTTTTCACTGTATATTACAAAAATAGGCAAGTGTATGATGCAGTGTTTTGAAATCTGTTCAGATTTTAAAAGTCATATAGTGTATTCCAGCCTTAAAGGATTAGTTCACTTTTAAATAAACTTTTCCTGATAATTTACTCACCCCCATGTCATCCAAGATGTCCGTGTCTTTCTTTCTTCAGTTGAAAAGAAATTAAGAAAGTGAAAGTGAAGTGACATGTGGCCAAGTATGGTGACCCATACTCGGAATTTGTGCTCTGCATTTAACCCATCCAAGTGCGCACACACACAGCAGTGAACACACACACACCGTGAACACACCCGGAGCAGTGGACAGCCATTGCTGCGGCGCCCGGGGAGCAGTTGGGGGTACGGTGCCTTGCTCAAGGGTCTCACCTCAGTCATATTCACTCCCCTCACCGACAATCCCTGCCGGACCTGAGACTCGAACCCATGACCTTTGGGTTACAAGTCCGACTCTCTATCCATTAGGCCACAACTGCCCCCTTAATTTTTTGATGAAAACATTCCAGGATTTTTTTCCCATATAGTAGACTTGAATGGGCACCAAACAGTTGAAGGTCAAAATTAGTTTCTCTGCAGCTTCAAATTGTTCTACATGGTCCCAGATGAGAAATAAGGGTCTTATCTAGTGAAACCATTGCTCATTTTCTGAAAAAAAATTGAAAATTATATAAGTTTTAACCATAAACGCTCATCTTGAACTAGCTCTCTTCTTCTTTATTAGAATTCCGGCAGTGTAGACACTAAGTGTTTTACTGCCCTCCACAGGTCAAAGTTTGAACTAATTGTTATATACTAGCATATTGCATATAAAAATTAGTTCAAAACTTTGACCTGTGGAGTTTTGTCATTTGCTACTTTAAATGCTCAAGCTCTTCAGAGTCGGGTGGATTCCGCTTGGCTGTCAATGTTTTTATCATTTACTAACAGAAAAAAATCGTTCTGAAAATGATTCCAATGATTCTTGTGTGTCATAAGTGTCATTATTGTTATAGTTGTGGTGTGGATTTCCCTATTCTCATAGAATTAGAATGATTAATTAAACTTTATCGTCTTTGGTGTGAACAGGCATTAAAGCCAGTGCTAAACATGTGAGGGTGTATCTGGGGTTAAGGGTCATCAGTGAAAATTACTAACATGTTGTTGTGCATGGAGATCTGCTGTTCTGTGCATGTTGGTTCTAGTGAACGAGTGCAGCATCTGTCCATATGCCTATCTCATCTCAGCGGCCGTGTTTACTGTGCTTGAGCTCTCCATGAGCCGTAACGGAGGCGTCCTCATGACTCATACCCTAACTCTGCACCAGTGGATCAGCTGTGGGACATGAGATTCCCGGTGTCGTGCATCTGTCGTGGAAATGCTGAGCTGCCACATTGAAGTGTTTTTGACAGATACTATACCACTGACCTCTGGTTTCGTACTCATAGCTATGAGTCGAGATGGTTTTTCTAACCTCTGACTTGTTATTCCTCAGGATCTGATGGTGGGAGATGAAGCGAGTGAACTGCGCTCAATGCTGGAGGTGAACTATCCAATGGAGAACGGCATCGTCAGGAACTGGGATGATATGAAGCACTTATGGGATTACACCTTCGGCCCGGAGAAGCTCAATATCAACTCACGCAACTGCAAGATCCTTCTCACAGAACCTCCCATGAACCCGACCAAGAACCGCGAGAAGATCATAGAGGTGTGTAGTCAGACAATTCGTCTGAATTTTTCCAAGTCACATTTCACCCTATAATCCAAAGAAAAGAATTAAGAATTTATTATTTCCATAAAGACAAATGAAGCCTACCCACTCCCCAAATCTGAGTTATTATTTCTTATTTTATGAGATTACTTTTAGGGCCCTATTATACACCCAGTAATTGTGTATGATATGCCCAAAACACACCCATCTCATTAAGAGACTAGGTACAAACCTTTTGGACCATACGCCAACCATTTTTTCCGTCGTTAAACTAGCAGAAGTGGATTCGGACATGCCCTAAGTGCACCTGCACCATGCGCTTCAGACCATGTGCTTAGATCTATAAAATAGGGCCCTTAGTGTTAAATCTATCCTAATTTTTTTGTGAGAAAATATGCACAGAAAAATGCATATCAAAACGTCACCAAAAATGCTGAAAAGTTCATTCAAGTATCTGAGTGTTTGTCCTAGCCTCCCAGTAATTTGGAGAGTTTTGATGCCCTAAATTATGAATATACACTACTTTTTAGTGTATATTCATTATTACTAAAATAATAACTAATTATGTATAATTATGTATAATTACATAATAATAACAAATTAAGTCAAGTGAAAGTCAAGATGGCGGGAGGCTTTGTTACATTTACTTTGTTACATTTCTATTTCAAATAAATGCTGTTCTTTTGAAGTTTCTATTAATCAAAGAATCCTGGGGAAAAAAAGTATCATGATTTCCACAAACATATTAAACTGTTTTCAACACTGATAATGTGAAATGTTTCTTGAGCTGCAAATCAGAATATTAGAATGATTTCTGAAGGATCATGTGACACTGAAGACTGGAGTAATGATGCTGAAAATTCAGCTTTGATCACAGGAATAAATTACATTTTTAAATATATTCAAATAGTAAACAATTATTTTAAACTGTAATAGTATTTCACAATATTACTGTTTTACTGTATTTTTGATCAAATAAATGCAGACTTGGTGAGCAGAAGTGACTTTATTTGAAAACATTGAAATGATCCTCCTGACCCTAAACTTTTGAACAGTAGTGCATTTTATATCACATCAGACATGGTGTGAAAAAGCCTTTTGTCTATTTTTCCCCCCAACATTTCAAATACAAGTCTTTCTCTCATGACTTTTTAATACGCATTGTTTAACCATATAATTTCTAAATAGTGGGAAGACTTTTTTCTTTAATGCTGAAGTGCTGGTTTTATGGAGACTTGTACCAGCACAGTCAGTTCATCAGCACATATAATTAGCTGCAGCTGTCGGCCCATTCCAGCGCCCATCATTAGAGCGGCGGGTGATGCACAGAGTTGTGCTATTACAGAACCATTCACCCCCTTCATCTGCAGCTGAAAAAAACATCACAGATTTTTTTGACCTAAATGACAATCTTTGTTAAAACTATACAGCATATAAAATGGGTGGGTGGTGATGGATGATCCAGAGGACACTCTGGCCAGTAAGAGGACAGTTTTACTCACATGTGACTTGCATAAACACATTTTGGTAAGCTTTTAAATGTTGCCTTGTGAAAGTGAACCGAACCAAGAAGAAAATACTACACTGTAACAAATGAAGTCCCTGTTTCGGAACAAAGCAAACGATCTACTGGTCCGAAAATGCCCTAAAATACCTAAAAAAAATAAATAATAATAAATAAAAAAAATAGCTAACTTCTGCATTGAGAAATAGGGTGGATAAATCTGAATGTTTGACGAAATTGTAAAATAGCTGATCTACTTACACCTGTGATGGCAAATCATTTAATTCGTATATTATTGTACCAAGTTGCAATGTTGCTTGGAAACCATTACCACAACCTACAATCACACCATTCCTACTCCAGATGTGCAGAACTTCTGAGAAATTAATTTACTAGGCTAATATGGTATAGTGTTAAAGTAAATTTGTATTTTTTTCTTTTCAAAGTTAATTTGTCTTTGTTTGTCCCACTGCACTTTAGGTCATGTTTGAGACATACCAGTTTGCAGGTGTTTATATCGCCATCCAGGCTGTGCTAACACTTTATGCTCAAGGTGAGTTACCCTATGCTCTGTTTTAACCTTGTACATAACATTATTGCTCAAAATGTTGAATTGGCAAACATTTTATCAGTGCGTCGCTTATTTTGGACATTCTATAAATACTTGTCTGTTGTGCTACACCCAGGCCTTTTGACAGGGGTGGTGGTGGATTCGGGCGATGGCGTAACCCACATTTGTCCCGTGTATGAGGGCTTCTCTCTGCCCCATCTTACGAGGAGACTGGACATTGCGGGACGAGACATAACACGCTATCTCATTAAGGTATGGAATATTTCACTTTACATGCATCTTGGTTAAAATAATGTCAAGTATCAAATTTCACTTCCTCGTTTAACACATAAGAGCTTAGATGTCCCACGATACCCTAAATTGCCCTAACATGTTAAAGCAGCTACCGTTTATGTTATTCATTCTTAGGGGCCATTCAAACAGGGCATATTTTTGTGTTTAAAACTGCGAGACGTAGGGTAGTGGAATGAAAATTGAGCAAGGTATAGAGAACTCATTTAACTTATTTTTAACTTGAGTGCTGCATTTTTAAAATGCTGTGTCATGCGCAAGAAGCAATATATGCGAGATTCGAGCACAGTGGTCAAATACGTCTGTCTGTTTTCAATTGAAAAGCACTGCAGTGGAATGGAAAAACACATTCTGTTTGAACAGCCCACACTCTGTACTGTGATTTTAACATAAAAAGCATTTACCGTATTTTCTGGAAAGTCAGTCACGCCTGTCCTAGAAGGTGCATGGGGTCAAAATGGATTTTTGCAAGAAAAAAATACAGATATGTCACATTTTATTAATGCATTCCGAAATGTAAAATATCTCTAAATCAAAATAAATGTTTACAAATATTATAACATTATAGTTCCCCTCACTCGTCAACAAATCCTTTTAAATTTAACAGTATTTAGAACAGAACAGGAATAAAAAATATAAGTATAAAACAAATATAATTTACGGTGGTATTCATTATGAACAACTTTTATTATAAAAACCAAGCCTAAACTAATTTTATTTAAAGCAAAACTGAAAGAACCAATGTGTGGGAAATTAATGTAGAAACATAAACATATGCTCACATAGGCTTCCTCTTTCATTCAGTATGAATCCAAATGTGTGCTCTTTGTGCATGTTTTGCATGCTTGATGTTAATTGCATTATATATGTCACTTTGGAACAGAGCTTAAAAAAATCAATCTGTTCAATCCGTGCAGAATCAGTATTTTACATTGTATTTTTCTACATTACATATATATATTTTTTAAGCCCCCCCCAGACTTTAAAGGTGCTCTATGTAAGTTTTTGACTGTTCTAAAGCATAAAAATACCATAATATGTTTGCAGATATTTATTAAACATGCTCAGTTCACATATTTGTTTCTCTAAAAACCATTGCTACAGCCAGTTATTTTACTTTGAAATTTGCGTTCCGTGTCGGAATTTCTGTTTTTGTTTCGGTCTGTGCAAGATCGCACGTTGCCAATTTACCCAATAGTATTTCACCACCCCGGGTTGCCAGTTGGCGGAAAACACTTGTAGCGAATTGCAGCCATGGAAGCCAGCGAACAAACTAGGTCAGAGATCGCAGATTCTACCCGACCTAAAAAGCCTCAGCATCCATCTAAAAATCTCTATGAACGGGAGCTTATTAAAACGCGATATCAGCTCATCATAAATCAATAAATCAACTAATTATCTTACAGTGTGTAAGTCTCCTCGCCTTCCAATGTCAATTGAGCTCGCTCCTGTTGTGTGTCTTCAAACTGGCAACCCGCGAGAGCGTCCAGTCTGAGGAGGGGGCGGGGCAAACAATATTTTGAAATTGGACTGCAGTACCCATTTCAACCACTAACTGTCATTCTTACATAGAGTACCTTTAAACAACAGCTTGAATAGAACTTTATACTATAAAGAGTTATGTGCTGCACACATTTTGGAGACAGTATCTGCTTCATTGCAGTGCAAGGGTAAATAAAGAACTGGTTGTTTTAATAAGTACATTTTCTTTACTCAAATGTAAAGGCTGATATTTTATACATTTGAGGAGCAGAGAAGAGAGTCTTAGTCTGGTATTTGCTGTCTAGTCATAGCCAATATAGCCTATGCATAGCACTTCATCTTTTATAACACAAGATTTTGGTCAAATATATATTAAACCACAGGAAAAACTGAGTGCCCATATAGCTACAATACACTTTGTTAGCTGTAAGTTAATGAAAATGCACTTACTGCCTCAGATGTGGCCGTTGTAATGACTGACAGAACATAAACTCCATTTGATCCTGATTTTGGTCAAATGTTAATATAATAATGATACATGCAAGTGTCTAACCAGACATAAAGCCACAATACTAACTTTGACAACATGGTGTTTAATTTTTTNTTAAAAAAAAAAAAAAAAAATTCTTGAATAGTAGCGGTTCTACACTAACCTGCAATTTTCGCTACTTTCAAAACCCACACCACGCTGGATATTATCTGCCATTCATTTTCACTTAAATGTAATGCGTTAACGATTGGTGACATATCCTCGGAAAAACCCCTGAGATCTAAAAATGCCAGCGCATTGCCATGGCAGCTTACCTATGATGACTTGACAACTGAGCACAGGTATTTCTCCGATGTTGGATGCATTCAGAACACAAATTAAGATATTTTTGATGAAATCCGTGAGCTTTCTGACCTTCCTATAGACAGCAACGTCATTACCAATTTCAAGGCCCAGATGGTAAAGACATCGTTAAAATAGTCCATGTGACTGCAGTGGTTCAACCTTAATGTAATGAAGCGACGAGAATACTTTTTGTGCACAAAAAACAAACAAAAATAATGACATTATTATTACCGTTAACGTACACCGTACACCGTTGACGTAGTGAACGCAGTGCAGGGCTTCCGTGTTTACGTCAGAACGCCAACTATTATTGGCCAGCTCCTGCGTCAGCATCACACGCATGCTCCATGCTACTCACGTGTGCAGCGTCGGCCAATAATAAGCAGGTGTCCGAACATAAATATGAAAGCGCTGCACTGCGTTCACTGTCAACTGCTTTTCCTCTCTTCCTGACAGGCAAGAGAAGAAATTAAATAAAGTCGTTATTTTTGTTTGTTTTTTGCGCACAAAAAGTATTCTCGTTGCTTCATAACATTAAGGTTGAACCACTGTGGTCACATGGACTATTTTAACGATGTCTTTACTGCCTTTCTGGGCCTTGAAAGTGGTAATAACGTTGCATCTATCGGAGGCCAGAAAGCTCTCGGATTTCATCAAAAATATTAATTTGTGTCCCGAAGATGATTGAAGGTCTTATGGGTTTGGAACGACATGAGGTTGAGTAATTAATGACAGAATTTTCATGTTAGGGTGAGCTAACACTTTAAAATATTAAACAGAAAGTTAAAATAACGTAATTGAATAGTTAAAGGTCATTTCAAATAAGTGTTTGTTCAGAATGATTCAACTTGATTTTGTTTTTGCTTGTTCCTTTTAAAATTTATTTCATTTCCATTTGTTGTTTTTGTTTCTTGAACCGGTTCAGAGCCCTGCTTTGGAATATATAAGTTGCAACACTCATCAGATGATAAGAAAGAAAAAACAACTTATATTCCGACTTATGTATGTTTGATTTTTGCCATCACACAGTTGCTCTTGCTGCGAGGTTACGCCTTCAACCATTCGGCAGACTTCGAGACGGTACGCATGATGAAGGAGAAGCTCTGCTACGTGGGATACAACATCGAGCAAGAACAGAAGCTCGCCCTGGAGACCACCGTATTGGTGGAGTCCTACACGGTCAGTTTTATGTGACTCTGGGAAGAATTTCATGAACCGTTTTAATGCAAGGTTGCATTCTAAAAAGGTGTTAACAGCCTGCCGGGTGAAAGTATCCTTCTTGCTGAGATGTTCGAAAGTTACAGTTCAAATGTTACAGTTTGTGAGGCAGAAGTTTTTCTGGCTGGAGGTTTTAGTATGTGGTTTCACAGATTTCCCACTGGGGCGCTTAAGTGTTCTGCGTTTCCATGGTAATAAGCACTTTGGATTGGATTTAGCAGCAGGGAAATTCTTCAGTCTACACTTTGACATCCTGTATGTGAGACGCAACACACTGCTGGATTCTGATTGGCTGCTGGATGTGTAATTAAGCAGAGTGGCCTCAAGGGGGCAACAGTTGCTGTCAAGTTGGTCAGAGTTTTGCTCGTCACATAAGCTGGGCAAAAGTTCCTTCTTTTCTTTGAGTTTGTAGGTATGGGTGTGATATTTTTCTTTTGATTTAATTTCTGAACTTCTTCTTTTAGAGGGCATTAAAAAAAGAGAGAATCAAAAGAACGAGTTTTGAAACAAGGAAGGCTGTGTGGTGTTGAAGTTGCTTAACCAGCATGTAACATCATTTCCTGTGTGGCCACAATCCTTCCCCAGCTGGGAAGCTCTGCATTTCCGACCTCTGGACAGTCCTCAATGGGCTCTTTATATACTCCCACGCACCCTGTCTCCATTTTCTCATTAGTCATCACAGTTAGGCTCGGCTGTGGGTTACCCTTCAGACCTGAGACTTTGCTCAGTCTAACAGGAACATCTCATGATCAAGACCAATTTGAAGTAGTGAGGCGTGTGATAAGAAAGTAGCTGAATGTTGACATGAGGAGTGGTTATATACCTCAGTATTTATCATCCAGGTTACTTATCATAAATCATAAATACTTTATGTCCTGTTGCCACTGGAGACAGTTTAATAATGCAAGTCACAAATCATACATACATAACCGTTTAAAAGGCTCTGTCTGTAAGCTTTAAAGAAATTAAAGGCACAATATGTAAGATTTTTGGATTCAAATATCCAAAAGCAACCACTAGAACATGTTATATATTTTATTGACTTGTGTACTTACATTATCCAAAATGTTTCCAAGAATGTTTAAATCCAGAGAAATAAGCAGTTTTAACCAGGACACGGACCGTGTCTGTGCGTCGCCTATCAATGACATCATACCCGCGTTACCCTCAATTTCCGGTTTTATTTTGTAGAAACCATGGAAACACCAAAGACACTGTAATTTATTGTGTTTTATCACACAGGTGAGCAACTGTTTGGATACATTCATCTACAGAAAACTAATCATTGTTATATAGCAACACTTTAAGTCTTATTGTTTGAATCTTGTTTTCTGTATTTACTGCGAGTACCATGATTTACCATGACAAATATCGATCTAACTTACTGCAGTGTGCAACAAGTGTCTCATAGTAGAATTATAACAACTTTCAAAACACAAATGTATCTAATATGATAAAACAGCGCTGCGTTACCCCATATATGCATGACTGTAAAAAGCGGAACCGTGTCGCACTCGTCTCTCAATAGCAGTCGCTCCAACGGCGTCGTTCATCTCCAACGGCTTTCAGCCACACCCTGCTTCATACTACAGTAATGTTAATAAATCTTTAATACATTAGCTCGTCCATGAATATGAGTCCCGTCCCATTTCTTTTCCACCGGCTGAAGATGTGAAGACAACACCTCCCATGATTCCGTGAAATCAAGGCATCATCAAGCTACGCCTTTGTTTTGAATAAGCGACCTCTAGAGGCGAAAAATACATATTGTGCCTTTAAAGGTATAGTTCACACAAAAATGAGAATTTTGTCATCATTTACTCACCCTTATGTTGTTCCAAACCTGTATGAGTTTCTTTCATCTGTTGAACACAAAAGAAGATATTGTAAAGAATGTTGGTAATCAAAACAGTTGAAGGTAGCCATTGACTTCCATAGTAGGAAAAAAAATATTATGGAAGTCAATGGGTGCTGTCAACTGGTTACCAACATTCTTTAAAATATCTTCTTTTGTGTTCAATTCTAATTACATCTTTAGGGAAGTAGTCATTTTATATCAGAACATTCTATTTGAATGTTCAGTAAAACTCTTTATATTGACTGATTTACAACCCTAAACTGTTTTATATTTTTGTGTCTCCAGCTCCCTGATGGCCGGATTATTAAGGTAGGAGGAGAGAGATTTGAGGCCCCGGAAGCTCTGTTCCAGCCCCATCTCATTAATGTGGAAGGAGCCGGAGTGGCCGAACTTCTCTTCAACACCATTCAAGCGGCAGACATTGACACCAGGTGAGCTCTAATTCCACACCACCAGCACTTCCTACAGTTGCTGATAGGATCCTCCCTCCAATATACACTATACAATATACAAAGTTATGTCTCATTATGTGACACTAAAATAAACAAACCATTCAATAACATGATAATCTAAAGATGAACTCTTGGTTTTGTCATCCCGTCATTTTGGTAACTTCACCCTTTTTACCCCTCCAGTATCAATGAACCTCACTGTATGTTTTTATCTGCCCATCCTCCCCTCCTTTGCTTCCTTTCTCTCTCTCTCTCTTCCTCAGGGCTGAGTTCTATAAGCACATTGTTCTGTCGGGAGGATCCACCATGTACCCTGGTCTGCCCTCTCGACTAGAGAGGGAACTTAAACAGCTTTATCTAGAGCGGGTACTGAAGGGTGATGTTGACAAACTATCGGTAAGTTTGCCCAATCAATGCATGTGTAAATGTGTCAACCATCAAACATGAGCCAAACAATCCAACAATAGCGTTTGCATCCGAGTTTTAACAGCTTTGACAGTTTTTTAAGTAAGGCTGGAGGATATCTTGCTCATAATTGAATAGGAAAAAACAAAAGTAGCAAAAATATGCAATTTGATGCAGTTGCTGGTATTTCTATGGCCAAAAAGGGAGATAAAATTCTAATAGCTTGTAATATAAATCAATGTGATATTTATAACAGTCCAGCAGACTACTTGTATATAAATATCTGTTTTCACTCTATATCTTCCAATAATGTCTTTGTAAGATTAAATTTAAATGCTTAGTTTTATTAGTGAAAGTGACATGTGAAGGCCAAGTATGGTAACCCATACTCGAAACTTGTCCTCTGCACCTAACGCATCCAAGTTTGTGCACACACATTAGGAGTACTAAGTTAGATGCCTTTCTCAAGGGCACCTCAGTCATTTCCTGCCGGTATTGAGAACCGAACCTGCAACCTTTGGGTTACCAGTCTGACTCTCCAACCATTAGGCCATGACTTCCCCCTCTTTTCCTCCTTTTTATTATGGGGCAAAACATATAATGCAATGCAATACAATGACGATTGAGAGATGAACAAATAAACGTTCCTCAAAAGCCTGAAATTTGCATATCAAATAAGAACCAGAAGACTTTATAGGGTTAAGCTGGGATAGAAGAAAGTATTTTAACTTTTTAAAAACGCACAGATGTGTTGTAATGCCTCCTGTGCACCAGCAGATGGGGCTGCATCACCTGCTCCTGTGCTGGTTAACAGTTCACAGTTAAATGCAGACTGCCCAGCTAAGCTCCATCTCATTTAAAACCTGGCCATTGGCCTGGAAAAGCATTTTGGGGAGCCTCAGTGTGGGCCGCATGTCAGGCCGCTATATATAGATGATCAATTTCACATGGCATGCCTGATACGGTCGAGTGACGTGTCTGTCTGCCTATCCCCAAACTGTGTTCAGGGCAAATTAAAAAGCAATCGACTTTACATGAAGGCCTCCTTGAGACCCTTTCAGCCACCTGTTTATAGTCTGAGAGCGGATGAACACAGAACGGCTCCACATACACTGTACACCTCATTATTCTCCCATTTGGGTTTGCCGCTCGATTCCCAACCGGACAGTGTGCTTTTTATATGTATTAAAGAGATCCATTCAAACCGTTTTCTGGTATGTGGGTCAGTGTCCATGCTATTCCACTCCTCTGAAATTCTCGTCACGCTGTCTATTTAATACCCCCATAGAAATTCAAGATCCGAATCGAGGACCCTCCCCGCCGCAAGCACATGGTGTTTCTGGGTGGGGCAGTGCTGGCTGACATCATGAAAGACAAGGACAACTTCTGGCTGACGCGGGAGGAGTATCAGGAAAAGGGCGTACGCGTTCTGGAGAAGCTCGGCGTCACCGTCAGATAAACATGGATGAGGTTCTCGGAGAAAACGACCCCTGCATCTATTTTACATCACCCATCTCCTTTGTTCAGCCAGGGAATCATGTCATCAGGTGTGGACTTATGGGTTTGAATTACGAAGGGTACTGGGGAGGTTTTGTATTATGTGTTTTATTTGGTTCTCTGTCACTGCACTGACGTACAAGTGGCGACTGGGTCATTCCTACTTTGCGGTACATGTTCTTGTCCCCTTCATATAATAGAGAATACATGAATTATATAATAATATTCTATACTACCGTTCAGAAGTTTGGGGTCACCAAGGTGGCATTTATTTGATCAAAAATACAGTAAACATTGTACATAAAAAGGTAATATTGTGAAATATTATTACAATTTAATCTATGCCAATATGTTTTAAAATGTAATTTATTCCTGTGATGCAAAGCTGAATTTTCAGCATCATTACTCCAGTCATCAGTGTCACATGATCCTTCCGAAATCATTCTAATAGGCTGATTTACTGCTCAAGAAACATTTCTGAATATTATGATCAATGTTGAAATCAGTTGTGCTGCTTAATATTTTTGTGGAAACCATAATGCATTTTTTTCAGGATTCTTTGATGAATAGAAAGTGTAAACCGCATTTATTTGAAATTTAATTTTTTGTAACGATTTACTGTCTTTACTGTCACTTTTGGTCAATTTAATGCATCATTGCTTAAAGTATTAATTTCTTACAAAACATATAAAAATTAAACATTCTTACTAACCCCAAACATTTGAACGATAGCTTTAAATGACTAATTATAAATATGTCTTAATATATTGAATAAAATATGAATATATTTTTAGAGTTTTAAATGATTTCATCACTTTTTTAAACTTGTACCGGAGTGCTGCACTTCTAACATTAAATATTGTTTCTTTATTTTTTTCTGTAATTCAATGTTTTAAACCAAACATGTTTTTTGGGGGGGGAATATTACTTAATGATTAATTTAAATTTTTTTGCTTACTTTTCCTGTATCATCAATATCATCCCTTACTGCCGTCCTCCTCCAGGAATTGACGTTATTTTTGGTAGGAAAACAGCAGCACAAGCATCTTTAAGTATTAGCAATGACTTCAGTGATGATTTGTGCTATTAGTTGGTTTGTATTACTCCAAAACACTTTAACTATTTGATCAAATTACAGAAATTATGATTTTATCATAATTATGAAAAAAATAAAGAATCATAAAACAATCACTTTGAAGTGTCAGTTCCTCTCTGAGTAGTAATGGCCAACTTTAGCTTTTAATTTCCATCTAATTATTCAACTTTTCATTTGTCCAAATGATGTTTTATTTTTAAATCTGATCTTAGATAGAAATGGTTTCTAAAAACTCTTCCAGAAACACTTCTTTAAACTACAACACAAGCATATTCATTTAAGTGAGTGAGTAGGAGTACTGCATGATAGGAATGACGCAATCAGTGATGAGCAATAGCAATATGTAACATGAAAGCTTACAAATGGTTATGACAGACACCATCATCACTTCTGTATTACTGCAAAGACTAATAAAAGCTGTAATGAATCCTCGCCGCACCCTGGTCACGACTGGATGTGTTGTACTGCATGTCAGTCCGGTGACAGAGAGACAAATGTGTTATCATCTGTGTGTAATGTAAAGGCAGAAATAAAATGTATTTTTTTCCAGAGGAAATGGCTGTTCTCTGCCAGTTACAACAACTGAAACTGAGCAACCAAAACTTATTGCGGTAATTTTGATTCCAATGTGGTCATGGAGCTTTAGCCCTGTAGCTGAAGGGAAGCCTTTTTGCTGTTTCTGTCTGTCCATTCTGTCCTGTTTCCCTGTTACTGTGTCGTGTACTTGTCCAGAATAACAAGAGGGACTTTTTTGTTTTTTTTTAGCGTTTTGAGAGATTGAACTGAGAGTCTGTGGGATTTTTTGCTAATGTATTTATCAGGCAGGCCAGTCTTCTGCTATGTCTGCCTTTAAAAAATTGTTTAAGCACACTTCAACATGCGTTCAACAGTTGCAACTTAAGTTTTATGTTGCTTATATATATCAAAAATTTATATATTAAGAAAAGGGTTTTTTATTCTCTTAGCTGTCCATTTGTTCTTTTTTTCACTTGCAGTGCTGTGTCTGGCATAGAGTAAAATAATGATAAAAATAATAAAAATATTCTGCAATATCAATCAGACAATTGCTTCAATTTATTCCTAAATTGATGATCCGGGATGCTATTTTTGAGAAGGTTCGAGAATAAATCAGATATGGATCATATTGTTTGAGACTAGACCAATTGTTTATGGACATTCAAACAGTACATAACAAAAATATTGGTAATTGCAGTGTTCTGCCTCATATTGTCTCATGCATATATTAGAGACACCACATGTTTTTCCAATTTTATTTTAAATATATCCTTGTCCAGTGCCAATCACAATTTATGTAACTGGATCTTTTTCCCCTCTTATACTTTTTTTTTAATTGAATCATAGTGTAACTGCCTAATGGTGATTTAAATAAAGAATGTGATTTATATTTATTCTGCTGTGATTTTTTTCTTTTTCTTCTTTTTACCTGAGTATCACACTCAAGTCGACGATCCAAAAAAACAACAAAAAAAAACAATCAAAAAACAGGAAAATTTAAAGATGCACTATATACTTTTGTTTTGTTCAAAATTAACAAAATTTAAATAATGAGTCAAAATATCCTTCATCCAAAATGTGTTTTTGTCTTACCCTGATTCACTATAGTACGGAAGAGGATTAGGGCCAAGCAATAATAAAAAAATAAAACCATCTCGAGATTAAAGTTGTTAAATTTCGAGGAAAAACTTGTTAAATTTCGAGAAAAAAGTCGAAATAAAATGTTGAGAATAAACTCGTTAAATTACGAGAAAAAAGTCATTAAATTACGAGAACAAATTCGTTAAATTATGAGAAAAATGTCGTTAAATTTCGAGAAAAAAGTCAAAATAAAATGTTGAGAATAAACTCGTAAAATTACGAGAAAAAACTTGTTAAATTACGAGAACAAATTCGTTAAATTACGAGAAAAAAACTTGTTAAATTTCGAGAAAGTCGAGATTAAATGTTTAGAATAAACTCATTAAATTATGAGAAAAAACTCGTTAAATTTCGAGAAAAAGGGCGAGATAAAATGTTGAGAATAAACTCGTTAAATTATGAGAAAAAAGAAAAAACTCGTTAAATTTCGAGAAAAAGGGCGAGATAAAATGTTGAGAATAAACTCGTTAAATTATGAGAAAAAACTTGTTAAATTTCGAGAAAAAGGGCGAGATAAAATGTTGAGAATAAACTCATTAAATTACGAGAAAAAACTTGTTAAATTTTAAAAAAAAGTCGAGATAAAATGTTGAGAATAAACTCATTAAATTACGAGAAAAAAACTTGTTAAATTTCGAGAAAAAAGTCGAGATAAAATGTTGAGAATAAACTCATTAAATTATGAGAAAAAAGTTGTTAAATTACGAGAACAAATTCGTTAAATTATGAGAAAAATGTCGTTAAATTTCGAGAAAAAAGTCAAAATAAAATGTTGATAATAAACTCGTAAAATTGAGAGAAAAAACTCGTTAAATTTCGAGAAAAAGGGCGAGATAAAATGTTGAGAATAAACTCATTAAATTATGAGAAAAAACTCGTTAAATTTCGAGAAAAAGGGCGAGATAAAATGTTGAGAATAAACTCGTTAAATTATGAGAAAAAACTCGTTAAATTTCGAGAAAAAGGGCGAGATAAAATGTTGAGAATAAACTCATTAAATTACGAGAAAAAACTTGTTAAATTTAAAAAAAAAGTCGAGATAAAATGTTGAGAATAAACTCGTTAAATTACGAGAAAAAAACTTGTTAAATTTCGAGAAAAAAGTCGAGATTAAATGTTTAGAATAAACTCAAAATAACGAATTAGTTCTCGTAATTTAACGAATTTGTTCTCGTAGTTTAACGACTTTTTTCTCATAATTAATGAGTTTATTCTCAACATTTTATCTCGACAGCTTGGCCCTAATCCTCTTCCGTACACCCGTGCGTTTCTCGTTATATTTGTAAATAAATTTGCTCCAGCTATAAGGTTAGTTGTCACAACAAGTGAGAAAGTTAAACCTCTGAACAGGAGAATCTGCTGGCGAAAAGAACGCGACAGAGCTCGTAATAAACATTGGCATCAACATTGGCTTGGCTTTTCAGAGATGGCGAGAACTGAGGGAATTGAAATGTTGTCAAAGCGACGTGGAGACGGTGGAGATGGCGTTTTTATTTACTCAACAGGTGAGTACGGTATTTTTATTGAACAGATTAATTGTCATATGTAACACTCTAACAGAGTTAATTCATAGTTGTGAAAGATCATATCCCGCAATCACGCAGAGCCGAAGCTCAACCAAAACAATATTCTTCCGCGAAATGCATGCAGTTTTGTTTTTCAACCGCTAGAGGGCCACAAGTTAGTGTCTTTAACTTTCTGTAAATGTTTTTCCACTTTTCCCATGATCAAACATTTGCCCTAGCTGCCAATGAGTAAAATGTCACATGATCATGGGATGGTGAGGGGGGCATCACAATGGAGTTCTTATCTTGAAGCATATGTCTGAAATCACTGTAGCTGTTGATTGTGATAACCAGGGTAGTTAACTATTGTCAAGTGTTCGAAGTTTGCATGAGTGTATATAACCTGAAAAAGCACCTTCCTGATTACTTTATGGCATCTGAGATACTTTGATGAGATTTGCAAATGGTGGTTATAGAACAATACTGGCAGCTCTCACTCAGTCATTGTGTAGTAAACTGATTTAATGAGGAATGCTTCTGAGGGAGCCCTGATTTCAAGCGATCAATGAGGAATTTGGACTGTCACTGGTGAATGTTCCCCTCAGTTCTCAAAATACCTCGCTGGTCCCTTGATCAAAGCACGTCTAATCCTCAGCTTTCCCTCCGAGTCAGAAGTTACACAGATAAGGAGTCTGTGCTGTCCACCTTTGACCCTGATTACACTTTTTGGAGGAAGTGGTGCACTAAAGTAGCACTTAAAAAGCCTTTGTTGTTGTGTAATCTTGTACATCACTGCTCATATAAGGTGGAAAAAAACAAAAAAACATGAAAAAAGACGCATTTTTGCTATAGAAGTCATGGATAATAACCTGTTTATCTAAGTTTTTGATAAACATGGCTTATTTGAAGATGGTTCAATATGCATTCACTAAGAGAAACACCAAAATACATGATTTTTCATTTTGTGTTATCTGATACATTGTTTTTTTTATTAATTTTACTGAAGAACAGGACGCCAAGGACATCCATATCAAACTACATAATTTACTGGAGTTCCAATTCCAGAAAAAAATACTGAAAGGAATATTAAAAACACATTTCCAATTCCTTATCCTTAATAACAAAGTTATAAAAACATTAAAACATGATTTACATTTGCCAAATATCTTTTTGTTTTTGTATATGAAATGTACCAAATCAAGATAAAATTCACAAAAATCTCCTCAGAGTCAAAAAAATAAAAAAGTGCGATATGACCAGAGGACAATAAATAATAGTCTGATAATTATCTATAAAATCGATAAACTAGTCATTGTTTCTGGCACCTTAATGATAAAATGATAATGATAAAATAAAATAATGATAACTTTTTTATTAAGCACATTTTTACAGCAAAATCATGAATGTAATATACAGGGCTGTGTACTCTCTAGTTGGTGAAACAAGACACGATTGCTTAGATTTAATAGCCAGTTTTTATTAGTTTTAATTTTAAATTCATATTAAATAAAAGTACTTTGGTGATATTGCTTTTTACTTGACTTTATTTACATATGTGACCTTAAAGGAATCCAAAAGTAATCAGATTACATTACTTTAATATTGTGGTGCTTGGATTACGTTACTGAATACTTTATTAAGTAATTTGTAACAAATATGTTCAATAGATCTGAAACCATGAATGTAAAAAAGATACATTTCAAACATACATCAGGAGTAAGGCAATATACTTAAAGCGTTAGTTCACCCAAAAATGAAAATTATTTAATTTATTACTCACCCTCATGTCGTTCTACACCCGTAAGAATTTGTTCATCTTCGGAACACAAATTAAGATATTGTTGATGAAATCCGATGGCTCAGTGAGGCCTCCATTGAGAGCAAAGCCATTCGAACTCCCAAGATCCATAAAGGTACTAAAAACATGTTTGAAACAGTTCATGTGAATCCAGTGGTTCTCTCTTAATATTATAAAGCAACAAGAATACTTTTTGTGCGCCAAAAAAACAAAATAACGACTTTTCAACAATATCTATATGGGCCGATTTCAAAACACTGCTTCATGAAGCTTCTGAGCTTTATGAATCTTTTGTTTCGAATTAGTGATTCGCATCTCCTATCAAACGGCTGAACTGCTGAAATCACATGACTTTGGTGCTCCGATTCACTGATTCGATTCGTAAAGCTCTGAAGCAGTGTTTTGAAATCGGTCCATATCTACCTTATTCCAACGCCCCATGACGCTTTGCGCGAATTATGGGTGTAACTTCCGTTAAACTGTAAACAGTCAGTGAAAGGCTCATTCTATGAACGCAATAATACGTTTTTTTGTGTTTAAACTGGATACAATGAGATTACATTATTCTGCTCACCCTTCAACCATCGAACCTTAAAGGATTAGTTCAATTTCAAATTAAAATTTCCTGATAATTTACTCACCCCCATGTCATCAAAGATGTTCATGTCTTTCTTTCTTCAGTCGAAAAGAAATTAAGGTTTTTGATGAAAACATTCCAGGATTTTTCTCCATATAGTGGACTTCAATGGAGCCCAAACGGTTGAAGGTCAAAATTACAGTTTCATTGCAGCTTCAAAACGTTCTATACAGTCCCAGATGAGGAATAAGGGTCTTATCTAGAGAAACCATCACTCATTTTCTAAAAAAAACAACAACAACAAAAAAACTTCTATAAGTTTTAACAATAAATGCTCATTTTGAACTAGCTTTCTTCTTCTCTATTAGAATTCCAGCAGTGTAGACACTGCAAAGTGTATTTCTGCCCTCCACAGGTTAAAACTAATTGTTATATACTAGCACTAGCGTATTGTATATGACAATTTAGTACAGACTTTGACCTGTGGAGGGCAGTAATGCACTTAGCAGTGTCTACACTGATGGAATTCAAATAGAGAAGAAGAAGAGAGCTAGTTCAAGATGAGCATTTATGGTTAAAATTTATAACATTTTAAATTTTTTTTAGAAAATGAGCGATGGTTTATTTCTCATCTGGGATCGCTGTAAACTTTAATTTTGACCTTCAACCGTTTGGGCTCCATTGAAGTCCACTATATGGAGAAAAATCCTGGAATGTTTTCATCAAAAACCTTAATTTCTTTTTGACTGAAGAAAGAAAGACATGAACATCTTGGATAACATGGAGGTGAGGAAATTATAAGGAAAATTTTAATTTGAAAGTAAACTAATCCTTTAAAAGGACATTTAAAAGTGTAAAAGCATCAACAAGGTACTTTCAACAGACTATGAAAAAGCGCGATTTTTTCCACAGCAATAATGGACGGGTTAAATATAACTATAGTGATATATATCTGTATTATGTAATGTATATTGCCTTAATAAAAAAATTTCATGAACTTCAGCATTGCGTGATACTATTTCAAAGTGATTTCCATCATTTTTACAGATAATACATTTTATTTACCTGTGTAAACAAACCTGGAAAGAGACGTGAGGCTTTGAGGAGAAAAACGAGAGATTCTTCGTGCATTCCAGTGAATTATTAATGGGATAAATCATAAATTATATCGGGAGAACAGACCACAAATGTTTAGTATATGTTGTCCTTTTTCA
This sequence comes from Anabarilius grahami, assembly GCA_003731715.1. NCBI lineage: Eukaryota > Metazoa > Chordata > Actinopteri > Cypriniformes > Xenocyprididae > Anabarilius > Anabarilius grahami. The sequence goes on from RJVU01061435.1 coordinate 2,652,355, forward strand.
TACTATTACAGCGGTATGCAAAGAGACAAAAGAAAATAATCACGAGGATAGAAAGCAGCGACTGAAAGGAGATCTTGCCATAGATATTCTTGTTATAACATGTTACGTTAAAATACCAAGCGTTACGTTATTCTCATGTCTGAAAATAAAACATGAAAGAAGAATTGACAGCTCATTCAGTCAAACTGACGGATAAGCTTTATTTGTAGGGCAACCTTATGATTTGAAACGATTCGTTTCAGTCTTTTTAAATGGAAGAGTTCCCCAAACCGGAAGTGCAGCCCATAATTCGAAACGCAGTAGGCTAGTCAGGAATAAGGTGGATAGATATAGTCGTTATTTTGTTTTTTTTGGCACACAAAAAGTATTCAAGTCGCTTTATAATATTAAAGGTGCCCAAGAATAATTTTTTACAAGATGTAATATAAGTCTAAGGTGTCTCTTGAATGTGTCTGTGAAGTTTCAGCTCAAAATACCCCATAGATTTTTTTAAATAAATTTTTTTAACTGCCTATTTTGGGGCATCATTAACAATGCACTGATTTACACTCGGCGCCGCCCCTTTAAATCTCTCGCTCCCTGCCAAACGAGCTCTCGACTATATTACAGCGCATTTACAAAGTTCACACAGCTAATATAACCCTCAAATGGATCTTTACAAGATGTTCGTCATGCATGCTGTATGCATGCTTCGAATTATGTGAGTAAAGTATTTATTTGGATGTTAACACTTTATTCTGAGTGAATTTGAGGCTGTGCTCCGTGGCTAACGGCTAATGCTACACTGTTGGAGAGATTTATAAAGAATGAAGTTGTGTTTATGNAAACTGATGATGGTTATGAGTCTTCGGTTCGATCCCAAATCCATGACTTGATGGATGAACGATCTATGAGCTCGATCATGTGCAATTTAAAAAATACTTAACTTTTTTTGCCAGGCTTTCTCAACAACATCAAAGTTTTTCTTGAAACTTTGATGTTATCAAAATACATTTAGACCACACTTCATAATATTTAAAAGGTTAGTTCACCCAAAAAATGAAAATTCATTCATTAATTACTCACCCTCATGTTGTTCCACACCCGTAAGACCTTTGTTCATCTTCAGAACACAAATTAAGATATTTTTGATGAAATCCGAGCTGACTCCTCAATAGTCAGCAATTTAACGACCAATTTGAAGGTCCAGAAAGGTACTAAAGACATCATTAAAACAGTCATGTGACTGCAGTGGTTCAACCTTAATGTTATGAAGCGACGAGAATACTTTTTGTGCACAAAAATAATGACTTTATTCAACAATCTCTTCTCATTCTCCTACGCTGTTGACGTTCAGCACTTCCAGGTTCTACGTCCGAATGCCAGCTCAGTATTGGCCAAAGCTGATCACGTGACCAGTACGACGCATGCGTGTGGTGCTGACGCAGGAGCTGGCCAATAACGAGCCGGCGTTCTGACGTAGAACCCGGAAGTGCTGCACTGTGTTTACAATGTCAACACCATAAGAGACTGACATGGAAGAGAAGAAATTGTTGAATAAAGTCATTATTTTTGTTTTGTTTTTGCACACAAACTATTCTCGTCTCTTCATAACATTAAGGTTGAACCACTGCAGTCACATGACTGTTTTAACGATGTCTTTAGTACCTTTCTGGACCTTGAATGTGATGGTTAAATTACTGTCTATGGACGAGACATATACCTCTCGGATTTCATCAAAAATATCTTAATTTGTGTTCCGAAGATGAACGAAGGTCTTACGGGTGTGGAACGACATGAGGGTGAGTAATAAATTACATTATTTTCATTTTTGGGTGAACTAACCCTTTAAAAACAAACAGACTAACAGCAATGAACAACATAATCGGAATACGTTTATTCAACAATAACTCATAAAACCCAAGTCAACCACAGTAAAATAAAATCGCTTAATTTATAAATATGTACATATTTTGTTCGTAATTAAGAACACTGCAAAATCATCACATCAGTTTGAGAATGTAACAAACAGATAAGCACTTTTAACAGTTCTACGGTTCACTCTAAAGAAGTCTATTGCTGAATTCACAACCGCATACTAATATTACATTTACCATATCTTTCTATTGTAGACATCCAAATTCAGCATATAGATAAATATGTTTCTTGTTGGGAAATGGTTGTTCAAATGTCGTAACCATACAATACATTTATCTGGACTAAATCAAAGAGTAGAATAATTCAACATGCAAAAATACATTTCACGAAAGATGAATCTAAATACATAGATTAGAGGGACTAGAAAGTGTAATTTGGAAACATGGATTTGACTACTGTAACGATGACAAACTTAAATTAAATAGTGCCGTCTGAAACACTTTAACTTAATATAACTTTTGCATAAACCACCTCTATATGTTGCCTTCATTACACGAGGAGTACAGGAGGAAAGGACAGCCTGTATCCTGACAGAACCCAGTCATCATGTAGAGTGCCTCACCGATCAACAGCCAGGTAACATTCACCTATTTTCAGTAACCAAATGAACGTATTGCAGCAGAAAAAACATCCTCAAATACAGATTGTCCTTCCATTAGAGGTTTGATGGAGGTTTTTGTGCAGAACTTCATGCCAGTCTTTAGTCGTGTCTGTGGACGTTACTGAAAGGCTCCCTGTACGGCTGAAGAAGCAGCTGTGGCGGCAGCAGACTGGAAGCTTCGGTTGTTAACGACGCCCTGGGAAAACTCGTCCTGCGCCTTCTGGAAGCTTGCGCCGGTGTGCCTGTACATGGAGTGAACCTGAAAACACAGGGAAGTCTTTTACTTGTGTGCAAGCAACAGCTGGATGCCAAATCGAATAATTCCCTACTATGTAGTATGCGAAAAAAGTACACCAAAATAGTATTTCCGAATATATAGTAGACGAAAAATTGATGGATTTATGAATGGCGGTGAAGCGACGCAACTGACACTAGTAGGTCACATGATAATGACAATATGGCAGATGAATTTCATTCATACTACCCATATTCATGCTATTTAGAACGTATTTTAACGGTCAAAGTAAATTCAAATTCAATGATAATTCAGATTCAATGCATCTATCACTTGTTTCTGCTTCTTCGGCTGTGTTTTGATCAGGAGGTTCTGTACTCTTTCGGAAGGTGCTTAATAGCGCCCCCTACCATATAACAGTGAAAACATGGATTGCCAGAAAAACTTGCATGTACAATCACGTTTACAGATGTACACTTACAACTGCGCCCAAAAACAAACTATTAAAACATTTCGGTTAATTTACATAAAGCTGAAATAAAACAAAATATAAATATTAGTTGAAAAACTTGAAATGTTGCCTTGGCAATAAACTGAAATAAGTATAAGTTGAAGCACTAAAATTATTAACTGGAAATAAGTAAAAACTATAACTAAAACTAAAACTGAAAAAAAAGACCTAAAAATGTATATCCTAATAGTAAAAAGCAATGACATTTAACTGTGTTGAAAATGATGTTATAACGTTACTCTGCGCGTTCGCTCGGCGGCTGCTGTGAGACACTGTTACACACTGCAGTAAGATAGATCGATTTTAGAATATCATATTAAATGCTGGATGGCTTGTGTTGATAAATGGGATGCAATTAATTGTAAAATGTATTGTATGATGGAGAAAATGCTGTATTACTGTTACTAAAAATAAAGCTGCATCTGATTATGCTATGTTAGCTACTTCACAAAATAGTGTTTTTCTCTGAGGCATGGTACTCGCAAAACATCAAGAAAATTAGATTTAAACAATAAGACTAAACGTGTTGAGCTCTATGTGACAACGACTAGTTTTCTGTCTATAAATATATCAAAACAGTTGTTCCCTTGCCTATTAAAACATGTAATATATTAAAGCGTCTTTGGTGTTTCCATGGTTTCTACAAAATAAAACCGGAAACCGAGGGTAACGCGGGTATGACGCCATTGACAGGCGACTCCTCACACGTCCCGGAGCCTTGGATAAAATTCACAAATAGTTGGAAACATTTGGGATATTGTAAGTACTCAAGTTAACAAATATATATAACACTGGCCTAGTGGTTTTTGGATATTTTACTGCAAAATTCGTACATATTGCACCTTTAAATGTGACGTGACAGATTCTTTTCTTTCACTTTAATACAAGTTATATCTCGAAAAACATGCATGAACATCAGAAGGTATGTTAAAATAATATTATATATATATTATATATATATATATATATAATAAAAACTAAAATAACACCGCATCCAACTCACCATTTTCAGCAAGAGGATGGACAGGACGGCATTGACAGAGAAGAATCCAGCCACCAGCATCATGAAGACGGACACAGCTGTGCTACTCCTGACCAGAGAGATGGCCGTGATCCAGCCGCTGTCGCACAAACATTACATCACATTACTGCTTTCATCAGACACTTTTAAACAAGCATACAAAAGCCACCAAACATACAATACGGCAAACTTAGAAAAGTAAATTGTTTATGAAGTAATCCCACACCCCTCCTCAGCAAGCACACGGTTTCAGCTATCATTCATTTTAAATGATGGTTAGAGATTTGTAGGATATAAATAGTGATGGCTGCCTTAGCAAGAGCCTAAAAGAAACAGTATGAAACTGTAAATGAAAAAGTACAGGATGTTTCAGCAAAAATGAGACAGAGAGCCACACTCACAGAGAGAGCCCCAGAAAACCAACAGATGATGAAGAGGCGATCTGTCAAAGAAACATGCTGAGAGGAAGAACACGTAAAGACTCAAATCACACACTTAAAACAGAGGCGGCCGGCCAGCGATGGAGGAACTCACCTGTTTCCCCAGCCGGGGATCCCCACGCTCTGAATGATGTACACTATTACTTGGAATGAGAAAATGAAGAAGAAAAAGAAGAAACTGAAGGAGCTGTCAGATCTGCAATGCAAAACAAAAGAAAAGTTACAGATGAGATGATGATGATGCTCTTTTTATGCTCTGAGATTTTGCTTCCGTAATGTCATCTTTCAGACTAGTGGAAAGAAAGCATCCAAAATACACATTTGTATTTACACAAAGTGTTTACTTAATTACACTATGTGCATCTGTAGACACATATCTTTAAAGGCTGTTTTCTTAAAATTAGATTTATAACTTTATAACTTTATATCTCGCAATTCTGACTTTATATCTCGCAATTCTGACTTTATATCTCGCAATTCTGACTTTATAACTCGCAATTCTGACTTTATATCTCGCAATTCTGACTTTATATCTCGCAATTCTGACTTTATATCTCGCAATTCTGACTTTATATCTCGCAATTCTGACTTTATATCTCGCAATTCTGACTTTATATCTCGCAATTCTGACTTTATATCTCGCAATTCTGACTTTATATCTCGCAATTCTGACTTTATATCTCGCAATTCTGACTTTATATCTCGCAATTCTGACTTTATATCTCGCAATTCTGACTTTATATCTCGCAATTCTGACTTTATATCTCGCAATTCTGACTTTATATCTCGCAATTCTGACTTTATATCTCGCAATTCTGACTTTATATCTCGCAATTCTGACTTTATATCTCGCAATTCTGACTTTATATCTCGCAATTCTGACTTTATATCTCGCAATTCTGACTTTATATCTCGCAATTCTGACTTTATATCTCGCAATTCTGACTTTATATCTCGCAATTCTGACTTTATATCTCGCAATTCTGACTTTATATCTCGCAATTCTGACTTTATATCTCGCAATTCTGACTTTATATCTCGCAATTCTGACTTTATATCTCGCAATTCTGACTTTATATCTCGCAATTCTGACTTTATATCTCGCAATTCTGACTTTATATCTCGCAATTCTGACTTTATATCTCGCAATTCTGACTTTATATCTCGCAATTCTGACTTTATATCTCGCAATTCTGACTTTATATCTCGCAATTCTGACTTTATATCTCGCAATTCTGACTTTATATCTCGCAATTCTGACTTTATATCTCGCAATTCTGACTTTATATCTCGCAATTCTGACTTTATATCTCGCAATTCTGACTTTATATCTCGCAATTCTGACTTTATATCTCGCAATTCTGACTTTATATCTCGCAATTCTGACTTTATATCTCGCAATTCTGACTTTATATCTCGCAATTCTGACTTTATATCTCGCAATTCTGACTTTATATCTCGCAATTCTGACTTTATATCTCGCAATTCTGACTTTATATCTCACAATTCTGAATTTATAATTATAAACAGAAAAAAGTCAGAATTGTGAGATAAAATGTTGCAATTACCTTTTTTTATTTCTTTATGTAGTGGCGGAAACAAGCTTCCATAATTTTCTGATTTATGGAGTGATAAACAGAGAAATCCATAAAAACTCCTCAGCAAAAACCTTTAATGTCGACGAGATGAAACAATAATTTTAAACCAGGCTTTGTTCAATGTTCAGATTTCTGTTCTGAAAATATATGCAAATTATTTAATTTGCACATTTAAACATAATATTTCAGAAACTTGTAACACAAAACAATCATCTTAATGTAGGGTGATCAATCAGCTGGGTGAAGTGTGGCGATAGCTATTAATTCATTAATTCAATGCAAAATATCAGCATGAACTCACTTAAAGGCCTTGTATACGGGACGGTACCAGCAGAGGAAAGCGACGGGAGTGAACAAAATGAACCAGAGGATTGAGAGTCCGAAGTCCACTCCTCGTGCAGAAGTATCTACAGCGAAATACACCATACAGGCCAGCAGGTTGAGAAACAGCGTCACACTGTGATCTGTTGAAAAAAAAAAAAACGTGGATTATTATCCAGGCATGAAAATGTCCTCAAATGTTTGCTAAAGCATACAACCGTACTTCTCAAACTATTTCTCCAGCATGTAGTATGTATAGTAGGCACAGTACGCACATCTTTTGTATGCATGTGTGACATACTTCACTAAATTAGCAGTACAAAACAGAAAACACTTACACATCCAGAGGTAGTACATCATCTTGCAAACCCGCTGATATTCCACAGGGATTTCTTCATTGAAATCCTGATAAAAGCAAGGTTTTATGGGGAAAAACCTGGGCAAAGGTGGCCAGTTGTTTTCTTTACCTGCAACCAAGCAAACATTTCCTTCATGTCAAGAGCACAGGTGATTTCAGAAGAACGTCTACAGAGCGAGATCAGTATTGTAGTGGCTCACCTCGAGCAGTATCTCGATCCCGAAGCTCCTGTTCTTTACGTTCCAGCTCCGCGGCCTTCTTTTCCAGCTCTGCCTGCTGTCGGAGGAGCTCAGCCTGTCCCGCAGCTACACCAGCCTGACGGAGGAAACAGATGTTTACACCCTAACATCAACCTAAGCTTTGTTTGGTTGCCTTTGGGAGGATATGAAATAAGTAGCTTTTCTGCTTTCATGATATAGCAAGATAAATATACATCAGCACAGAAATATTATGTGTTATGTATGGTCAGGGCTGGATTTATCTCATATTGTAACGCAGGCAAAAGTAAATAATTAAAAAGATAAATAAATTCTTCTCATTGTAATTGGGTCCCAATGGGATCTTAGGCATGTGCCTAATGCCTAAACATAAATCCGGCCCTGTGTGTCGTTCTGCAAAAACATTGTACTAACTTGTGGACTGGGCTCCACCGTTGTGTGGAGGACCGCTGGTTGAGAGGCGACTGACACGGGGATGGTTCTTCCATCCTTAAATGAGAGAGGGAGGAAAATATTCATTTCAAACTCTTTGCTCGTGATTACATACAGTATTGAACACCACAGATGTTCAAAACTCAAAACCTCCTAAAGGAATATATTGGATTGGACGCTATATCATAAATTGGAACCAATCCTAAAGGAATCAAATGAAAAAGAACTGTCATAAACTGTCAAATGAATGTTTCAATTTATGGGTCAATGACGTGATGGTTAATTTTTTTGTCCAAAGGCCTTTATAATAATAAAAAACAAAGATATGACATCCAAAGTATGTACAACTAGATCTCTTTTATTGAATCCAAAAGGTTTTAATTATATTTTGCTACATATAAAGCTATTTTAAGTGTCAAAAGGTCATTTGGTTTAACTGTCTAACTGTTCATTTGTGATTAAAATATCTTAAAATGTAATAAATGTATATACTTTTATACTATGTAATTCAGCATCACTTAAATGATGATTATAATTACTTTTCAGAAGGACTGAACAAAAACTCCACCTTTTTAAGTCGTGTTGAGCAGATTCGGACTAACTTAAACACAGCTGATTGGCCATTGTGTTCACATGCTCAACTGATATCTTTGTGATTGGCTAGAAAGCTAAACACTGCGAAAACACATTGTAAATAGAAACCTTTGATGCTCTTCAGAGCGCTTACACAAACACTCATCTTTGGTGGGGAAAAAGATTGATTTTTGGCGGCCGCTAATATATTTTCAATGCAGGAAAAACTTTGTTTGGCTTCAGTTTGTATGTGTCAATGACATGACGGGTCTTTTTTTTTTTTTTTTCCAATAAATTTGGCCTTAATAATAATAAAAAACGATGATATGACATCCAGAGTATGTAAGGTAGTACAACTAGATCACTTTTATTGAATTCAAAAGGTTTTAATTATATTTTGCTACATATAAATGTATTTTAAAGATTTTGAAGTGTCAAAAGGTCCTTCGGTTTAACCGTCCAACTGTTCATTTGTGATTAAAATATCTGAAAATATACAGTACAGTCCAAAAGTTTGGAACCACTAAGTTTTTTTAATGTTTTTAAAAGAAGTTTCGTCTGCTCACCAAGGCTACGTTTATTTAATTAAAAATACAGTAAAAAACAGTAATATTGTGAAATATTATTACAATTTAAAATAACTGTGTACTATTTGAATATATTTGACAAAGTAATTTATTCCTGTGATCAAAGCTGAATTTTCAGCATCGTTACTCCAGTCTTCAGTGTCACATGATCCTTCAGAAATCATTCTAATATGCTGATTTGCTGCTCAAGAAACATTTCTGATTATTATCAATGTTGAAAACAGTTGTGTACTTTTTTTTTCAGGATTCCTTGATGAATAGAAAGTTCAAAAGAACAGCATTTATCTGAAATACAAAGCTTCTGTAGCATTATACACTACCGTTCAAAAGTTTGGGGTCAGTAAGAATTGTTATTTTTATTTTTTTGAAAAGAAATTAAAGAAATTAATACTTTTATTCAGCAAGGATGCATTAAATCAATCAAAAGTGGCAGTAAAGACATTTATAATGTTACAAAAGATTAGATTTCAGATAAACACTGTTCTTTTGAACTTTCTATTCATCAAATAATCCTGACAAAAAATATTGTACACAAATATTTTGTACAATTGTACACATTAAATGTTTCTTGAGCAGCAGATCAGCATATTAGAATGATTTCTGAAGGATCATGTGACACTGAAGACTGGAGTAATGATGCTGAAAATTCAGCTTTGCATCACAGGAATAAATTACTTTGTGAAATATATTCAAATAGAAAACAGTTATTTTAAATTGTAATAATATTTCACAATATTACTGTTTTTACTGTATTTTTAATTAAATAAATGCAGCCTTGGTGAGCAGACGAAACTTAAAAATTTAAAATCTTAGTGGTTCCAAACTTTTGGACTGTATTGTATATATTTTTTATTCTGGCATGATTTTATAACATCATATCAACATAGTGCAAAATGGTATTAAATTATGTGTAGAAGTCGTTGCTTTGTTATGAGAAACAATGTCCGGAAAAATGAATTACATTGATGTCATTTGGAGTAACCAATATAAAGGGACCATTTTGTTTCAAGTCATGCAGTCAGTATCATGTGACAGGATGTGACATCACTCAGACACTTGAAAAGGACCACATGATTGTGAAGCAAAGTAACTAACTCTCTTTTAACTATCTGATAAATTCATGTTTTCACTCTCATACGCATGTCCCGAAACATCAGGTCATTCGGTGCAACCGCTATAAAACATGGAAAATTTTGTAATATTTAAAAAATTTGTATTAAATATAAAATGTTTGATTGTCCTTTTGCTAGATATCAGCCTGTTTGAAAATATCGTCATTCTGTAAAACCGAAATTTTGGTTAAACCAAATGACTTTTTTGGTCAAAAAATGACAAAAGCAGTGATAATTGATTATAAAAAACCACAAAATCTCATTGTTATCACTTAATAAAAGGTCAAAATTAATTATATCTCCATTATGTTTTTTAAAACACTTTTAAAAACCTTATTCATCAATGACCCGTAAAGTACGATCTTTGATTTAATTATAATTTTTAATTCCAATACAATCCTTTTGGTTCCAAATTATGACAGAGGAATATGATCCTGTACACATTCCTTTAGTTTTGTACTCATTTATTAGACTAGATATAAAGCCAAGAGCAGGAATTGAGAAATGATTGGAGATTTGTAGGATGAAGATGAAGATGAAGATGAAACTCTCACCAGAGCACCGGCTGTGAACGGGTTAAACTCTCCCACACCATCAGCTGCAGTGCTGGTCACCCGAGTAACTGATGGATCCTGACAGGAACATGAAATATGACTATTTATTTAACACTTTAGATGTTATGAACTGTTTTTGGACATGCGCCAAGGAATTCTTTAAAACATGACATCTCTCAAAATATTCATAACATATCTGATAACATGTTAATGCCACAGTGTTTTTTTTTTCACCTCTTCATTTTTCTTTTCATTTTTTTTTTTATAATTCGCAAATGTAGGCGACACGGTGGATAAGATGCACCTGTTGGACTAGTACACTTGAAAAATGAGAAAAATGCTTTTGTTCTCCAATTACATAATGATGAACAGTGTTATAATGGTCACAACCGCAGCAAAAACTCAGTTGTTATATTTAAACAACTAAAAAAAATAAATAAAGATAACTTAAAACACAATAACACTTCCTGTATCGTCATCGGAAGGTGATTGGCTTGTCTTCCCAACTGTGAAATTTGATTGGCTGAGCGCCTGTCAATCACTCCTTTACCCCAGTGACTCCGAACCAAACAAACAGGTTTAGAGTGGGGTAAAAAACTCCGGTAACATATTACATATTACTACTAAAGACATAATAAATCATTAGGTATTTACCTGAAAAGGGTTGACATCAACTGGCTCGGCAAAGGGGTTACTATCGAATCCAGACATGTTGTCTCGCGGCTGGCACAGGTGTTCTCGTGCTCGGTGTACCTGCCAGCGCAACTCCCCGAGCGCCTCGCTGCGCATGCGCGATAGAACCAGTCGTCACGCCACCGCAGGGTCAGCGATCATGTTCCAGCTCTACTTACACTGCTTGAAATGAATACTTCTTGAGTTCTGATGTAGAGTAACGTAACATTTATGGTATTATTTGGAGACTTGCAAAAGTTTTTTTTAACCTGACAAAACACCTTCAATTCAGTCTCTCTCTCTATATATATATCTCTCTCTGGTCAAATCAAAATAACTCTGCTCCTTTGGCAGCAGTAAGGCAGGTTGAACAGCTTCCCCAAAAATTGGGTATCATTCCAAAGCTTAATCACTCAAAATTCAGGTTTTTGGAATTAAACACTGCGTTATCATGCGGGCTCCTCCCACTAGTGGGCGGTGTCTTGTTTCATATTGCATATTTTATCCTTTATAATAACTTTTTCCTAGTCTTGACTAAACGCATATCGTCGCAAAGGTCTGAGACTCGAGGATCCATATTTGGCGACTGTTTTGTGATATGAGTGATACTGCGACAGAATTTGTTACAGGAGAATGCATAAAAATTTAAATAGAACGTGTTTGTCACCCTGTGGCTATTTTTGGTATAGCGCCTAAACAAAAATCTCATAGGAACTTTAATTTTTGTGATATCAACTTCAAATTTGGAACACAACTTGGTTAGACATTTTTGATTTTATAGTAATTTTAGAGTTATGGAAGCTTGTTTCCACCACTAAATAAAATTATTAAAAAATGTAATTGTGATATCTCACAATTCTGACTTGATATCTCACAATTCTGACTTTATATCTCGCAATTCTGACTTTATATCACACAATTCTGACTTTATATCTCGCAATTCTGACTTTATATCTCGCAATTCTGACTTAACTCGCAATTCTGACTTTATAACTCACAATTCTGACTTTATATCTCGCAATTCTGACTTTATATCTCGCAATTCTGACTTTATATCTTGCAATTCTGACTTTATATTGCAATTCTGACTTTATATTGCAATTCTGACTTTATATCTCGCAATTCTGACTTGATATTGCAATTCTGACTTGATATTGCAATTCTGACTTTATAATTTGCAATTCTGACTTGATATTGCAATTCTGACTTTATATTGCAATTCTGACTTTATAATTTGCAATTCTGACTTGATATCTCGCAGTTCTGACTTGATATCTCGCAGTTCTGACTTGATATCTCGCAGTTCTGACTTTATATCACGCAATTCTGACTTTATATCTCGCAATTCTGACTTTATATCTCGCAATTCTGACTTTATAATTTGCAATTCTGACTTGATATCTCGCAATTCTGACTTGATATCTCACAGTTCTGACTTTATATCTCGCAATTCTGACTTTATATCTCGCAATTCTGACTTTATAATTTGCAATTCTGACTTTATATCTCACAATTCTGACTTTATATTGCAATTCTGACTTTATATCTCGCAATTCTGACTTTATATCACACAATTCTGACTTTATAACTCGCAATTCTGACTCTCACAATTCTGACTTTATAATTTGCAATTCTGACTTTATATTGCAATTCTGACTTTATATTGGAATTCTGACTTGATAATTTGCAATTCTGACTATATCTCGCAATTCTGACTTGATATCTCGCAATTCTGACTTGATATTGCAATTCTGACTTTATATTGCAATTCTGACTTTATAATTTGCAATTCTGACTTGATATCTCGCAGTTCTGACTTTATATCACGCAATTCTGACTTTATATCTCGCAATTCTGACTTTATATCTCGCAATTCTGACTTTATATTGCAATTCTGACTTGATAATTTGCAATTCTGACTTTATATCTCGCAATTCTGACTTTATATTGCAATTCTGACTTGATATCTCGCAATTCTGACTTTATATTGCAATTCTGACTTTATAATTTGCAATTCTGACTTGATATCTCGCAATTCTGACTTTATATCTCGCAATTCTGACTTTATCATAATTCTGACTTTATATCACGCAATTCTGACTTTATATTGCAATTCTGACTTTATATTGCAATTCTGACTTTATATTGCAATTCTGACTTGATATCTCGCAATTCTGACTTGATATCTCGCAGTTCTGACTTGATATCTCGCAATTCTGACTTTATATCTCGCAATTCTGACTTTATCTCGCAATTCTGACTTTATAATTTGCAATTCTGACTTTATATCACGCAATTCTGACTTTATATTGCAATTCTGACTTTATATTGCAATTCTGACTTTATATTGCAATTCTGACTTGATAATTTGCAATTCTGACTTGATATCTCGCAATTCTGACTTTATATCTCGCAATTCTGACTTTATATCGCAATTCTGACTTTATATCACGCAATTCTGACTTTATATCACGCAATTCTGACTTTATATTGCAATTCTGACTTTATATCTCGCAATTCTGACTTTATAATTTGCAATTCTGACTTGATATCTCGCAATTCTGACTTGATATCTCACAGTTCTGACTTGATATCTCACAGTTCTGACTTGATATCTCACAGTTCTGACTTTATATCACGCAATTCTGACTTTATATCTCGCAATTCTGACTATCATAATTCTGACTTTATATCTCGCAATTCTGACTTTATAATTTGCAATTGTGACTTTATATCACGCAATTCTGACTTTATATTGCAATTCTGACTTTATATTGCAATTCTGACTTGATAATTTGCAATTCTGACTTTATCTCGCAATTCTGACTTGATATCTCAGAGTTCTGACTTGATATCTCGCAATTCTGACTTGATATCTCGCAATTCTGACTTGATATCTCGCAATTCTGACTTGATATCTCGCAATTCTGACTTTAACTCGCAATTCTGACTTGATATCTCGCAATTCTGACTTTAACTCGCAATTCTGACTTTATATCTCGCAATTCTGACTTTAACTCGCAATTCTGACTTGATATCTCGCAATTCTGACTTGATATCTCGCAATTCTGACTTTATATATACTAAACAATGGCACTGACATAAGATCGGTCAAGTAAAAGTTGCTTTCAGTTAAGTCATAGTACCTTCTGTAAAAACCGGGGGTATATCACGCAATTCTGAATTTAAAAGGGTGACATTTAAGGAGTTAAATGAGAAGAAACTAAAGCAGGACAAACAGGTAATTCAAGTTCTCCCTCTAAGTGCTCAAATCAATGAAAATACAAAAACTGATTGTGGGCCAAACAAGTTAGCAGCACAATAACTCAAGATTAACAAACCAGTTCTCATTTGTTCAAAATGTGTAATTTATTTTACAACCATTGACTTTTTTCTCTTTCATAAGAAATATTTGTTCAACATGACAAAAGACGAATCATGAGGCCAGACAGCGGTTTGCTCAATCCTGCAGGCGGTGTGACCAGTGTCAGCGATGCATGAGATCTAAATAACAGAATATAAATTAACAGAGATTGATGTCATGTGTCCGTACACTCGCTCCTGTGAAAAACACCATCACATGCAGAAACCCTTCACAAACCACGTTACCGGGTATAATCACAGTTTATCATGAGGGTGACAATAAGTTCATGATCTTTGCAGAAACCATAGTGACCTAGAAATTACAGGAATATTTTGCTGGTGGCACAATTTTGATCAGCTTTCTGCTATCAATAACTAGTGGAGAGATACTAATATCAAACACTGCAGCTGAATGCGAGCGGTGTGTCCAATCCAAACGCACTACTGTGGATTATTATTTTTTATTAAATATTTAGAAAAAGAACAGGGCATGTCACACTATATATACAGGCAGAAGAGACCGTTCGGTAATATATTAATAAGTCATATTTAAGTCTTTTTCAGGCAAGTGGTAACTCATGTTTGCAGGGCATGAATGATCCTAAGATTTACCGAAAAATAATGCTGATTATATTTAAAATACCGCAACTAACAGCAATCTAGTGACCCTGTGGTTTTGTGTTTTAACACTGAGGCAGAAATACATGAATGGAAAAACTGATGGATGGCTGTAATGAGTTAATACACTGTCTGGTGATTTGGAAGACGTTCGAGTCTTCGTTTAGCGTTGGGATCCTCTGGCATTATAACACCAGTTTTCTTGGTCCCTTTAATGGCATCATTTCCCTCCAAGCACAACACGAAAAGCAGCACAAACACACTCTCTCTCCGACGCATTCAAGATATAATATATGAACTCATCAACCCAGCAGTCACTGGTGCTCTGGCTTTGTACACTTTTTATATCACATAATATATTTATATAGATTTATATACTCCATGTAAATAAAATGTATTAAATAGGCTTGGGGAAGAGAACGCTGCTCGCATGGTTCTAAATTGTAAACGTTAAAGCAGCTTGAATTCGTGGAGTTCATCAATGGCTTCGTCTCCCACAGTCACGATCGAACATTCCGTTTCGGAATTCCCTTTGCTTCCCTGCTTCCGGGAAGGCTGCCCATCTCTCTCCTCCTGCCTTTTCCTGTCAACATGGCACTTAAGGACTATAATGCAGCAAAAGTGAGCTAGCAGGGAGGGACGAGCTCTTCTCCGTGGATGGATGTGGATCCTCGCGGCCTTCATACCATGAACTCGTTGCTGCCGTACACCACCACCTGCTGGGGCGGCAGGTCTGGGTCTCTCTTCGGAGGGTCGCGGTGTCTCTGAGGCGAGCTCTTGGCGCCCTGCAGCCGCTGTTTGCCTTTCTCTGGGCTGAAGGTGCCGCGGCTGGTGAACTGCGCTCTTTCCTCTTCATCCTGCTCGGGCTGGTCCAGGCTGTCGGGCGGGCTGGATGGATATAATTGGGTCGAAGGCGATCTGGACCGCAAGCGTAATTTATGGGTTCGCGCGGTTGGTTGCATGTAGGAAGACGACACCGAGGAGACGGTAGAACTGGAATCCATGGAGTCCAGGGACTCAGGCTGCTTCCGCAGAACTCGCCGGGTCTTCGCTTCAGACTTCTTGGGCCTCGAGACGGCCAGCGCTGGGCCTCGCTCTGTTGAGAGGGAAAAAGAAAACAACAACAATGAAAGATGTGCTGGAAAAGCATCAGGAAATTTAAGTACTAGTGCTAATACAGTAGTGTGACGGAAGGTCACTGACATTCAAACTAGTGTAGCTTTTCCAGTAACTAACAATTTTAATATGACAAAACACTCCATTGTTGGTTTTTATATCATTGTATAACAAATGCAGCTTTACAGCGCAGTAAACCGAGACTATAATCATATATATATATGGGTCAATGACGTGACATTTTTTTGTCCAAAGGCCTTAATAATAATAAAGATATGACATCCAGAGTATGTAAAGTAGTACAACTAGATCTCTTTTATTGAATCCAAAAGGTTTTAATTACATTTTGCTACATATGAAGGTATTTTAAAGATTCAGAAGTGTCAAAAGGTCATTCGGTTTAACCGTCCAAAGGCCAATACAGCCATTTCATTTGTGATTAAAATATCTTAAAATGTAATAAATATATATATTTTTTATTCTGGCATGATTTTATAACATCATATATCAACACATTGCAAAATTAATGGTCGTGAAGCAAAATAACAAACTCTCTTTTAACTATTTGAAAAATTCATGTTTTTCACTAACTTGTACTAAATATAAAATGTTTGATTGTCCTTTTGTTAGCTAGCTAGATATCAGCCTGTTAGCATTGATTGAAAATATCGTCATTCGGTATGACCAAAATTTTGGTTAAACCAAATGATTTTGGTGTTGACAAATTTTGTCCGTCTTGTAAAAAATGACAAAAGCAGTGTTAATTGATTATAAAAACCACATAATCTCATTGT